>JANEHU010004664.1:0-384181 GCA_027563435.1 Nasonovia ribisnigri | reverse complement strand
AATGATCGGTCGTCGGACATATTAATAAATATTGTTAGTACACGTTACACTAAACGTTTAACTCGGAAGACTGACTGGCGGAAGGTCCGACCGTCGGAATATACCGTTGTAGACATAAAAATTTTCGTCACACCCCGTTCACGCCTTAACACAGTGCGGATGAACGGGTTTTTTTCTTTTAAAAATAGATAAGATACGGATGATATGATAAGGAAGATAAGATAAGGCTGTGATAAAGATAAAATATGATTAGGATGAGAAGATAAGGCTGTGATACTATAATAATAATAATAATAATTCAGAAATATATATATATATATATATATGTATACTTACTGATATTTTTACAGGTTATATATATACAGATATACGATAATTTACAATAATAATAATAAAAATAATAATTTAGTAATTTGCGAGGTAGTGACCGTGCGCGTACGTTGAAATGTTGTCCGGTAGTACGTATCGCTTATCGTCTGCCCTGTTTAAGACTAGCTTCATTGTTCGAATTGTACGCAATTCGTGTTTAAACGATCGTATAGAGACGTTTTCTCTATACGGTGTGAAAGGCATGTAACTATAACAGCGAGCTGGTGGTACGCTTGTTGCAGACGTTGACGACGACGACGACGACGACGACGACGACGACGACGTCGTCGAACTTGTTGCAGTCGTAGAGGCGTTCCGGTGTATTTGAGCGACTACTTTAAGCGCGCAATCGCTCGCAATCATTTTTCCCATGTCGGTGTCAAATTCGTCGTCGCACTCGTCGGATTCGGCGTCGTCATCCACATCGGCGAATAAGCACCGCTTATGTTCGGCGAACGTTAGGTGGTTTCTAATCACGTGCCTCATAACACCCTTCGCACGAATGCAGACTTTCTGTTCCACGTCGTAGGCATACGATTTAGCACGTAATCCAATGAACTCATACACTGTACGATTTGGACACTCATTCTTAAAAAGCCCAGGAATCCTTTTCCGTGCAGTCGTATAGCACTTGTGATCGATAGGCAAATTGGAGGTATCCATAAACCTCATCAGATTCGGATTGTTTATCAAGTCATCGTAAAAATCATTCGTCGTCACGCGATAGAATAGCGAATCTGAAACATGAAATAATAATAATAATAATAATAATATATATATATATATATACTGCATATTGTATACACACCAGTATCGGTATATAGCAATTCGATTTTATCCCCGTAATGTCGCTTCATTACGTCATAATGAAATCCGTACATTAAAACTTTGCTCAATTCTAGCACGGTAAATCCTATGTAGATGGGCTTACAGAAATTCACTTCTATTTTGTGCAAGGCGACCGCCGCGAGATCCTCGCTATAAGTGGTACAGTGTTTGAACGTTGGTCGGTTGATGAGCTTTCTCATTCTGGCGGGGCACGATACAAGCTCCAGATCAAATCTTTTTCGCATGTTCTCAATCGTCTTCCCTGCATACATACAATAATCATGATGTAAAGTTTATATGGATTAAATAAATAACATACCAAACACCGAATTGTTTAAATCTTTAAAAAACTTTTCTTCGAATTTGTTGGTCGCACGCCTACGTAATTCAGTGTTGAGTTTTATGTACGGAGCCAGCCATGGAGTTTGCCGGAACTCTAACACTCTGTGCGTCTGAAATGTACGAAAAAAGTAAAAATCTTCGTATGCACATAATAATAATAATAATAATCAGTAATCACTTTTTCTACTACGACGCCGTTGGCTATGGCCTGTTTTAAATTCATATAATGAACTACGTAGCGCTCTTTCCGTAAAAATGTCGCCATCAACTTTCGGACGGTTGACCCGGGTGGTGTACTTGCATGCGGAAGGAACGGAATATCGTTGTGAGCTTTGTGAAGGTGGCTAGGATACGTTATGTCCACTTCGTAAAATCTACCAATGTCATCCGACTCACGCATCCACTGTAGCTGCTCGAGAGCAACTTCGGGGTTTCCCGGGTACCACGTGAAATCACTGATTGGCATATATTTGCACATTGCATACCCGTACAAATTGTTTGCTAGAAGGAGGAGTAGGAGGAAAAATTGATTAATATACATGCAAATACTTAATTTATATTTAATAATCACCATCTAGGTATATGAGTGACGTGTTAGGTTCTTCAGGATTGTATCCCGGCGTCTCTGGATTGTTGGCGCGCGCGTGACGCTTGCTGACCTGCACCAGACCGCCCCTCGTACCGGACTCTATGAAGAGTATTTTCTCATAATCGTCCAGGAGAAAAAGCTCAACTTTCGTAAGTTTCAGCATACAGTCAAAGCTGAAGCCTGGCAACGTGTAGTATTGTGCGGGGTCCAAGTGATATGTGGACATACATATATCCCTAAAATTCTCGAACACGTCGGCGCTTAACAACACATCGACTTTAAGATACAGATCGCTATAAGCACCGAGCGATGTGCAGCCGAAATGATTCCAAACTCGGATCGCGTGATCGTAGTCTTCATCGCTCACGTGCTCCTCCGTTAACGCGCTATAGAACTGGAACTTAGGTGGTAGCGACGTCTCGCACAATTTATCCCACGAATCTGTATATTCGTACGGATAAACACCTTTCCGCGTGACCAACGACATCTCCGACGCGTCAAACACTTTCGTGACTTCGCGAAACTTATCAAAGTTCGGGGATATGAGGTTCTCCGCCAAGTGTGCCAAGCTCGACGCCATGAACCGACACGTATCTATAAACCTTACGGAGAACGTATTGTTTATGTACTTTGAGAACGATATATATTTCTCTTCAGAGTTCGCGATCACCGAAATTCTATTATTGTCACGGTCGTTCGCCAAATTCGTCACGATGAAATGCGCGTCGTAGTTCGACAGATTATGCAGGAAGCACGGTACAAATTTCGGTGTTTTCAACTTAAGGTTGCACGTGTTGCATAATGTTTTTAAAAAACGACCCGACAAGTGATCGTGATGTGCAGTTTTACAGTTACGCTCGGTAAACCTAGCACCGCACAAGTCGCATAACGTCTTAATGTTATGCACGCAACAATCATCGTCGCTCATGATAATCGGGACGTTAACATCCTTATATAGCCTGCATATCCTATCGGCAACATCGATGACTGCACTGACAAAACGCTTGGCCACATCGTCTTCGGTCGCCGAACCACGGAAAATGACGGGGGCTCTCGGTATGTTGAACCGGTCGAACAACTCTGTCGGCACACCCTCAGCCGCGACGACGAGGTAGCCGTAACTCATCGGGTGGTGCGCGTGTATCACAGTGGTATTATCGCCTTGTTTCTGAGACGTTTTTAGTAACAAAGCTTCAAAGTCTGCATACACTACGAACGGGAGGCGTTCCGTCTTACGCCACGACTCAAATTTGAGCGTATCCCCCTCTTTCGGCATCTGTGGCAATACGGGTTTGTGGTTACCGCACAACAAGCGGTGTTGCGCCAACGCCCGCTCGCCGTGTAATTTATGTTTTAATGGCTGATCGTCGAAGCTGGCGAAACATCGCTTGCAGAAAAATAAACGATGTTCACGATTATTTTTTTGAGGGCTGGCTAGACGTGAAAAATTCGAAATATACGCATAATGTTTCTTGTCATCTTTCCCGGTGATTAAGAGCAGGTCGAAATGATCTGCCTTTTCCTCGTCTGCGATACGCAGCGGGTACGCGACACATTGCGTACTCGATTTCTTATTTTTCACGCCTTTTCTTATACCGTATAGATTCACGGAAGTACCAGGATTTGATCTTTCGAATAAGTTTATCTCCGACACGGGTGTGGGGGTTGATAGTGCGGAAAAATCGTATCGATGCTCTTCCCTCAAATAATTCGAACCTACCCGCACGCGGTCGTGTAGTACGTGTTTGGCGAGGATCGACCACTTGAAACATTGCCGGTCGATATTTTGAGGGTTGACGACAGCTTTCCGATTCCGAATACTTTCCGGCAACGGTAAGTACGACGAGCCACTCATAGGTGCGTACTCGTATACGCCCAAGAGCAAGCCATCGATGCGCGATAAGGAAAAACCACTATACTTCCCCGCGTAACAGTCTTCTTCGCTCAGAAGTTTGGTGAAATCACGATCTACCGAACCTTCGACATTGGTGTACGCGTACAGCTCTCGCGACGAAGTTTTAAACGCACGGTTTTGAGCTGAACCGATTAAATTTGGTATATCGTATGTGGCTTCCAATTTAAGGTTGTATTTAATCGGGTTAATACGTACGCACTCTCGTAATTTTGCGATTAATTCGGGCTCTATCGAGTTGAGGAACGCCCGGTAACTGGTCACGTTATCGACATTTTTCCTGAAATACCACACAATTGTACGATTGAGCGATGACTCAATCTCGATAAAGCCCGGCGTATTAACCCTTAGCATACGAGCCTTTTTCCGTTTGATATTTTTCCTAGTATTTTCAGTGTAAGGAGCGTCTTCCTCGAGCGGTAATGGCGAATCCGATCTAGCTATTGTGTCGACTGCGGCGGTGACGGCGGTGGGCGTCTCGTCGGACCGGATGACGGATCCCTGTGCGGGTGGTGGGGGCGTGAATACCGGCGTTCGGACTATGTGCGGCAAGGCTTGAGGTGGTGGTGGTGGTCGAGTAGATGCGACCACTCGGCTGAGGCGAGGCGAGATGGCCGTCGGCGGCTGAACGTCCGACTGAGAACGCTGGGTAGAGGTGGGGGGTGCCCATTTTATGACAGATGTGCGACCTATCATTATTAATATTACAGTAATTATTATTATTATTATTGATATGAGTAAAAAATAAATATTTACCCATTGCGCCGCCTGTTCGTACAGCGCTGCGGAATTCGGGGGTGTTTTTTGCGATCTCTATTTTTAAAAATAAGTGAATTAATAACGCGAGTAAATCATCGTCGAGGCGGAAAAAATATCGTATGCTTGTGAAATTCTTATTTTTAGTATACATAAAACTAATTTAACATCTCTTATTATTCGAACATTATTGAAAAATTATACAAACTAGTTTTTATACTCGGTTTTTTCCCGAATCAACGATATAATATTCAATGTACTTACTGTGGTGATTTTGAATGTGGATGCTGAGATTGTTCCGCTGGGTGAACGTCTTGAAGCATATCCCACATGAAATCGTTGATCCGTCGTGTATTTTAGCGTGCCTGTTCAGATCGCGCTTATGAACGTACACTTTTTCACATAACGCACAGTTAAACATTTTTAAATATTTTATACTAGTGAATTTATTTTAACAGGGCGAGCGAGGTAATACGAAAATTCGGCTGTCGTAGTCGAGCTGCATTGACCGTCTGATCTGTAGAAACATGTGCGGCTGCGATGTCACGAATATTCGATGCGTTTTACGGACTGAAAGGGGTGGGGGTTGGTAAAGGGTGTCGTAAACAACGGCTATAAAGCCCGTAGAAATATTCGACAGCTGTATTATGCAGCTCCGGGGTATAATACATTTTATAATATTCAAGGACGCAATATGCACATCGCTCAACGTGTGTTAGCAATGATATTACCGGACACGGTGATATATATATATATATGCTGCTTGCACGCGTAGTGGACGGGGGAACCCCGCCCACGCACGCGTGCAAGTTATTCGCGGGTGGTGGTGACGTCAGCTAGCGCCCATACATATGTATATGTTCTATACAGGTATGTATATGTTTTATATATGTATGTATATGGTATATATATGTATATGTTTTATATATGTATGTATATGTTTTTATACATAACTATATAAGGGGTGACGTAATAATATTATATATATATATATGCTGCTTGCAAGCGTAGCGGACGGGGAAACCCCGTCCGCGCACCCGTGCAAGTTATTCGCGGGGTGACCGCGCCGTCGGCTAGCGCTCTACCAACGTTAACGGGGTATATGGGCGGAGGTGTGGCGGTATTGTTATGAGGCGAGGGCGGGGGTATACGTAGGAGGTGAACGGGTTTACCGAGGCGGCCGCGGTATTGTTATGAGGCGAGGGGGAGGGGGTTGGCCGGATAGGCGGGGGTGGGCGGGGGTTAGCCCCGTATGACGTCACAGAAGTATCGGGGGTTAGCCCCGTATGACGTCACAGAAGTATGACGTCGCAGCCGTTGATGACGTCTGCTAGCGCAAGCGCTAGCGCAAACTAGCGCAAGCGCTAGCGCAGGCTAGCGTGATATAGGCGGGGGGGTGGTGAAGCGGGGGGTCACCAGAACCGGCTATTTCATCCTACTCATGATTTTAAAACCGTAGCCTAACCTTGCATAATGTAGGTATGAATAGTTTCAAAAATATTATTCGAAAGTGAATTATACAAATAATGTAATAATACTCAGAGCAGCTCCTCGGTCTGCGTTAGCCGTCGTCAAAAATATGGAGTATTACGGCATAAATATTATAGGAACTACTGTAGTATGGTTACACATTGTGGGGGGAGGGGGCAGGGGTCCAAGACGACTGAAAATAAATTATGATTAATAAACTACGTACTATAAAATCAATATAAAGCACCAAATAATTCGAAACAATAATTACGATGAGCTCACCTGCGCTTCACGTACTCTCCCATCAGCTCGTGGTTGCCTTGTCGTGGACACTTGTCAGAGTAGTATTTGAACGTACTTGGACACGGCCAAGCCCAGAATCCCGTCACCGAGGTGATGCTCTCGGCGAAATAAGCCGGAGCCCTGTGATGATCACAAAGGATCGGATCTGATGAAATATGCAAAACAAACAAAAACAATTGTAGATAAATTTACGATATTGCAAAATTATTATTTTTAAACACAACCGACTATTTAGGGCTTGTTTACTGTTTTGTGGGTTGATGTGTATTAATTTATTGCGACACACTCGTCTTGTCATTTAATTTTGAAATTTTATTATATTTTGAATGAAACTGATTTATAGGGAGTTTTTGAAATTGTTTAACTAGTGCCTATCTATGTATTTCAATTGTTAATAGATTATCTGTTTCAACTCATATCCTAGTTTAATTAAAAATGATACCTATAATATGCATGTTTATTATATTATAATATTTAATACTAATATAATATTATATCATGTTTTTTCTAAACTATATCAGTTAAACCAATGCCTATATTATAATTAATTCCAGAAAATCATGCTCTATATTATAAACACGCACTTGAACTGTTGTGGCAACCCGGTTGTACTGATCCACCGTTGACATAAAAGTCTACGTCACCGCATGGCTCCAACTGGCCCTCGACCAACGCGTTCGTGTGTATCACGTCAACAAAATCGGCATCGGTTCGACTCAATCTTCTGCGAGGGCTCGAGTTGTAGAACAACGGTAGAGCCGGATCCAGTCCTGAAAAAAAAGCATTATACATTCATAACTGTATAATATAAATGTTATTGTTATTTTAGATTATAGACGTGTATCAACACACACACACACACACACACACACATAAAGGTGCGTAGATTTGACAGCCCCGATTATTTCCAGTCATTTAATAAAATCGTGTAAGTACATCGAAAGATCGATAAGTGCGATATGACACCGAGGCGTTACCGACTTTAGTTTACTATTATTATTTATTTTTTCTCCATTGTTTGTAGTAGTTGGTATATTTCCTACTATAAGCTAGTCACACCTATATTCGTTTCAGAACCAAAATACAGCCCTGGACTGAGCCGGCGAGCTAAACCCAATGGTCCGTTAAAAATTCTAAATATTTGGGCCAGTTTGATGAAATTTTAGCCCGGTAAGTGATTTCTTCCAATCCGGCGCTGCAAAAGATATTTCAATTTCAGTTAAACTCGTCGCGTAATACACATACTATATTATACCAAGTCAAGTTATAGGTATTCTAGATTTTCTGATACCATATATGGTACATTAGTATCTATTGTGTATCATTACTATATAATAACTAAGAAATTTGTGATCGCGAGCACGTGTGACCTTAAAATTTCACAAAAAGAAAAATATGTATTCATTTCTACTCTGACAGCTATCAATTTGAAGGATAACTGTTCTGAGCCCAACTTAGGCGTATACTTAATATTAAATAAATAAACTGTCGATGTCTGTACAGAATGCCTTACACGCAATGTGTACTATTGTCATCGCCGCGATCGTTTTAATTATATTAAAATATGGTGTCACTCACCCGTGATTCTCGGCAACTTGATGGGGTGAAGGTTTTCAGATATCTGACTGGACAATTGGCCACCCAGGCTGAACCCGATCACGTGCATCACATCTTCGGGCACATCTACCTCGGACAGCTCAATGATTTTACGCACGAACAGAGCAGCACATTTCCCCACCGCCGGCAGGTTCGATACCGCGGCCAAATAACACACACGGGGCCCAGCCACGACGTTACGGTAATCCAACATCCAGACGTTAACATTTGACTGAATTAGGTATTCTGCAGGCAAAAATAAAAAATCAACATCACCTCACAATGATAAATCATGTATTGTAATATGATACCGAAACAACGCCCACTGATAAAATTAAGTGAAAAAACACGTGTCCATTATTATATTATTATTGGATGACAATTTTTTTCAATGTAAATAGCAAAGAAACCAACTCATCGACACTCTGAAAACTGTTCCCCTTGCAATGGATGTGGTAATTTTACTACGGTAGTTTTACCGAAAATGGTTGGTGGTTGAGTATTTTGATGTTTTTGAGAAAAAAAAATGTAATAAAATATCAATTGATTTGAAACATGCTTGGTGATTTTGACGTTTTATTATTTATTATTTACAAACGAAACTTCAAATATTTTAAATACATTCAAACTAAGTTTTAAAGGACAAAACTCTATACTCAGAATTCAGAATCATGTTTTAATGCGAGGATATTTAACATCTCAGTGTATTTTATTTCTTTTAATTAAACATTCATTTTTAAATATAGATGTATAAGTTTGACGTTATGTCAATCTACAGATTATACCTAACCTACAGAATACTTCTAAAATAGTAAGTTAATCAACTTATAACTTGATGACGGCCATTTTCTTAGCATCAGCACGTTATTTTTAAAAGAAAGAAATTAGTTTTAATATTTTTTGAACATTTTCGAACTTTTTAAAATACATTTTATAGTATTCTATCTCATGAATATTTAGCATTGTTCTAAAGAACTACTATTATCAAATATAATGGCATAACTGAGGTGTGAATATTGTACTTTCATTCTATTAAATTTTTAGTAAAATTTAATTATTGGTAAAAATATCTTTTCATGAAAACGCAGTATTCGTTTCAGATAACAGTTCAGAGTGACACTGACGTCCAAAATTCCTAAAAATGAAACATTTTACATTGATGATCTTGTTGGTTTGGAAAAACTGTGGTTTGCCATCATATGGTTCTTAAGCGTATCCGCGTTAGTATGTGGTGATTAAGACCGATTGGCTGCGATGGCCTCTCTAGAGTTTAAGAAATTATTTTTAATATTTTTTGAAGTTTATCGAACTTTTAAAAATACATTTTATAGTATTGATTTATGTATTTGTGTTATTAAATAAAATTATTAAATAATGATTAAAGATTTTTATAATATGAAGTAATATTGTAGTGAAATAATATATTGTATGAGAGTCAGGGCTTAAAACCGTTTCTACAATTATAGGTAATCGGCCGAAATATTTTTAAAACCGGTTAGCGGTTTTATTGTTATATAAAGTGCCGTTTACCAGTTACCAGTTTCCTTACACCCCAGTAAAGAGTGGTTATCAGTTACCAATTTTTAACGATTTCCAAAATATTTAAATAACCGCTAACCAGTTTTAACCGGTTTAGGTACCTTTTTTCAAATCACATTTTTTATTTTTGTTATCAAACATAAATTGTTTATAATGATGTGTTTACACTGCATTAAATGAGTTGAAGTATATATTTTATAATAAACTTTATTGGTATTTATGGTATACCATTACGGCATTACCCGTATTGCTGAATGCATGTACGTAATTGACATTGCATATCTTAATAATTATATCTTAAATTCATAACTTCAATATCACTGACGACTGAATAGAATATTTTTCTAGCAAATAAAGTATAAACACTATAAACTGAAATAAAAATAAATAATTGGTAACTGGAACAAAAAATATTTTTTCTCATTGTACTGGTTACCGGGTATCGCAAAAAAACGATTAATAATTGGTTTTTCGTAGGTATACGACTTTATAAACGTTTGTGAATACTTTAATAGATTATACGATATCCACTTTCCAAATTGATGATAAATTAGATAACCGATTTAGGATTCTCAAGATTTACGGTTTTTGTGAGAACCCGGTAAACGGTTATAGCCCTGGTTTGAGTTTTAAATTAAAGTGTTGAATAATGAATATGATTTGTAAATATGTTTGGTGATAATATAGTCGGTATTTTACATGCCAGGATTTCGACCCAGACCCAAACATAATAAGTAATAACTATTTAGTTAAATAACAACCTTATAATAAAAAAAATATATTATTATTTAGATTATTTTTTTGCTGGACAGATGTCGCTACTGTTGTATTTTTGCATTCGGATTTCCTACTTTTCCGGTCAATTTTCTTAAAATATTTTTTCACATAAACCTGGTTCTGATAATTACAAACCCAACAAAAAGAGAATCAGACAAATCGGTCAAGTGGTTTCAGAGTTTATCCGGAACAAAAAAAGCCACTTCATTTTATATAATATAAAAGTAATAATATAAATAATATATTTAATAATATATAATATATAGATAGATATAGATTATGAAACGTTAACGATTTCATACGACTTTTCATTATAAATGTGAATAAATAAAAGATCAAAAAAAAAAAAAAGTATATTGAAACTATTTCCTAGAAGAAACTGGTTACTGTAGAAGAATACAATTAAACTTAAATAAGTAGTCGTATACAATATTATAAACTTTATACCTTTATAACCGAAACCGTCTTTAGAATTATTTAGTAAGTACCTACCTATACTACTGATGACTATCAAGTTATATTTTATGAATTATAATGGTATTTTTAAATAATATTAAATGATAAATAACTCAAGTGACCGTGAATGTTATTTGGTATTACAATATTCTTTGAAAAAAACTATAATGAAAATATAATTAAACTTAAATAAGTAGTCGTACCTATACAATATTTTAAACGTTATACACTTATACCTACTTATAACCAAACCCATTATTAGAATTTTTTAAGAAGTATCTATACTACTGATAACCATCAAGTTATATTTTATGAATTATAATGGTATTTTTAAATAATATTAAATTTATTTTTAATAATATTACTATCCAGTTATTACATTACTGAAGCAATGAGAGAAAAAAATGGAATAACGTACCACTTTTAGGGTTATTTACAAATAAATAAAACCAATTACCCTATTGCAGTAAGGACAAATAAGATAGCAAATAATGACCATTACCCATTTACCATTGCAGTTAGAATATGACACAGGCACTTAAACTGCTCCTACCTTATCACCAAATATTCGGCTCCAACATGCATGAGCTACTATCAATCGCAAATTGATCAAACGCTATGGAAACATCGTAACGTTGACAATCTATTCTATAACCAAGCTTCACAGCAACAAGCACTCAACGAACAAAATATAGAAGTAATTTATATTTTTTTAGTCATATAAATTTAAGACAAAAATTTTAAGCTGTAAAGTCAGTTTTAGCTTTGGTTATGACTTGTATTTAATTTAAAAGTATGCTTAAAAATTATATCTGTAGTTGTTGAAACCATAAGAGATACAAATAAATAGTATACATTTTAGAACGAGATAATAACTGTTTCAGTAAAATTTATCTCTTCTGGCTTTTATACGTAAGTAGAATACACAAATTGATGTAACGCACCGGTTTGTGGAGATTTTCGAGTTTATTGCTACAACAACGGAAAAACGTAAATAGGTACGAAGGGAAAAAATTGTAAATTATAGCGCCCAATACACTTCAGATAAACATTTTTATATTGTAAATTGTGTGTAATATATTTCAGGTAATAATTATATATCTATGCAATAGGCACATTGCACTCTGCAGATATTATTTTTCAGTAATTTAAGTGTTCTATCTAATACTTTTTAAAAATGCGTTAAACATTTCGACAAAACGCCACAACTTTAGATCATTTTAAGTCAATACTAGTTTTAATTTTGAAAATGTATTATTTCCTTAAAGGTAATAACGTCATTTTATTTCTGGCTCACTACATACGTTTCTACACAACAATAAACGTTCAGCCTTTACGCCGACATGAATGTAAAAGTGTTAAAATAGATATCAACAAATTTTAATTTACTTAGGTACTATGACCTCAATTTACTATTTTTGTCTTTTTATTATTTTATTAACAATACCTATTTTAGAAATATAAAAATCCCGGACGCAATTTATTTATTATAATATTGCTTTTATTACCAGTCACAGTTGGCAGAATTTACTAATTATAAGACGTAAAAGCAATATTCATCTATTAATTATTTTTATATAATAATAACATCGTGGAGTGGGGTGAAACAAGTGGACTACATTCGAATATCATACATCCATATATTATATGTACCACTGTACCGGCATTATAATGTACGTCTGTATGAAGCAAGAAGTTATATAAGTAATATAATAATAATAATAATAATTGTATAGGAATTATGTGAAATTGGGAACATTTAATATTATGTTACACGGCGGTGTGTGGTTTGATTATTATTATATTATTATAAAATGTATGTGGGACACCAGAATATAACTTTTTTTCGTAATGGTCAAACATAATATTATATTGTGTTAGTGTGGCTATTGTTACAAACTATACTAATATTATATGGGTAATAAGATTTAAGATAAAAAGACCAAAATATTTACCATTTTTTATGCTTTGAAGTACGTCCAGCGTCATATTACTGTTAAAACCATGTATGATGAATTTATTTGGGAGAGACTTGACGAAGTACGACTCGGTAATATTTTCGACCGTGACCAATTGAGGATCGTATGGGTTTGCTCTAAAGTAAAAAAAAAGTATTGATTGTCCAATAAAACTTATGCTACATTGCACCAACCTAACAATTAATTTTCGATAGTAATTTGCAAATATGATAGGTGCACGTGTGCTAGACAATTAGTTTAATTTTCACGGACCTCACACCAAATGAACACGACCAAAAATTATTATTACCCAATACACTAACATTAAAATGCCAAACTATAATTATTTGTAGGAAGTGCCTAAAACGAATTTAAATTTAACGTACGTGTCATACAGTAAATGATTATATCAATACGCGGTTTATCAAGTAAATAAATATTTATAGATATGTGCAGTGTACCAGTGTTATAGGATATTTTAAAATAACTACCTAGTTACCTATGATAAATGGTAATTTTTTTATCATCTAATAGTCTCTACCATTATTAATTTTTCAATCCTACAAAAACAAATTCTATTTTGTCAAAAACTGTACAGGTGTTGTGTGATAGGTAGATTATATTCCTATTTTTACTCAATTTTTTTTTTTTATTCTTTCGCGATTATTTCTCAAGTACTGCCAAAAATTGACAATCTTTCACCCCAAAGTACCAACTAGATACAATTTGTCACCAGAAACCACCATCGACGTTGAAGTTTGAAACATTTTTTTCTGCTCAGAAACGCGTTATGAGTTATGACTTATGACAGACGCTAAAGAAAGAATAAATAAATAGGCGTACAAAATAAAAAAAAACCACACATCTAATCGTTTTAGAAACCGATGAATCATTTATCAATCAGTTCAACATCTAAAAATTAAACAACCCCTAAAACGCTTCTAAATTTCCATCTATATGACAACTTGGCAGAAAATGTTATATTCAAACGATATATTTCATAATATAATACTACGACGATAATATATTTTATAGTCACCTGGTGTGTAAGTACAAATTAATCGATTGGTCGGGACACACCAGATGGACAATAAACGTACATTGGCCGATTTTCTCATGGTTTTCGGCACACTGCGTGATCGAAGAGCACAACGCCAACGCAAGAAGTGCAGTGACCGTACTGTAGTACGTTGCTGCAAAACAATAAATACAATAATTATTACTAGGTATACCATATATATTATTTTCACGGATCCATCAAACTACTGTTACGGAAAAATGATATAAATATGATATCAATAATAACCTGACCACCAAAATTAATCACAAAAAACGGTTCGTCGGGTCTATAGTATAATAATATAATATACTGTGTAACGTCACAAATTCTCGGATAAAACGGTACCAGGCGTTACTGCAGTTGCGGTCAAACGAGTAGGGAAGCTAGATGACCTTTTTTTTCAATATTTATAATATCTTATAAAATAATACTTATATAGGTATAAAACGGTAATTTTTGTCATTGTCTTCATCGATTCCGAATTTCAAATGTACGGACTAGAATAAATAAATTACGTATGGTATGCCTAATAAAACCGCAATATTATTACTGTTAGGACTTATCTACCTAGACAAGTTTAATGTATTTTATTCTATCATTACATTTTTTAAACTATTATTTATAGATATTGTATCAAAGATAAATCATATCCTACAAGACTGCGTCAAATAGTCAATATTAAAACGAGACGATGTGGCACCTACCACATTAGGTTCCTAATAAAATATATACAAGTAGACACGCATATTTCAGGCAGTGCCTACTTATTTATCTACTCATTTCAAGTTATAAGATAACAAGAATGTGAAATTGGTGGACTTAAACACTAAACAAGTGCGTACCGCTCTGCTGTTCAGTATAGTTGTAATGGATATATTACATTTGAATTTCGTGATAAATAATTGTATACGAAAGACGATTTTGAGCATAGATGTTGTGTTGAATTATAGCATACTTGTATAAATAATCAAATTTAATAGTTGAAAAAAAATTGATCGAAAGAAATCGAAAATATCTTATGGCAATAAATAGCGTGACATTTAATAAAGATAGTAAAACTTATTGGGAACTATCTGTTAAAATGTCTAATGAAAGCTATGGAAAAAACAACTTTTATGAATTTCTGAAAACTGAAAAATAATTTTCAAAATTTAAAAAATTTCTATTGGCTATAAATTCAAAATAAAACAAAGTTGTTTAAAAATGTCAGAATATATGGAAGATGGTAATTTAAACATTTGGTAAACATTTCAAGTATCTTAGATTCTTTGTATTTGAATTACAACAAAATATAAAAAATTGATACCTAGATGAAAATTCGTTAATTTACCGATGAAAATATTGTAAATAGGTTAAACTCAAACGCTCATAAAAAAATATAATTACTTTTCTGTAAACTTTTTGGTTTTTGTTTAATTTAGGAACATATTATGTGGGTAGTCTTCTATCAAAATGTCTAATGTGACAGGAAGTGAAAGTATAAAAGGTATGATAAGATTTTACACGATAATGAATACCTATTGTTTGATTTTGTTTCCTTCGAAATGGAACACAGCAATAATAAAGGACAATTATTTCATCGTAATTATTTAAATTTTTTTATTAATTAAGGTAAATGTTGAAGTCGAAATATAGAGTTAGGTATAAGTTCAATGTTTTCTGAATCTTCTAACGAACAAATCGCATTGTAAATGTATTTTTTTATTTTTGAACCTTTTACATTCAAAAAAATAAGTTTATCTAAACTACAGTCGGTTCTCATAAGATTAGATTTAATTTGAAAGCCTTCACGAACTTGCGAAGTATCTATACCGATCGATTGAATATATGAGTGTAAACGTGTATAGAGACTTAAATTCTCCAGTGAATACTATGCCCCAGCATATTTTGTGATTATAATATAGAGCTACATATCCACTGTCCTATTCATACGTGTTACGTACAGACAATATAATAAAATAAATATACCACATCGATTGTTGCGATTTACGTGGTAACTATTAAATATTTAAATGTATTCGTTACATACTTAACACCATACCGGACGACGATTGTGAAATGAAGAATATTGATGTTTACGTAATGCGAAACTTTTATGATAATAATATAATATAAATACAATTTTAAAAGTAAAAATATAAAATAAAGCGACTGTTTCAGAAAAACACGATGACTCGGTTTATACGGACCCTATAAGTACTTTTTGATCGGACTCGCAAAATATTTTCGTCTTCCTTCACACGTGACGCGGTTGCAAGTGCGGCGATATTCTGCGGACAACAGACTATATAATATAAAATTATTATTATGGATAGGTACGCGTAATGTTATTCTAATTGGTCTCAAGATTTTAGAAGGGGCAAACAGCAGCTGTAATTAGAATGACGATTGTCGAAATAGTTTTTTTTCTTTTAATATCTTCGCGTTTAAAATATGTATTTATATACAATTAATTATTTTACTAAGACAGGTTCGTCTCTTTCTTCTATTGTTTGTACGCATCTACGATAATGTTATTATTTTGATTATTGTGATTACTATGATTATTACCTATTGGCATTAATTGTATGTCGTCGGACGCCACAAAAATCGTGACAAATGGCATGAACACAATTGTGTACGATTTAAGAATCTGTTTCTAGGGTTTTTTTTTTTTACGCTAAAAATATCAACTTTATTGTACAGTGTGAAGATCAAATGATATTTTTTTAACACATTACTCGATGCTTAATATCGCATGACTATAAAATATTATGAAAGTTTAATTACTTCGTATTAGATTCTGAGCGGGGCGATGAACAGTATCTTTTCTGATAGGAAAGTGAATCTAGTTGGTTATTTGGGGGGTCAAAAGTTAAAATTTCCTAGTAGTTTTCAAAAGTGCCGTGGTCAAAAAAAGTACCAACTATATACGTGCGTGAAGTTGGCCCACCCATTTTGGCGTAGCGACTCAAAATCTTCACCAATAGTTTGCGAGTTAATTGCGAGAATTTGTGGGTTCACTTTCAGAATTTGCGAGTTAGCCGTTTTTTAGCTGCAAACAAAATAAGAATGGGTGGGCCAAGTTCACGTAGCCCACCCATGTCACTATAAAATTTCGAAATTTATACCAAATGATGCGTCGATATTTGCGAGAATTTGCGAGTTCATTTTTAAAATTTGCGAGTTAACCCTTTAGCCACAAAACCCAATTTTCGACTGTGAAGTTGGCCCACCCATGTTGTCCTATAACTTTGAAATTTATATCAAACGATAGCGTGTTATTTGTGAGAATTTGCGAGTACACTTTCAGAATTTACGAGTAAGCCGTTTGTGAAATATTGATGGGTGTGCCAAGTTCACGTAGCCCACCCATGTCGTTCAAAAGTTTCGAAATTTATACCAAATGATGCGTCGATATTTGCGAGAATTTGCGAGTTCACTTTCAAAACTTGCGAGTTAACCCTTTACCCACAAAACCCAATTTTTGACCGTGAAGTTGGCCCACCCATGTTGTCCTATAACTTTGAAATTTATATCAAACGATAGCGTGTTATTTGCGAGAATTTGCGAGTACACTTTCAGAATTTACGAGTAAGCCGTTTGTGAAATATTGATGGGTGTGCCAAGTTCACGTAGCCCACCCATGTCGTTCAAAAGTTTCGAAATTTATACCAAATGATGCGTCGATATTTGCGAGAATTTGCGAGTTCACTTTCAAAACTTGCGAGTTAACCCTTTACCCACAAAACCCAATTTTCGACCGTGAAGTTGGCCCACCCATGTTGTCCTATAACTTTGAAATTTATATCAAACGATAGCGTGTTATTTGCGAGAATTTGCGAGTCAACTTTTAAAATTTGCGAGTTGCCCTTTTTATCTCTAAGCTCATTTCCAAAATTCGTTATAAGAATTGAAATTTGGTATTTACCATCAGGTATTTTGCGGGTATTATAAGTTATAATACAAAATATTTGATAGTAAAACGGGGTACCCAAGTTAATTTTTTTATTAACCACAGGCATTCTACTAAGGCTTTTTTAAAGATTTTTTATTCAATCATGATTTTTTTATTAGTCAATATAGAATTTTATCCAATACTAATGTTATTTAAGATTTTTTTTATTTTTATTAGATTTATTTTATGAAATTTAGATTTTTAAATCAATATAGTTTTTAAATTTAAATATGCTTTTTTATTCATTTTTTTTATATTGAGTATACATTTTTTGTACTCATCAAAATTCAATTAGAAAAAAATTTGAATAAAATAAATGTTTCTTAAAAAAAAAATCTTAATACAAAATCCTATATTGGTAAACAAGTCTATATTTAATTATAAAAACATAAAACTGAATAAAAAATTCTAACAAAATCTTAATATCAAATAAAATGTATATTCAATAAAAATATCTAAATAAAATCTAAAACAAATCTAATAAAAAATAAAAAAAATCAATATTTGTTAAAACTCATCCTAAATAAACAAAAATAATCTAAATTTATTCAATTTTTTATTCAAAAAACTCTTCATCTAAGATTTTGAATTTGCTAGATTTCTTATTCAACAGACTTTTTTATTCAAATAGGATTTTTTATTTTATTAAGTTAAAATTTTTTTTCCAAATAGATTTTTTATTTATACGGGATTTTTATTTTATTATTTTTTTTTGTCATCACCTTTTAGGATAGTAAAAATTATTAGATTTTCTTTGATAGTATCTTTTCTGATAGAAAAATGAATCTAGTTGGTACTTTGAGGGGTCAAAAGTAAAAATTTCCAGTTTCCAAATTTCCCGACAAAAGAACCAGGAAAAACAAACTAAAAATTAAGGAAAAACGAGAATTTTTACGCAAAATAGGTTTTAGAAAAAATACCTACATTTTGGTTTTTGGTGTAACTCTTAAACTAAGGACCGTAGAAACATTAAATTGTAACTGGTTGTTTATATTAGCATTTCCTATACACGATTAAAATTTACAAAATATTTAAACTTGTTTTGAGATGTTTACGGACATTTTCAGTTTCTAATTTTTTTTAGTTTTTATTTTTTTATAAATGTCAATAAAATTTTATTTGTTGGGTAAAAAAGTTTTAAAATTTAATACAAAGCTCCTAATACATTGTTACAATAGTATTTGATAAGTTTACCAACTTTTATCAAAAAAAAAAAATGTCTAAAGGAAAGTCTTATTAAATTTTTATGAGCGTTTGAAGTTCATATTTTTACAACCTTGAATAATAATTACTCTATTTCTCATGCAGTGATTTTCTTATTTTGCTGTAATTCAAAAACGAGTAACTGTAGACACTTGAAATTTACAGAACATATTTATTATATTAATTTCTATACTTCACTAGTTTCAAGTTGTTTACAGACTTTCAATTTTTTTTGGTTTTTTTTTATAATTATATAATTTTTTCGGCCAAAAATCATGAAAATTTAATACAAGGCTCCTGATATATTTTTACAATAGCGATTGAAAAATATTAAAAATACATAGGCACACATTTTTTTTATTAGCATTTAAAGTTTGAATTTTGACAAAATTCATCAAAATATATAAATTATCAATCATTGTAGTTAAAAAATTATAAAATGTTCAGTTTTTATAACTAAGGATTGAAAATTTAAAACAAAGATTCTCAATAATAGTTCATTCTGTAACCAAAAAATATAAAGAATATATAAACACAATTATTTTAGATTCTGAGCGGAGCGATGTTTTATTGTTATTTTAAGTTCAAATTTGGATGAAATTACATATTGAAAAACCAACACTGACTAGAAATTTTGTTGTAATTGTCTAATGTGCCCAAAACCTATTTATGGTCTCTCAAAAATCCCCTCTGGTGATTTGTCACTCTATGCGCTGCCCATTAGTGTATACGCCTATGCTCCATATTATGGTATATAGTAGATATGGACTCTATATAGGGAATAAATTAAATGTTTTGTCAACCGACCAATAGGTTATCAGCTTTATTTTTAACAATGTACTATGGACATAATAATATACTTAATGTAGAAGTTATCTAGAGTAATACAGAAGTATGTGTAAATTATATACCACATTATACAATAATCATAGAATATAAATGTGACCTCAAAAAATTTTCTCGTTCGTTCCCGTATGATAAGCACAATTAAATAATATCACAGATCACGGACTAAGATATCTTAGTCCATGCATTATATTATACATAAACGGAATCTTAGGCCCGAGGACAGGGACGCATGGTCGTTCCAAATGGATAAGAGGGACAGCATGAGTTTTATCATAAGAGTGAGAGAAATGGCCTCCGAGGTCAGCCAATTAGAGTGTGTGTTCAATTTTATTATTTTCTTAATGATAAGACAATTATTTGTGATGGTATTCTTTATATTTTAAAATACAACATGCAAAATTCAATTTAAAATTTTCAACTCGTTAGTAAAATTTAGTAATAGATATTAAAATATGATTATGATAGATATTCTGAGCGGACCGATGAATGTATTGATCTTATAATGATGTATGTTTTTTTTTTTGTGTCTGTTATTAGCATTTTTTATACTCCATAACATTTTAAAATATTTTGATTTATATTGAGCATTTTCATTTTCCAATTTTTTTTTGTTTTTCTTCTACAGAATTCTATAAAACTTTATTTGTTAAATAAAAAAACTTGAAAATTTAATTCAAGGCGCCTAATATATTGTAACAATAATACATATATAAAAATATAAAAATCAGTAGTCACGTATTGTTTTTATAAGCATTTAAAGTTCAACTATTGACAAAATACGTAAAAATCACGAAAATGTGCAAATTATTTTTTAGATTGAAATTCATTAAAACATTTCTTTTTAAATCTAAGGTTTGAAAATGTAACAAATGATTTATTATACGTTTGACTAAGTTTATAAAGAAAAAGTATCTAGTATCAAGTCAATTTAAATTTTTATGAGCGTTTAAAGTTCATATTTTTACAACATTGGATATTCACTCGATTTCTCATGTAGCGATTTTCTTATTTTGTTGTAATTCAAAATTGAATAACTGTAGATACTTAAAAATTTCACCGAATGTTTAAAATAGCTTTTTCTGTACACCATACAATTTTGAAAATATTTTGACTCTTTTTGAGCGGTTTACGGACCATTTAAAATATCAATTTTTTTAGTTTTTTTTTATATAAATAGCAGTAAATTTTTATTTGTTGGGCCAAAAATAATGAAAATTTAAAACAAGGCTCCTGATATATTTTTACAATAGCAATAGAAAAATATTAAAAATACATACGTCCACATTTCTTTTATTAGCATTTAAAGTTCGAATTTTCACAAAATCTATCAAAATCTCGAAAATTATCAATCATATTAATTAAACAATTATAAAATGTTCAGTTTTATAACTAAGGATTGGAAATTTAAAACAAAGATTCTAATAAATAGTACATACTATAGTCAAAACATCTAAAAAATATATAAACACAGTTATTTTTTACAAACATTTTAAGTTTAAATTTGGACGAAATTACATTTTAAAATCAATACTAACGATTTTGATTATTTTGTTGTAATTTAAAAACATATTATACGTGAATATATTAATATGAAACTAAAAAATCGAAATATGGCCTATCCATACAATCTATAGTTTAATATTACCATAGAACAATATAAAAGCGAAACTCGATCAGCTGATTTCGGTATTGATTCCCTATGATCAGAAGTCTGAACAAAGAAATGGATCCGTACACCATATAAATATAATATACCTAATATATCCACACTGACAAACCGTCTCAGTTCAGAATCGTTTTTCGTATAAAATTATATAATATCATTGAATTCAAATTTAATACCATCCATTATACAGTGATCTACTTGTAACCTACTGTACAGCAGAGCGACATTCACTTACCCACCTTTTTTTTATGTAGGTTAGAGGATAAATTATAGCAATTTAAAAGAAACTAAAACAAAGTACACGCGTTGTTTGTATATTATAGAATCGCAAATAAACGAAAATTTGTTCAATGACGTATTAACAACACAAATCCATTAACCACTACGAATTATGTGAAAATATAATATGATGGAAACAAATATAATATACTTAAATAGCAGTATTCGAGTCATATAGTCATTATCTATTCAATGAATAAATTATAATAATAGTAAAATGGTAGTACAATAAATTATAATATTCGAATACCAGCTGAAATTAATTAAATACGTATACTGTGTTTACCTTTGCCTGAATACCTATTAACTACAGACTTTATACCAAAAAAACTAATAATAATAAAATACAATATCGTAAAAACTCGCTCCTCTAATAATATTAGTAGCACGCATATCTCAATATGTATTGAAGTTTTTTATAATTTTAACAAATTACCAATAGTTGACGTATACAATGACGTCAATAGTACCTATAATTTTGTATACAAATTTATAAAAAAAATATTTAGTGTACCATAGCTATATTTGTACGTCATATAATAATATATAAATTATTTTAAAAACATCTCGTGATTTTTAATGCTGTTGACCTTCATCCGAAGTAAATAATTAGGTATACCTTTCTGTAGCCAGGGCGTGATGTCTGTTGAATTAATATCAGATTGTACTTCGTAAAGAATATAATACTAACCAATGTAGTTCCCGTATAGGTTCTTAATGATATTAAGTACTTACCTAGAATAAACGTATTTGAAACGCTAAACATAGGCATCAAATAACTGTCTGAAATCATAATATTTATTTTATCTATTAAAATAAAATAAAATGTTAGTAATAATTATTATTTTTATATATTTTTTGTAAAATGACTGTATAAAGTATATTATAGACTATACTGTACACTATAGACCAGCATTTTGAGAGGTACTCACCCCTATTTCATAACTATACAATTCAAAATTTCCCTTTTTTGACATTTAAACTCGAAGAAATATATCTTATCTCGGAATATGAAATCAAAAATGTATATTTTGATTAAAAAAGTAAAAACTGAAGAAATTATAACGATAAAAAAATATTAAAATATATTGTTTTTTCTAAACAAAGTTTTTCTTTTGGTTTTAAAATACCTAAAAAAAAATATTTTGAAAGACATTAGGTATAACTTTTTGATGAAATAAGTGGTTAATTGTCACGTATTTTTTTACAGTTTTACCTACAGTTGTTTCATCGTAAACTAATTAATGAATAATACGAGAAGATTATTTATATAATTCGTCAGTAGTTTCAGTTTTTAGTTAATTCTGGTAACGTAACGACAGCTTCGTATTCTGTGTGCAATTTTTTTTTATGTATCTCAGTTTTAGTGCACTTTAGTTCACGGGCAAATCGGCATCAGTTCACCTAGCTTTGTGAAATAATCCAACCTAGATGGGCAACCGGAAGTCCCTGATTAGGTTTAGTACTTGTTATATTTTTAAATTACTTTCTAAACTTTTCTGATATCTCTAAAAAAAAATATCTGAGATTTTCGTTAAAATCAATTAAGTAGTTTTTGAGTATGTAAGGTAAAAAATAAAAACAAACAAATCCACAAAATTAAATTTTAACGTGTAACCAATATAATATGAACTCCATCGTAGAGTTTGAGTATTATTATCAGCATTTTCCTAAAATTTCTATTTAATTGTAGCATACAGTTAGTATACTATTGAAGAAGACAAATATAATATCGTAATAAATTCGTATACTAACAAAGTGCATTGAAAAAGTCGATATTATAGCTTAGATTTTTAGGACATTGGTACCTACGGCTGGTTATGATCGATTTTTCAACCCTTTTATGTGGACACAACTTACCTGTTAAATAAAATCTGAAAGGCAACTAGCATGCAAAAATATTACAGAATCATCTGACTGTGATGATCATATTAGGTAGGATAATACAATAATAATAATTTATAGTGATGACTGATGACGTTATAAAAGCGGACAAGCATTGTGTCTACATTCGTTTTCGATATTTTTAAATTTTTAAAAGTGCAACATTATGCGAGTTCTTCTTTATAGTCTATAAACATTCTAGACACGGTACTATTATAATGTCATTGTCATATTTTATAAATCAAAACCCGACAAAATTGTATCATAATATTATAATGTTATATTATTATTGCGTCGTGTCCGTCCTAAAATCGGACTACATATTATAATATTAAAGTTTTAAAAAAATAAAACAATAGTTGATAAAATATTCAATGAAAACAGATTCACGGAATAATAATTATTTTCGTGCTTGAGTGTGCGAGTTGCATAATGGTTTATTCGAACGTTATAATATTATAATAGCAGTGTGGCAAGACACGCGGCTCTTCTTCAATGTTCCTGCACGTGTTCACCGCGTCCAGTCGCCTTGCGCATAAGGTGGTTCACTGTTCGTTTGCAATACGTATTGTCCTCTGGCACTAAAGCAAAAATGAAATAATAATAATCACAAAAGTCACATACAAACGAAGACCGTTTAATGATCAAGTCAAGTTGAGCCATTATCGAACAACTAAAAGTGTATTTAATCGAAATTCGACGCAACATAGTAATTCACGATTCACGCGGTCGTCATCGGGTGTGATATGTTATTATTATTAGTACGACACTTTAAGGGCATAGTAGGGCATATTATTTGGGCGTATTCTAAGCTATAACCTCTCGCTTTTACAAAAGTGATGTGCCTATACATTAGGGTTGTCCTTATTTTTAAACATTCAATCCTTTTATAGAGCACCCGTCCATTTTGTTCATTACTATAAGATTATAATTTATGTTAAATTTTGTGATGATATCTCACCCCCTTCACGTGCCGCAAAAGGGTTGAAAAATGACTAATGAAGGTTAATTTTCTGTTTTTCAAATTTTCACCGAAAACTATAAGTCGAACATAAAAATGTATAGAACTTTAATTATAGAATATTATATTACCTACAAGAAATGTTCTTACAAATTTTCTTGGAAATCCTTTATTTTCCGAGAATTTGTTAAATTACCAGATTTCATATTTATTTGGAAAATTTGATTTTTCTATGGTTATTCTAATATATTTGACGTATGGTTGAAATTACGATACTAAAGTCTTTTATATAAAAAAATGTTTAAAATATAATTATTTCTGATTGTAGGCCCTACATTCAGAAATAATTCCATTAACTATGTACCTTCTGTAACGCATTAAAACGTTTGGTTTTAATTTTGACAACAACATGATTTTAATACCGAAGCCTAACCATTCAAGTAGGTATGAATTGTTTCAAAAATATTATTCGAAAGTGAATTATACAAATAATGTAATAATACTCTGAGCAGCTCCTCTGTCTGCGTCAGCCGTTGTCAAAAATATGGAGTATTACGAAATAACTATTATAGGAACTACTGCAGTATGGTTACATATTGTGGTCAGGGGTCCAAGACGATTGAAAATAAATTATTATTAATAAACTACGTACTATAAAATCAATATAAAGCACCAAATAATGCGACACAACAATTACGATGACCTCACCTGCGCTTCACGTACTCTCCCATCAGCACGTGGTTGCCTTGTCGTGGACACTTGTCAGAGTAGTATTTGAACATACTCGTACACGACCAAGCCCAGAATCCCGTCACCGATGTGATGCTCTCGGCGAAGTAAGCCGGAGCCCTGCGATGATCACAAAGGGTCGGATCTGATGAAATATGCAAAACAAACAAAAACAATTATAGATAAATTTACGATATTGAAAAATTATTAAAAATTTTTTAAAACAACCGACTATTTGAGGCTTGTTTACTGTTTTGTGGGTTGATGTTTATTAATTTATTGCGACACACTTGTCCTGTCATTCAATTTTGAAATTATATTATATTCTGAATGAAACTGATTTATAGAGAGTTTTTGAAATCGTTTATCTAGTACCTCTCTATGTATTTCAATTGTTAATAGATTATTTGATTCAACTCATATAAAATATTTATGGAAATCCTAGTTTATTTAAAAATGATACCTACAATACATGTTTATTATATTATAATATAATTATAATATTTAATACTTATATATTTCATGATTTTTTCTAAACTATATCAGTTAAACCAATGCCTATATTATAATTAATTTCAAAAATCATGCTCTATATTATATACACGCACTTGAACTGTTGTGGCAACCCGGTTGTACTGATCCGCCGTTGACATAAAAGTCTACGTCACCACATGGCGCCAACTGGCCCAAGACCAACGCGTTCGTGTGTATCACGTCAACGAAATCGGCATCGGTTCGACTCAATTTTCTGTGAAGGCTTGAGTTGTAGAACAACGGTAGAGCCGGGTCCAGTCCTGAAAGAAAAGCATTAAATTTTGTTGTCGTTTTAGATTATAGACCTGAATCAACCGAATTCGTATGCGCAACGATGATAGCAATTAATTTTATTTTTAAAACAACCGACGAGACCTGTCCACAAAACTTTTACAAACACACAAACACAAACACACGCACACACACACACACACACACACACACACACACACACACACACACACACACACACACACACACACACACACATTTGATAGCCCGGATTATTTCCTGATTAATTCCTACTAAGCTCGGGCTAAACCCGGTGGTCCGTTAAAAATTCGAAATATTTGGGCGGGTTTGATGAAATTTTGAATACGAGATTTGGGCCGACCTAGGTGGACAGCACGGTAAGTGATTTCTTTCCAATCCCCCGCTGCCAAATGATGTTTAAATTTCTTTTAAACTCGTCGCGTAATACACATACTATATATTATACTAAGTCAAGTTATAGGTATTCTAGAACTTCTGATACCATATAAGGTACATTAGTATCTATTGTGTATCATTACTACCTATATAATAACGAAGAAATATGTGATCTCGAGCATGAGTGACCTTAAAATTTCACAAAAAGAAAATTATGTAATCAATTCTACTCTGATAGCTATCAATTTGAAGGATAACTGTTCTGAGCCCAACATAGGCGTATACTTAATATTAAATAAATAAACTGTCGATGTCTGTACAGAATGCCTTACCCGCGATGTGTACAATAGTCATCGCCGCGATCGTTATAATTGTATTAAAATATGGTGTCACTCACCCGTGATTCTCGGCAACTTGATGGGGTGAAGGTTTTCAGATATCTGACTGGACAATTGGGCACCCAGGCTGGCCCCGATCACGTGCATCACGTCTTCAGGCACATGTACCTCGGACAGCTCAATAATTTTACGCACGAACAGAGCAGCGCATTTCCCCACCGCCGGCAGGTTCAACACCGCGGCCAAATAACACTCACGGGGCCCGGCCACGACGTTACGGTAATCCAACATCCAGACGTTAACGTTTGACTTAATTAGGTATTCTGTAGGCAAAAATAAAAAATCAACATCACCTCACAATGATAAATCATGTATTGTAATATGATACCGAAACAACGCCACTGATAAAATTAAGTGAAAATACACGTGTCCATTATCATATTACTATTGGATTACATTTTTTTTCAATGTAAATAGCAAAGAAAATAACTCATGGACACTGAAAACTTTAGCCCATAGAAGGGATGTGGTTATTTTACTACGGTAGTTTTACCGAAAATGGGTGGTGTTTGAGTACCTATTTACTAATGTTTTTGAGAAAAAAAAAGTAATAAAATATCGATTGATTTTAAACATGCTTGGTGATTTTGACGTTTTATTATTTATTATTTACAAACGAAACTTCAAATATTTTAAATGCATTCAAACTAAGTTTTAAAGGACAAAACTCTATATTCAGAATTCAGAGTCATGTTTTAATGCGAGGATATATACCATCTGAGTGTATTTTATTTCTTTTAATTAAACATTCATTTTTAAATATAGATGTATAAGTTTGACGTTACGTCAATCTACAGATTAGACCTAACTTACAGAATACTTCTAAAATAGTAAGTTAATCAACTTTTAACTTGATGACGGCCATTTTCTTTGCATCAGCACGTTATTTTTAAAAGAAAGAAATTATTTTTAATATTTTTTGAAGTTTATCGAACTTTTAAAAATAAATTTTATAGTATTGAAGCAAAATCTTAAATTTGGCAAGAACATATTATTTTATTTGAAGAACCATCCTTTGTAATGGTGCGTATTTTTAGGGAGTTTAGTAGCGCGAATATTTAGAGCTCGTGCGTGCGTGATGTGACTGCGGGTGTATAAACGAAGTGTAGTATAAATAATTATTAACTATTGTGTGCGTGTATCACCGCACTACTGTATGACATACGCACTCACACCTACAATTGGATTAAATTCAATTCATCTGTGGTTGGCCATCATGGTTTTAAGCGTTTCCGCGTTGGTATATTTTGGTGATTAAGACCGATTGGCTGCGATGGCCACTCTAGAGTTTATAGATATTTCAAAATACAGTAATATACACGTGTTTACTGTGTTAGTGAAGTGTGATAAGTTGAACTGAGTATTATAGAACTATAACAGTACGTTGATCGTTAGTATTGTA
Organism: Nasonovia ribisnigri; assembly: GCA_027563435.1. Lineage (NCBI taxonomy): Eukaryota > Metazoa > Arthropoda > Insecta > Hemiptera > Aphididae > Nasonovia > Nasonovia ribisnigri. Next base: position 355,736 of record JANEHU010004664.1, on the reverse strand, counting down.
CTTGGCTAGTGCAAGATTTCTCAGATATTAATTTGCTATTTATTTTCTGGATGTTAAATAAATATTTTTATTTTAGACCACTTTTAGTCACGTCTCCGTGGTAATGTAGCCATATAGATTTATTATCGCCACCGCGGATTCTTCATATTGTTGAAAAAAAATTATACCGCTAGCTGTCCCGCCCGGCGTTGCCCGAGACAAGGATTTGTTTTTTTTATAAAATATATTTGTAAAAAAGTGTATGTAGGTAACATATTTGGGATAATTCTATAACAATACCTCACTGAAGAATACCAGCTCCATATAATTCAAACTTTGTTAATTTCGTTATTTAATATTCGTTGTAATAATGTTCGAAACTTGAACATTTTAAATATATATATAAATATTGCCAAAAATAATATTGAATCATAATGGGAGAGGTCAAAATCCCGGAAAATCAAAATGTATTGGTGTTATTAAATAAAATTATTAAATAGTGATTAAAGATTATTATAATATGAAGTAATATTGTAGTGAAATAATATATTGTATGAGACTCAGGGCTTAAAACCATTTCTACAATTATAGGTAATCGGCCGAAATATTTTTAAAACCGGTTAGCAGTATTATTGTTATATGAAGTGCCGTTTACCAGTTACCAGTTTCCTTACACCCCAGTAAAGAGTGGTTATCAGTTACCGATTTTTAACGATTTCCAAAATATTTAAATAACCGCTCACCAGTTTTAACCGGTTTAAGTACCTTTTTTCAAATCACATTTTTTATTTTTGTTATCAAACATAAATTGTTTATAATGATGTGTTTACACTGCATTAAATGAGTTGAACTATATATTTTATAATAAACTTTATTGGTATTTATGGTGTACCATTACGGCATTACCCGTATTGCTGAATGCATGTACGTAATTGGCATTGCATATCTTAATAATTATATCTTAAATTCATAACTTCAATATCACTGACGACTGAATAGAATATTTTTATAGTAAATAAAGTATAAACACTATAAACTGAAATAAAAATAAATAAGTGGTAACAGGAACAAAAAATATTTTTCCTCATTTTACCGGGTATCGCAAAAAAAAACGATTAATAATTGGTTTTTGGTATACGACTTTATAAACTTTTGTGAATACTAGGTTACACAATATCCACTTTCCAAACTGCTGATAAATTATATAACCGATTTAGGATTCTTAAGATTTACGGTTTTTGTGAAAACCCGGTAAACGGTTATAGCCCAGGTTTGAGTTTTAAATTAAATTGTTGAATAATGAATATGATTTGTAAATACGTTTGGTGATAATATAGTCGGTATTTTACATGTCAGAATTTCGACCCAGACCCGAACATAATAAGTAATAACTATTTAGTTAAATAACAACATTATAATAAAAAAAAGATATTATTATTTAGAATATTTTTTTGCTGGACAGATGGCGCTACTGTTGTATTTTTGCATTCGGATTTCCTACTTTTCCGGTGAATTTTCTTAAAATATTTTTTCACATTAACCTGGTTCTGATAATTACAATCCCAACAAAAAAAGAATCAGACAAATCGGTCAAGTGGTTTCAGAGTTTATCCCGAACAAAGAAAAGCGACTTCATTTTATATAATAGATATGAAGATATGAAGATATGATAAGATAAGATATAGATACAAACAAGGTGGATATATAGAGGTGTAAACACTCTGATTATAAATTGATTGAAAAATGTACACCATTTGTGATTGCCACCGGGAGCGCTGACTACCCGATGAAGGCTCATAATGTTCGTACTTCTATACAAAAATACGATTTACAATGCTGAATGCTTGCAAGTTGTAATGCCATAAAAAATAAAAATATAAGATATCAATTTAATTTAAATAATGAATAGCTTAGATGGATTTTTATTAAATAATTTTGAAACATAAATCTATCTTCAATTATACAATTATTGATAATTATCCACATTTTTTTTGGGAATATTGATTTGTGGAGTAGTTGTAGACATGTTGCCTACCTATTTGTGTTATAATTAAAAATTTAAATTTATGAATTTATTGTAATGATTGTCATATTGAAATATATTGGTTAAAGTACCTACCTAATTGTAAATTTGTTATTTCCTTAATTTGGTACCACTACTTGTCATAATATGTTTATTTTTGTAAAAACATATTGTAGTTATTCTAATAATGGAATTATTGAAAATACCATCTCACTACTCAATGTCTCTATGGAAATTATTTATGTGTATAATAATAGTACCTATTTACATCATATTATTATCCTAGTGTACCTCTTTTGGCTTTTGCATTCTTTTAAGTATCTACACAACCTACTTTTTTTGTACAAAAGGTGGTATGAAACTTATTTTTGTAACTTATCGAGTATTGTAGTATGCCTCTTAAGTGTTTTGTACCTGGGTGTAACTCTGGGTTACCCAAACAAAATAAAATATACAAACAGCAGGGAGTAAAACTGCCTTCAGTATTCCATCCTCCTGAGGTAGATATTTCTTATACTAATTAATAATTAATATATATCTGGAACATCAGAATGAATTAACCAAATATATTATTAATTTCTATTTGAACACCAGAATGATATTTGCATGTAAAAGGCATAATGATCAAATATCATACAAGAAAAATACGATAAAAAGATTAAAAAAAATATCAAAATTAATATAAATATAAAATAGTAAAATACTACTTAACTACTGGTACATGTTTTCCAATCTGGATACTAAAATATATGAATTAAAATAGTACCATACCTATACACACATTGTACATATTAAATTAAGTTACACTATTTAAAATTTAAAATATTAATTATTAGATCATGAAGTCCACAGTCCTCGTAATTACTAAATATACTAATTAGTAATTAGATTAATTAGAATAAAATGCTAAATTGCATAATGTGCCATACAAAATTGAATGTGTTTGAGCCTTCATCGGGTAGTCAGCGCTCCTGGTGGCAGTTACAAGTGGTGTACTTTTTTCGGCCCACTATCATAATGTAAAAGATGGGAAGTGTTTACACCTCTATATATCCACCTTGGATACAAATATAGATATAGATTATGAACGTGAATGATTTCATACGACTTCCATTATAAATGCAAATAAATTATATATTGAAACTATTTCCTAGAAGAAACCGGCTACTGTAGAACAATACAATTCAACTTAACTGTAAGTCAAATCATGTTATGCATAGACTGACGTTTATGATACTAAAAATATGTTATTGTAAATATGATATTACAATATTCATTGCAAACGCCTAACGAAAATATAATTAAACATAAACAAGTAGTCGTATACAATATTTTAAACGTTATACAGTTATACCTACTTATAACCGAACCCATTTTTAGAATTATTTAATAAGTACTTATAGTACTGATGATTATCAAGTTATATTTTATGAATCATAATGGTATTTTTAATTTAATTTTAAATGATAAATAACTCAAGTGACCATGAATGTTATTTGGTATTCCAATATTCTTTGAAAATATAATTAAACTTAAACAAGTTGTCGTATACAATATTTTAAACGTTATACCTACTTATAACCGCACCCATTATTAGAAGTTTTAATAAGTACCTATACTACTGATGACCATCAAGTTATATTTTATGTATTATAATGGTATTTTTAAATAATATTAAATTTATTTTTAATAATATTACTATCCAGTTATTACATTATTAACATTCATGTGAGTTTGGTTACTCTCGTGTTCGGGGGACAGTGAAACTATAAAATAAAACTTAATACCATTCGAAGCGACCTTATCTATGCGCAACAATAAATCCAATAACATCAAAACAGACATTTGATATTATCAAAAACCATACAATTGAAGCATCAAGCAATGACAGAAGAAAATGGAATAACGTACCACTTTTAGGGTTAATTACAAATAAATAAAGCCAATTACATTATTGCAATAAGGACAAATAAGATAGGAATTAATTAGACCATTACCTAACTATTAACCATTGCAGTTAGAATAGGACACAGGCACTTAAACTGCTCCTACCTTATCACCAAATATTCGGCTCCAACATGCATTAGCTACTATCAATCACAAATTGATCAAACGCAAGGATACATCGTAACGCTGACAATCTATTTAATAACCAAGCTATATAAATTATCATATAAATTTAAGACGAAAATTGTAAGCTATAAAATCAGTTTTAGATTTGGTTATGACTTGTATTTAATTTTAAAGTATGCTTAAAAGTTATATCTACAGTTGTTGAAACCATAAGAGATACAAATAAATTGTATACATTTTAGAACGAAATAATAACTATTCAGTAAAATGTATCATCTTATGGCTTTTATACGTAAGTAAAATACACCAAATGATGTAACGCACCGGTTTGTGGAGATTTTCGAGTTTATTGTTACAACAACGGCAAATCGTAAATAGGTACGAAGGGAAAAAATTGTAAATTATAGCGCCCAATACACTTCAGATATACATTTTTATATTGTAAATTGCGTGCAATACATTTCAGGTAATAATTATATTATATCTATCTAATATGCACATTGCGCTCTGCAAATATTATTTTTCAGTAATAAAAGTGTTTTATCTAATACTTTTTAAAAATGCGTTACACGTTTCTACACAACAATAAACGTTCGGCCTTTACGCCGACATAAATGTAAAAGTGTTAAAATATATATCAACAAATTTTAATTTACTTAGGTACTATGAGCTCAATTTACTATTTTTGTCTTTTTATTATTTTATTAACAATACCTACTTTCGAAATAGAAAAATTCCGGAAGTAATTTATTTATTATAATATTGCTTTTATTACCTGGTCACAGTTGGCGGAATTTACTAATTACAAAACGTAAGAGCAATATTCATCTATGAATTATTTTTATATAATAATAACATCGCGGAGTGGGGTGAAAAACAAGTGGACTACGTTCGAATATCATACATCCATATATTATATGTACCACTGTACCGGCATTATAATGTACGTCTGTATGCAGCAAGAAGTTATACAAGTAACATAATAATAATAATTGTATACGAAATATATGAAATTGAGAAAACTTAAGAATTTACACGACTGTGTGGTTTGATTATTATTAAATTATTCTAAAATGTATGTGAGACACCAGAATATAACTATTTTTCGTAATTGTCAAACATAATATATTGTGTTAGGGTGGCTATTATTACAAACTATACTAATATTATATAGGCTATAAGATTTAAGAAAAAAAAACAAAAATATTTACCATTTTTTATACTTTGAAGTACGTCCAACGTCATATTACTCGTGAAACCGTGTAGGATGAATTTATTTGGGAGAGACTTGACGAAGTACGACTTGGTAATATTTTCGACGGTAACCAATTGAGGATCGTATGGGTTCACTCTAAGGTAAAAAAAAAAGTATTGAATTGGACAATAAAACTTATATTTAATATAATACTACTTTGCACCAACCTAACAATTATTCTTTGATTGCAATTGATAGAAGCACGTGTGCTAGACAATTAGTAATTTTCACGGACCTCACACCAAATTAACACGACGAAAATTATTATTACCCAATACACTAACATTAAAATACCTAATAATTATTAATTGTAGGAAGTGCCTAAAACAAATTTAAATTTAACGTACGTGTCATACAGTAAATGATTATATCAATACGCAGTTTATCAAAGAAATAAATATTTATAGATATGTGCAGTGTACCAGTGTTATAGAATATTTTAAAATAACTACCTAGGTACCTATGATAAATGGTAATTTTTTTATCATCTAATAGTCTCTACCATTATTAATTTTTCAATCCTACAAAAATCAATTCTATTTTGTCAAAAACTGTACAGGTGTTGTGTGATAGGTACATTATATTCCTATTTTCACTCAATTTTTTGTTTTTATTCTTTCGCGATTATTTTTCAAGTAATGCCAAAAATTGACAATCTTTCACTCCAAAGTAACAACTAGATACAATTTGTCACCAGAAACCACCATCGACGTTGAAGTTTGAAACATTTTTTTCTGCTCAGAAACGCGTTATGAGTTATGACTTATGACAGACGCAAAGAAAGAATAAATAAATAGGCGTACAAAATAAAAAAAAACCACACATTTAATCGTTTTAGAAACCGATGAATCATTTATCAATCAGTTCAACATCTAAAAATTAAACAACCCCTAAAACGCTTCTAAATTTCCATCTATATTACAACTTGGCAGAAAATGTTATATTCAAACGATATATTTCATAATATAATACTACGACGATAATATATTTTATAGTCACCTGGTGTGTAAGTACAAATTAATCGATTGGTCGGGACACACCGGATGGACAATAAACGTACATTGGCCGATTTTCTCATGGTTTTCGGCACACTGCGTGATCGAAGAGCACAACGCCCACGCAAGAAGCGCAGTGACCGTACTGTACGTTGCTGCAAAACAATAAATACAATAATTATTACTAGGCATACCATATAATATATTATTTTCACGGATCCATCAAACCACTGTTACGGAAAAATTTTATAAATATGATATCAATAATAATTTGACCACCAAAATTAATCACAAAATCGGACCGTCGGGTATAATAATATAGTATACTGTGTAATGTCACAAATTCTCGGATAATACGGTACCAGGCGTTTCTGCAAACGAGTGAAGAGGGGAGATGACTTTTTTTTCAATATTTATAATATCTTATAAAATAATACTTATATAGGTAAGGTATAAAACGGTAACCTTTGTCTTCGTCTTCGGCGATTTCGTATTTCGAATGTACGGACTAGAATAAATAAATGACGTATGGTATGCCTAATAAAACCGCAATATTATTACTGTTAGGACTTATCTACCTAGAAAAGTTTAATGTATTTTATTCTATCATTACATTTTTTTCAACTATAATTTATAGATATTGTATCAACAATAAATCATATCCTACAAGACTGCGTCAAATAGTCAATATTAAATACGAAACGATGTGGTAGGTACCTAATAAAATATATACAAGTAGACACGCATATTTCAGGCAGTACCTACTTATATATCTACTCATTTCAAGTTATAAGATAACAAGAATGTGAAATTGGTAGACTTAAACACCAAACAAGTGCGTACCGCTCTTTTATGAATTTCTGAAAAACTGAAAAATAATTTACAAAATTTAAAAAATTTCTATTTGCTATAAATTCAAAATAAAACAAAATTTTTGGAAAATGTCAGTATATATGGAAGATGGTAATTTAAACATTTGGTAAACATTACATGTATCTTAGATTCTTTGTATTTGATTTACAACAAAGTATAAAAAAATGATACCTAGATGAAAATTCAGTAATTTACTTTTGAAAATATTGTAAATATTTAAACTCAAACGCTCATAAAAAAATATAATTAAACTTTTTGGTTTTTGTTTAATTTAGGAACATATTATGTGGGTAGTCTTCTATCAAAATGTCTAATGTTACAGGAAGTGAAGGTATGAAAGGTATGATAAGACTTTACACGATAATGAATACCTACTGTTTGATTTCGTTTCCTTCGAAATGGAACAGAGCAATAATAGGGGACAATTATTTCATCGTAATTATTTAATTTTTTTTATTAATTAAGGTAAATGTTGAAGTCGAAATATATTATAGTTAGGTATAAGTTCAATGTTTTCTGAATCTTCTGACGAACAAATCGCATTGGAAAGTCCTAGCATATTTTGTGATTATAATATAGAGCTACATTTCCACTGTCCTATTCATACGTGTTACGTACAAACAATATAATAAAATAAATATACCACATCGATTGTTGCTATTTACGTGGTAACTATTAAATATTTAAATGTATTCGTTACATACTTAACACCATATCGCACGACGATTGTGAAATGAAGAATATTGATGTTTACGTAATGCGATACTTTTATGATAATAATATAATATAAAAACAATTTTAAAAATAAAAAGTATAAAATAAAGCGACTGTTTCAGAAAAACACGATGACTCGGTTTATACGGACCCTATAGGTACTCTTTAATCGGACTCGCAAAATATTTTCGTCTTCCTTCACACGTGACGCGGTTGCAAGTGCGGCGATGTTCTGCGGACATCAGACTATATAATATAAAATTATTATTATTATTATTGTGGTTAGGTACGCGTAATGTTATTCTAATTGGTCTCAAGATTTTAGAAGGGGCAAACAGCAGCTGTAATTAGAATGACGATTATCGAAATAGTTTTTTTCTTTTTATATCTTCGTGTTTAAAATATGTATTTATATACAATTAATTATTTTACTAAGACAGGTTCGTCTCTTTCTTCTATTGTTTGTACGCATCTACGATAACGTTATTATTTTGATTATTGTGATTACTATGATTATTTTTGTCATTAATTGCCACAAAAATCGTAACAAATGGCATGAACACAATTGTGTACGATTTATGAATCTGTTTCTAGGGGTTTTTTTTTTACGCTAAAAATATCAACTTTATTGTACAGTGTGAAGATCAAATGATATTTTTTTAACACATTACTCGATGCTTAATATCGCATGACTATAAAATATTATGAAAGTTACTTCGTATTAGATTCTGATCGGAGCGATGAATGTTTTAATTTTACAATGATATATGTTTTTTTTTTGTGACTGTCATCAGTCATCACCTTTTAGGACAGTAAAAGCTTCGATTTTCTTTAACAATACCTTTTCTGATAGGAAAGTGAATCTAGTTGGATATTTGAGGGGTCAAAAGTTAAAATTTCCTAGTAGTTTTCAAAAGCGCCGTGGTCAAAAAAAGTACCAACTAGATTCACTTTCCTATCAGAAAAGGTACTATTATATTGATTTTGGTTTTTGGTATAACTCTAAAAGGAATTACCGTAGATACATGAATTGTTGACTGAATGTTTATATTAGCATTTTTTATACACCATAACATTTTTAAAATATTTAAATGTGTAAATTATATTCCACATTATACAATAATCATAGAATATAAATGTGACCTCAAAAAATTTTCTCGTTCGTTCCCGTATGATAAGCACAATTAAATAATATCACATATCACGGACTAAGATTTCTTAGTCCATGCATTATATTATACATAAACGGAATCTTAGGCCCGAGGACAGGGAGGCATGGTCGTTCCAAATGGATAAGAGGGACAGCATGAGTTTTATCATAAGAGTGAGAGAAATGGCCTCCGAGGACAGCCAATTAGAGTGTGTGTTCAATTTTATTATTTTCTTAATGATAAGACAATTATTTGTGATGGTATTCTTTATATTTTAAAATACAACATGCAAAATTCAATTTAAAATTTTCAACTCGTTAGTAAAATTTAGTAATAGATATTAAAATATGATTATGATAGATATTCTGAGCGGACCCGATGAATGTATTGATCTTATAATGATGTATGTTTTTTTTTTTGTGTGTCTGTTATTACCTTTTAGGACAGTAAAAATGCTTCGATTAAGGGTCAAAAGTTTAAATTTCCTAGTAGTTTTCAAAAGTGCCGTGAAAAATAAATGAAAAATTAAGGGAAAAACGGGAAGTTTTACGGAAAACCAATTTTCGACAAAATCGATTTTGGTTTTTGTTATAACTCTTAAAGAAATTACCGTAGATAGGTACATGAAATGTCGACTGAATGTTTATATTAGCATTTTTTATACTCCATAACATTTTAAAATATTTTGATTTATCTTGAGCATTTTCATTTTCCAATTTTTTTTTGTTTTTCTTCTACAGATTTCTATAATACTTTATTTGTTGGATAAAAAAACTTGAAAATTTAATTCAAGGCGCCTAATATATTGTTACAATAATTTCAAGTGAGGCACCCGTAGGTTTCTGCCATGCCCCGGAGTGGGGGATAGCGGCACTTGTTCTCCGGACACCGTAACATGCCCGAAGAAAAATGCCGCCCAGTGACCGAGAATCGAAGCGGCGACGGCAGCGCCGCAACCGACGCCTTAGACGGCTCGGCCACCTCGTCCCCCGTATTGTTTTTATAAGCATTTAAAGTTCAACTATTGACAATATACGTAAAAATCACGAAAATGTGCAAATTATTTTTTGGATTGAAATTCATTAAAACATTTCTTTTTAAATCTAAGGTTTGAAAATGTAACAAATGATTTATTATACGTTTGAATAAGTTTATAAAGAAAAAGTATCTAGTATCAAGTCAATTTAAATTTTTATGAGCGTTTAAAGTTCATATTTTTACAACATTGGATATTCACTCGATTTCTCATGTAGCGATATTCTTATTTTGTTGTAATTCAAAATTGAATAACTGAAGATACTTAAAAATTTCACCGAATGTTTATAATAGCTTTTTCTGTACACCATACAATTTTGAAAATATTTTGACTCTTTTTGAGCGTTTTACGGACCATTTAAAATATCAATTTTTTAGTTTTTTTTTATATAAATAGCAGTAAATTTTTATTTGTTGGGCCAAAAATAATGAAAATTTAAAACAAGGCTCCTGATATATTTTTACAATAGCAATTGAAAAATATTAAAAATACATAGGTCCACATTTTCTTTATTAGCATTTAAAGTTCGAATTTTCACAAAATCTATCAAAATCTCGAAAATTATCAATCATTTTAATTAAACAATTATAAAATGTTCAGTTTTATAACTAAGGATTGGAAATTTAAAACAAAGATTCTAATAAATAGTACATACTATAGTCAAAACATCTAAAAAATATATTAACACAGTTATTTTTTACAAACATTTTAAGTTTAAATTTGGACGAAATTACATTTTAAAATCAATACTAACGATTTTGATTATTTTGTTGTAATTTAAAAACATATTATTCGTGAATATATTAATATGAAACTGAAAAATCGAAATATGGCCTATCCATACAATCTATAGTTTAATATTACCATAGAACAATATAAAAGCGAAACTCGATCAGCTGATTTCGGTATTGATTCCCTATGATCAGAAGTCTGAACAAAGAAATGGATCCGTACACCATATAAATATAATATACCTAATATATCCACACTGACAAACCGTCTCAGTTCAGAATCGCTTTTCGTATAAAATGATATAATATCATTGAATTCAAATTTAATACCATCCATTATACAGTGATCTACTTGTAACCTACTGTACAGCAGAACGACATCCACTTACCCACCTTTTTTTATGTAGGTTAGAGGATAAATAGCAATTTAAAAGCAACTAAAACAAAGTTCACGCGTTGTTTGTATATTATAGAATCGCAAATAAACAAAAATTTGTTCAATGACGTATTAACAACACAAATCCATCAACCACTACGAATTATGTGAAAATATAATATGATGGAAACAAATATAATATACTTAAATAGCAGTATTCGAGTCATATAGTCATTATCTATTCAATGAATAAATTGTAATAATAGTAAAAAAGGTAGTATAATAAATTATAATATTCGAATACCAGCTGAAATTAATTAAATATGTATACTGTGTTTACCTTTGCCTGAATACCTATTAACTACAGACTTTATACCAAAAAAACTAATAATAATATAATACAATATCGTAAAAACTCGCTCTTCTAATAATATTAGTAGCACGCATATCTCAATATGTATTGAAGTTTTTTATAATTTTAACAAATTACCAATAGTTGACGTATACAATGACGTCAATAGTACCTATAATTTTGTATACAAATTTATAAAAAAAATATTTAGTGTACCATAGCTATATTTGTACGTCATATAATAATATATAAATTATTTTAAAAACATCTCGTGACTTTTAATGCTGTTGACCTTCATCCGAAGTAAATAATTAGGTATACCTTTCTGTAGCCAGGGCGTGATGTCTGTTGAATTAATATCAGATTGTACTTCGTAAAGAATATAATACTAACCAATGTAGTTCCCGTATAGGTTCTTAATGATATTAAGTACTTACCTAGAATAAACGTATTTGAAACGCTAAACATAGGCATCAAATAACTGTCTGAAATCATAATATTTATTTTATCTATTAAAATAGAATAAAATGTTAGGTAGTAATAATTATTATGTTTATATATTTTTTGTAAAATGACTGTATAAAGTATATTATAGACTATACTGTACACTATAGACCAGCATTTTGAGAGGTACTCACCCCTATTTCATAACTATACAATTCAAAATTTCCCTTTTTTGACATTTAAACTTGAAGAAATATATCTTATCTCGGAATATGAAATCAAAAATGTATATTTTGATCAAAAAAGTAAAAACTGAAGAAATTTTAACGATAAAAAATAATTAAAATATATTGTTTTTTCTAAACAAAGTTTTTCTTATGGTTTTAAATTACCTAAAAAATAAAATATTTTGAAAGACATTAGGTATAACTTTTTGATGAAATAAGTGGTTAATTGTCACATATTTTTTTACAGTTTTACCTACAGTTGTTTCATCGTAAACTAATTAATGAATAATACGTGAAGATTATTTATATAATTCGTCAGTAGTTTCAGTTTTTAGTTAATTCTGGTAACGTAACGACAGCTTCGTATAATCATTTAAAACCATCTGAATAACCCGATTCTGTGTGCAATTTTTTTTTATGTATCTCAGTTTTAGTGCACTTTAGTTCACGGGCAAATCGGCATCAGTTCACCTAGCTTTGTGAAATAATCCAACCTAGATGGGCAACCGGAAGTCCCTGATTAGGTTTAGTACTTGTTATATTTTTAAATTACTTTCTAAACTTTTCTGATATCTCTAAAAAAAAATATCTGAGATTTTCGTTAAAATCAATTAAGTAGTTTTTGAGTATGTAAGGTAAAAAATAAAAACAAACAAATCCACAAAATTAAATTTTAACGTGTAACCAATATAATATGAACTCCATCGTAGAGTTTGAGTATTATTATCAGCATTTTCCTAAAATTTCTATTTAATTGTAGCATACAGTTAGTATACTATTGAAGAAGACAAATATAATATCGTAATAAATTCGTATACTAACAAAGTGCATTGAAAAAGTCGATATTATAGCTTAGATTTTTAGGACATTGGTACCTACGGCTGGTTATGATCGATTTTTCAACCCTTTTATGTGGACACAACTTACCTGTTAAATAAAATCTGAAAGGCAACTAGCATGCAAAAATATTACAGAATCATCTGACTGTGATGATCATATTAGGTAGGATAATACAATAATAATAATTTATAGTGATGACTGATGACGTTATAAAAGCGGACAAGCATTGTGTCTACATTCGTTTTCGATATTTTTAAATTTTTAAAAGTGCAACATATGCGAGTTCTTCTTTATAGTCTTTAAACATTCTAGACACGGTACTATTATAATGTCATTGTCATATTTTATAAATCAAAACCCGACAAAATTGTATCATAATATTATAATGTTATATTATTATTGCGTCGTGTCCGTCCTAAAATCGGACTACATATTATAATATTAAAGTTTTAAAAAAATAAAACAATAGTTGATAAAATATTCAATGAAAACAGATTCACGGAATAATAATTATTTTCGTGCTTGAGTGTGCGAGTTGCATAATGGTTTATTCGAACGTTATAATATTATAATAGCAGTGTGGCAAGACACGCGGCTCTTCTTCAATGTTCCTGCACGTGTTCACCGCGTCCAGTCGCCTTGCGCATAAGGTGGTTCACTGTTCGTTTGCAATACGTATTGTCCTCTGGCACTAAAGCAAAAATGAAATAATAATAATCACAAAAGTCACATACAAACGAAGACCGTTTAATGATCAAGTCAAGTTGAGCCATTATCGAACAACTAAAAGTGTATTTAATCGAAATTCGACGCAACATAATAATGTTATCACGCGGTCGTCATCTGGTGTGATATGTTATTATTATTAGTACGACACTTTAAGGGCATAGTAGGGCATATTATTTGGGCGTATTCTTTATACAAGGTCCAAGTTTTTATATTGGAGATGACTTTAGATTTTCGATTTGTAGATTTTTGACCATTTGATTGTAATTTTAAATAAACTTTTGCTTGATGTTCTTTAATCACTTCAATAAAATTGTAAATAGATGGGTGTGGGTTATAAAATTGATCTTTCAAATGACGGTGATATGATTCTGGACCATTGGTAGTCCTTGGCTCGTTCGAAGGTGGCTCAGCCCAGAGATGTGATGGATATCTGCTGTCATTTTCAATAAAATTCGCTAAAATATAATCTGAGAATGCTGATATCTTCTGATTGTCCGGAGCAATAGAAAATAGTTCATAAAATGCTTCAGAAATTTCAGTACACGGTAAAAAAGCCAATCCAAAGAAATACTTTAACCAATTTGAAATTTCTGATTCATTTTGGTCGTATTCAATTTTAAGTCCCAATTTTGTAATTTGTCTATACCAGGCTTGCCCGAGATGAAACCGGCAACATTTAATTTGTGCATTTGGAAATATACGCAAAACGCCATTATGTGCAGATAGTTCAAAATCCAGAAGTATATTTTGAGGTTTTAATTCTTTCTTACATAATGTTTTAATTAAATGCCACATTTTTTCATAAATATCAGTTGTTTTGGATGGTAACAGACAATATACAACTTGGACGTAAATTGATTTATGTAGAACATGAATCGTATAGAGTTGTTCAAAATGAGCGGGACAAACGTAAAATGTACCATCGCCTAAAATAGTATGACTATTATTGACTAAATATTCTAAATTACTGTTTGTCGTGAATATTACGATTTTCGACTCTTCATCTACATGGCAAAATGTTTCATTACGATGTGTAGTTAAACCATTGGTTTTTAATTGTTGTATGAGTTCGAATAATGAAGTAGGTGCTGCGGGAATTATTTTTCGACGTTCTCTATACATAGATTTTCTGATACTATAGACATATCGTTGTGTAATAGTTCTGTAGTTTCAACCGCCATCAGTTCACGATGAATAATTTTATTTGGTCGCTCCGAAATATATTCAGTCGCCTTTCGTTTGCAATTATTACGAACTATTTGTCGCTGAATATCCCGATTCTCCACAGTATTATGATTAT
The DNA here is from genome assembly GCA_027563435.1 of Nasonovia ribisnigri. NCBI lineage: Eukaryota > Metazoa > Arthropoda > Insecta > Hemiptera > Aphididae > Nasonovia > Nasonovia ribisnigri. The sequence continues at coordinate 340,638 of JANEHU010004664.1, read as the reverse complement.
GAGTTATATTTTCATTTTCCGTCAAAATATTAGATATTTTAGAATTAGTTTGAATAGTAGAGGTACATTGTCTTACCGTACATCGCCAAGATATATCTCCGCTTGCCATTACTCGCTGATGTCTGTACTTAAAATTATTGTACACAATACACAATACACCTTTATTTGTGTTAGTTAATGTAAATGACATTTTACTTTTTTAATTAATTTTTGAAAACTTATAATTTTAATTTTAGTCAAAATCGGACACATAGACACACGTGACACGGTGGTAGCACAGACACCAACTGATATAGGTGGATATCTGGTATATCGAATTTCAATTAAAAATAAAACGGCTCAATAAGTTATATAAGTCATATCTATATAGGCACCTGTTGATATTATATTGACTATGGTTATCTTAAATGATTATCAACTGCCATCGTAATGTGTAACGATAAGATACAGACAAATGCAATAACCGTCGCGATGCGTTGCTGTAATCTGTCGTGGAACGGATAAGGCCGCGTACCGGCGTACCTTACAGTAAATATTGTACAAAACAATTCAATTTTCTTTTGCGCTTTTATCCCACTACCAAGGTACAAAAGCGCAAATTCATTTTGCGCTTTTGAGTCATCGAAAAAAAAGGTCGATTTGCGCTTTCGGGCTTCACCGGTATTCTAAGCTATAACCTCTCGCTTTTACAAAATTGATGTGCCTACATTCAGAAATAATTCCATTAACTATGTACCTTCTGTAACGCATTAAAACGTTTGGTTTTAATACCGTAGCCTAACCATGCAAGTAGGTATGAATTGTGTCAAAAATATTATTCGAAAGTGAATTATACAAATAAAGTAATAATACTCAGAGCAGCTCCTCTGTCTGCGTTAGCCGTTGTCAAAAATATGGAGTATTACGAAATAACTATTATTTATTTATTGGTTACATATTGTGGGGTGAGGGGGCAGGGGTGCCAAGGCGACTGAAAATAAATTATTATCCAGGGACACAGTAGTGTCGCGAGCTAAGTAAAAAAAAAGAAGCGAAGCACTCGACCGTGTATACATACAGAAACCTAAACATTCCTATTTAATATGTGTTAATATTTTGTTATTCTTTATTAAAGGCTGTAGGTCTAATAAATGGACCAAATAGTTAGAATGAGGTATCAATCGATCGAGAACATCATAGGCAACGTGCTTTTATAATTTTCAATAGAATCGGTTGAATAATATTTTAGTTATGACTTATGAGTGATCATTTTATATTACTTTCGCCGCCGTCTGCCGTATTAAACGCGTAATGAAGGGATTCTTACGTCGGCGGCGTGTGTCTCCCACTACTATTGTTTCCCCCCACCGCTAGACACATACAACACGCTAACACGCGAACATAGTTCACTATCACTCATCGGTATCGGTGCATTCTGTTTTCGTAATTTCGTTTCTTTCGTCTCGCGTCCTGCGTACGAGCTTGTTGTCGGCGTTGTTGTCTTTTGTCCACAATATTATTATTCAATGCACGTGGCATCACCTAACTTAACCGTAATACCGTATCGATTATCTATCATTGTCCATTGAGCATTTTATTATAATACTTGACTGTGACTGTCTTCATCTTTGTGTCGAATTGTGTCTACATTAAAAATGGTAACTAAACGCCAAAAAGCGCGAGCTATGCGGAAAAAAATATATCAGGAGTCTACTCCATCTAAAAACGTGGTTGAAAGTTATAATAGTACTACTATTGAACAGTGCAGTATTAACACGGTACAGGAAGTACCACTAAAAAGAAAGGAGCCAAAATCGAAACAGTTATTTCCATTTTATTTAAATATCGAAAAATTTACCAATAGATTAATTGGTAAATTAAAAATGCCTCTGGTTAAAGGTAGGTGTACTGCAGATAGAGTATTAAAATGGGTGCTGAAGTTAGGAAACAAAATGTACTTTTGTACAGAACGACATTTAAACATCTTAAAAAAATTATAAATAAGAAAATTAATCATTCTGTGGTACTACCAAATGATGATCAATTAGATTACCCATTGCTAAGATTTATTTTAGCTGAATCTCGCCACTCACACACGGAACCTTTCTATTGTAATACCATATTACCTTTCACGATCAATAAAATATCAGAATAAATGGGTAAGATGTAACGATACATCTGTGCAGTTTGAACGGTGGCATCGTGGTGCAAAAGATGTTTACATCATAATAATGGAAAAAAAATAAAAAATATCTTGACCCTAATAAAAACTAATGATATCCCAACCAAAACACTACGTCAATTTCGTGTAAAAAAAAAGCTAAGTAAAAAAAAAAAAAAATTTAAATGCCATAAAATGTGTGATATATGGTGGAATCTAAGTAAATGGTCTAATGAATAAAAATGAATGTATAAATAATTAATTCAAATTTAATAAAAATTGGTTATTTATATTAATTTATAATATGAATTAACTAAAATTGATCAAAATTTAGTTTACTTGGCCGGAAGATTCAGTCTAAAAAATGTATAGCCAAGTACTAATAGTTTATGTAATAAATAATGAAAGCACCATTACAATAAATAAATTGTTTCCAGCCAAGTAAACCAAAATTGGATCAATTTTAGTTAAAATAATTCATATTATAAATTAATAAAAATAACCAATTTTTATTAAATTTGAATTAATTACATATACATACATTTTATTCATTAGACCATTTACTTAGATTCCACCATATATCACACATTTTATAGCATTTATATATTTTTTTTTTTTTTACTAAGGGTTTTTTTTACACGAAGTTGACGTAGTGTTTTTGTTGGGATTAATAAACTACGTACTATAAAATCAATATAAAGCACCAAATAATGCGACACAACAATTATTACGATGAGCTCACCTGCGCTTCACGTACTCTCCCATCAGCTCGTGATTGCCTTGTCGTGGACACTTGTTAAAGTAGTATTTGAACGTACTTGGACACGGCCAAGCCCAGAATCCCGTCACCGAGGTGATGCTCTCGGCGAAGTAAGCCGGAGCCCTGCGATGATCACAAAGGGTCGGATCTGATGAAATATGCAAAACAAACAAAAACAATTATAGATAAATTTACGATATTGAAAAATTATTAAAAATTTTTTAAAAACAACCGACCATTAGAAGCTTGTTTACTGTTCTGTGGGTTGATGTTTATTAATTTATTGCGACACACTTTTCCTGTCATTCAATTTTGAAATTATATTATATTCTGAATGAAACTGTTTAATAGGGAGTTTTTTAAATCGTTTATCTAGTACCTCTCTATGTATTTCAATTGTTAATAGATTATTTGTTTCAACTCATATAAAACATTTATGGAAATCCTAGTTTAATTAAAAATGATACCTATAACACATGTTTATTATATTATAATATTATTACAATATTTAATACTAATATATTTCATGTTTTTTTCTAAACTATATCAGTTAAACCAATGCCTATATTATAATTAATTTCAAAAATTATGCTCTATATTATATACACGCACTTGAACTGTTGTTGCAGCCCGGTTGTACTGATCCGCCGTTGACATAAAAGTCCACGTCACCACATGGCGCCAACTGGCCAAAGACCAACGCGTTCGTGTGTATCACGTCAACGAAGTCGGCATCGGTTCGACTCAATTTTCTGCGAGGGCTCGAGTTGTAGAACAACGGTAGAGCCGGATCCAGTCCTGAAAGAAAAGCATTATACATTGATAACTGTATAATATAAATGTTGTTGTTGCTTTAGATTATAGACGTGAATCAACCGAATTCGTGCGCAACGATAATAGCAATTAATTTTTATTTTTAAAAAAACCGACGAGAACTGTCTACAAAACTTTTACAAACACACCACACATTTGACAGCCCCGATTATTTCCCGATTATTTCCTACTAAGCTCGGGCTAAACCCGGTGGTCCGTTAAAAATTCGAAATATTTGGTCGGGTTTGATGAAATTTTGAATAGGAGATTTGGGCCGACCTAGGTGGACAGCCCGGTAAGTGATTTCTTTCCAATCCCCCGCTGCCAAATGATGTTTCAATTTCAGTTAAACTCGTCGCGTAATACACATACTATATTATACTAAGTCAAGTTATAGGTATTCTAGAACTTCTGATACCATATAAGGTACATTAGTATCTATTGTGTATAATGATACACATTACTATATTATAACGAAGAAATTTGTGATCGCGAGCATGAGTGACCTTAAAATTTCACAAAAAGAAAATTATAAATTCAATTCTACTCTGCAGATAGCTATCAATTTGAAGGATAACTGTTCTGAGCCCAACTTAGGCGTATACTTAATATTAAATAAATAAATTGTTGATGTCTGTACAGAATGCCTTACCCGCAATGTGTACAATAGTCATCGCCGCGATCGTTTTAATTATATTAAAATATGGTGTCACTCACCCGTGATTCTTGGCAACTTGATAGGGTGAAGGTTTTCAGATATCTGACTGGACAATTGGGCACCCAGGCTGGCCCCGATCACGTGCATCACATCTTCGGGCACATCTACCTCGGACAGCTCAATGATTTTACGCACGAACAGAGCAGCGCATTTCGCCACCGCCGGCAGGTTCAATACCGCGGCCAAATAACACTCACGGGGCCCGGCCACGACGTTACGGTAATCCAACATCCAGACGTTAACGTTTGACTGAATTAGGTATTCTGCAGGCAAAAATAAAGAATCAACATCACCTCACAATGATAAATCATGTATTGTAATATGATACCGAAACAACGCCACTGATAAAATTAAGTGAAAATACACGTGTCCATTATCATATTACTATTGGATTACATTTTTTTTCAATGTAAATAGCAAAGAAAATAACTCATGGACGCTCTGTAAACTTTAGCCCATAGAAGGGATGTGGTCATTTCACTACGGTAGTTTTACCGAAAATGGGTGGTGGTTGAGTATTTACTAATGTTTTTGAGAAAAAAAATGTAATAAAATATCAATTGATTTTGAACATGCTTGGTGATTTTGACGTTTTATTATTTATTATTTACAAACGAAACTTCAAATATTTTAAATGCATTCAAACTAAGTTTTAAAGGACAAAACTCTATATTCAGAATTCAGAGTCATGTTTTAATGCGAGGATATATACCATCTGAGTGTATTTTATTTCTTTTAATTAAACATTCATTTTTAAATATAGATGTATAAGTTTGACGTTACGTCAATCTACAGATTAGACCTAACTTACAGAATACTTCTAAAATAGTAAGTTAATCAACTTTTAACTTGATGACGGCCATTTTCTTTGCATCAGCACGTTATTTTTAAAAGAAGGAAATTATTTTTAATATTTTTTGAAGTTTATCGAACTTTTAAAAATACATATTATAGTATTGAAGCAAAATCTTAAATTTGGCAAGAATATATTATTTTTTTTGAAGAACCATCCTTTGTGATGGTGCGTATTTTTAGGGAGTTTAGTAGCGCGAATATTTAGAGCTCGTGCGTGCGTGATGTGACTGCGGGTGTATAAACGAAGTGTAGTATAAAATTTAATTATTATTAACTATTGTGTGCGTGTGTCACCGCACTACTGCACGGCATACGCACTCACACCTACAATTGGATTAAATTCAATTCATCTGTGGTTGGCCATCATGGTTTTAAGCGTTTCCGCGTTGGTATTTGGAGATTAAGACCGATTGGCTGCGATGGCCACTCTAGAGTTTATAGATATTTCAAAATACAGTAATATACACGTGTTTACTGTGTTACTGAAGTGTGATAAGTTGAACTGAGTATCATATAACTATAACAGTACATTATTGTTTCGTCTTAATTATAGCGTTCCGATTAGACAATAATATTATATCCTTTTGTTTATCACAATAAATTTGAGCTATTGAAAAATTATAATAGGTAGTCACTGCATTGTCGTCCTTAACTTTTTTAATTAGGTTTCCTAACAACCAAAATAAATTTAAAACCATTATACGTATATTGTATATTAATAATATATTATACTATATTTTTACACATATATATTATTAAAACTTATTAATACAATATTAATCGAAATCATCGATTCCCAAACACAGCTTTTCCAATCCATCAACGTCAATCGGTTCAACAGCACTGCTCGTTTTATATATTACTATCTGACCAGGCAATACTTGGCTATTGCAAGATTTCTCAGATATTAATTTGCTATTTATTTCTGGATGTTAAATAAACATTTTTATTTTAGACCACTTTTAGTCACGTCTCCGTGGTAATGTAGCCATATAAATTTAACATCGCCACCGCGGATTCTTAATATTGTTGAAAAAAAATTATATTGCTAGCTGTCCCGCCCGGCGTTTCCCGAGACAAAGATTTGTTTTTTTTATAAAATATACTTGTAAAAAAGTGTATGTAGGTAACATATTTGGGATAATTCCATAACAATACCTAACTGTAAAATACCAGCTCCATATAATTCAAACTTTGTTAAATTCGTTATTAAATATTCGTTGTAATAATGTTCGAAACTTGAAAATTTTAAATATATATAAATATTGACAACAATAATATTGAATCATGATGGGAGCGGTCAAAAACCCGGAAAAACAAAATGTATTTGTGTTCTTAAATTAAATTATTAAATAATGATTAAAGATTATTATAATATGAAGTAATATTGTAGTGAAATAATATAATGTATGAGACTCAGGGCTTAAAACCGTTTCTACAATTAAAGGTACTCGGCCGAAATTTTTTTAAAACCGGTTAGCGGTTTTAATGTTATATGAAGTGCCGTTTACCAGTTACCAGTTTCCTTACACCCCAGTAAAGAGTGGTTATCAGTTACCGATTTTTAACGATGTCCAAAATATTTAAATAACCGTTAACCAATTATAACCGGTTTAAGTACTTTTTTTCAAATCACATTTTTTTATTTTTTTTTATCAATCATAAATTGTTTATAATGATGTGTTTACATTGCATTAAATGAGTTGAACTATATATTTTATAATAAACTTTATTGGTATTTATGGTATACCATTACGGCATTACCCGTATTGCTGATTGCATGTACGTAATTGACATTGCATATCTCTATAATTATATCTTAAATTCATAACTTCAATATCACTGACGACTGAATAGAATATTTTTCTAGTAAATAAAGTATAAACACTATAAACTGAAATAAAAATAAATGATTGGTAACTGGAACAAAAAATATTTTTCCTCATTGTACTGGTAACCGGGTATCGCAAAAAAAACGATTTTCAGAAACATTAATAATTGGTTTTTGGTATACGATTTTATAAACTTTTGTGAATAGGTACTTTAATAGGTTACGCGATATCCACTTTCCAAACTGCTGATAAATTAGATAACCGATTTAGGATTCTCAAGATTTACGGTTTTTGTGAAAACCCGGTAAACGGTTATAGCCCTGGTTTGAGTTTTAAATTAAAGTGTTTAATAATGAATATGATTTGTAAATATGTTTGGTGATAATATAGTCGGTATTTTACATGTCAGGATTTCGACCCAGACCCAAACATAATAAGTAATAACTATTTAGTTAAATAACAACCTTATAATAAAAAAAAATACTATTATTTAGATTATTTTTTTTGCTGGACAGATGGCACTACTGTTGTATTTTTGCATCAGGATTTCCTACTTTTCCGGTAAATTTTCTTAAAATATTTTTTCACATAAACCTGGTTCTGATAATTACAATCCCAACAAAAAAAAAAATCAGACAAATCGGTCAAGTGGTTTCAGAGTTTAACCCGAACAAAGAAAAGCGACTTCATTTTATATAATAGATATGAAGATATGAAGATATGATATGATAAGATATAGATACAGTTAATATAGATATAGATTATGAACGTGAATGATTTCATACGACTTCCATTATAAATGCAAATAAATTATATATTGAAACTATTTCTTAGAAGAAACCGGCTACTGTAGAAGAATACAATTAAACTCAACTGTAAGTCTCAACACCAAATCGTGTTTTGCATAGACTGACGTTTATGATACTAAAAATATATTATTATAAAATGTTATTTGATATTACAATATTCATTGCAAACGCCTAACGAAAATATAATTGAACTTAAACAAGTATTCGTATACAATATTTTAAACGTTATACCTACTTATAACCGCCCCCATTATTAGAATTTTTAATAAGTACCTATACTACTGATGACCATCAACTTATATTTTATGAATTACAATGGTATTTTTAAATAATATTAAATTTATTTTTAATAATAAGACTATCCAGTTATTACATTATTAACATTCATGTGAGTTTGGTTACTCTCGTGTTCGGGGTACAGTGAAACTATAAAATAAAACTTAATACCATTCGAAGCCACCTTATCTATGCGCAACAATAAATCCAATAACAACAAAACAGACATTTGATATTATCAAAAACCATACAATTGAAGCATCAAGCAATGACAGAAGAAAATGGAATAACGTACCACTTTTAGGGTTAATTACAAATAAATAAAGCCAATTACATTATTGCAATAAGGACAAATAAGATAGGAATTAATTAGACCATTACCTAACTATTAACCATTGCAGTTAGAATAGGACACGGGCACTTAAACTGCTCCTACCTTATCACCAAATATTCGGCTCCAACATGCATTAGCTACTATCAGTCACAAATTGATCAAACGCAAGGATACATCGTAACACTGACAATATATTTAATAACCAAGCTATATAAATTATCATATAAATTTAAGACGAAAATTGTAAGCTGTAAAATCAGTTTTAGATTTGGTTATGACTTGTATTTAATTTTAAAGTATGCTTAAAAGTTATATCTACAGTTGTTGAAACCATAAGAGATACAAATAAATTGTATACATTTTAGAACGAAATTATAACTATTCAGTAAAATGTATGGTTATAATGCTTATGGCTTTTATACGTAAGTAAAATACACCAAATGATGTAACGCACCGGTTTGTGAAGATTTTCGAGTTTATTGTTACAACAACGGCAAATCGTAAATAGGTACGAAGGCAAAAAATTGTAAATTATAGCGCCCAATACACTTCAGATATACATTTTTATATTGTAAATTGCGTGCAATACATTTCAGATAATAATTATATATCTATCTAATAGGCACATTGCGCTCTGCAAATATTATTTTTCAGTAATAAAAGTGTTTTATCTAATACTTTTTAAAAATGCGTTACACGTTTCTACACAACAATAAACGTTCAGCCTTTACGCCGACATAAATGTAAAAGTGTTAAAATATATATCAACAAATTTTAATTTACTTAGGTACTATGAGCTCAATTTACTATTTTTGTCTTTTTTGTTATTTTATTAACAATACCTACTTTCGAAATAGAAAAATTCCGGAAGTAATTTATTTATTATAATATTGCTTTTATTACCTGGTCACAGTTGGCGGAATTTACTAATTACAAAACGTAAGAGCAATATTCATCTATGAATTATTTTTATATAATAATAACATCGCGGAGTGGGGTGAAAAAACAAGTGGACTACGTTCGAATATCATACATCCATATATTATATGTACCACTGTATTGGCATTATAATGTACGTCTGTATGCAGCAAGAAGTTATACAAGTAACATAATAATAATAATTGTATACGAAATATATGAAATTGAGAAAACTTAAGAATTTACACGACTGTGTGGTTTGATTATTATTAAATTATTCTAAAATGTATGTGAGATACCAGAATATAACTATTTTTCGTAATTGTCAAACATAATATATTGTGTTAGGGTGGCTATTATTACAAACTATACAAAAATTATATAGGCTATAAGATTTAAGAAAAAAAAACCAAAATATTTACCATTTTTGATGCTTTGAAGTACGTCCAGCGTCATATTACTCGTGAAACCGTGTAGGATGAATTTATTTGGGAGAGACTTGACGAAGTACGACTCGGTAATATTTTCGACTGTAACCAATTGAGGATCGTATGGGTTCACTCTAAGGTAAAAAAAAAAGTATTGATTTGGACAATTACACTTATATTTAATATAATACTACTTTGCACCAACCTAACAATTATTCTTTGATTGCAATTGGCAAATATGATAGATGCACGTGTGCTAGACAATTAGTTTAATTTTCACAGACCTCACACCAAATTAACACGACGAAAATTATTATTACCCAATACACTAACATTAAAATACTTAATAATTATTAATTGTAGGAAGTGCCTAAAACAAATTTAAATTTAACGTACGTGTCATACAATAAATTATTACCTATATCAATACGCAGTTTATCAAGGAAATAAATATATTTTATAGATATGTGCAGTGTACCAGTGTTATAGAATATTTTAAAATAACTACCTAGGTACCTATGATAAATGGTAATTTTTTTATCATCTTATAGTCTCTACCATTATTAATTTTTCAATCCTACAAAAATCAATTCTATTTTGTCAAAAACTGTACAGGTGTTGTGTGATAGGTACATTATATTCCTATTTTCACTCAATTTTTTGTTTTCATTCTTTCGCGATTATTTTTCAAGTAATGCCAAAAATTGACAATTTTTCACCCCAAAGTACCAACTAGATACAATTTGTCACCAGAAACCACCATCGACGTTGAAGTTTGAAACTTTTTTTTCCGCTCAGAAACGCGTTATGAGTTATGACTTATGACAGATGCTAAAGAAAGAATAAATAAATAGGCGTACAAAATAAAAAAAACCACACATCTAATCGTTTTAGAAACCGATGAATCATTTATCAATCAGTTCAACATCTAAAAATTAAACAACCCCTAAAACGCTTCTAAATTTCCATCTATATGACAACTTGGCAGAAAATGTTATATTCAAACGATATATTTCATAATATAATACTACGACGATAATATATTTTATAGTCACCTGGTGTGTAAGTACAAATTGATCGATTGGTCGGGACACACCGGATGGACAATAAACGTACATTGACCGATATTCTCATGGTTTTCGGCACACTGCGTGATCGAAGAGCACAACGCCCACGCAAGAAGCGCAGTGACCGTACTGTACGTTGCTGCAAAACAATAAATACAATAATTATTACTAGGCATACCACATAATATATTATTTTCACGGATCCATCAAACCACTGTTACGGAAAAATTTTATAAATATGATATCAATAATAATTTGACCACCAAAATTAATCACAAAATCGGACCGTCGGGTATAATAATATAGTATACTGTGTAATGTCACAAATTCTCGGATAATACGGTACCAGGCGTTTCTGCAAACGAGTGAAGAGGGGAGATGAATTTTTTTTCAATATTTATAATATCTTATGAAATAATACTTATATAGGTAAGGTATAAAACGGTAACCTTTGTCTTCGGCTTCGGCGATTTCGTATTTCAAATGTACGGACTAGAATAAATAAATGACGTATGGTATGCCTAATAAAACCGCAATATTATTACTGTTAGGACTTATCTACCTAGACAAGTTTAATGTATTTTATTCTATCATTACATTTTTTTCAACTATTATTTATAGATATTGTATCAACAATAAATCATATCCTACAAGACTGCGTCAAATAGTCAATATTAATACGAAACGATGTGGTAGGTACCTAATAAAATATATACAAGTAGACACGCATATTTCAGGCAGTACCTACTTGTATATCTACTCATTTCAAGTTATAAGATAACAAGAATGTGAAATTGGTAGACTTAAACACCAAACAAGTGCGTACCGCTCTTTTATGAATTTCCGAAAAACTGAAAAATAATTAACAAAATTTAAAAAATTTCTATTGGCTATAAATTTAAAATAAAACAAAATTTTTGGAAAATGTCAGTATATATGGAAAATGGTAATTTAAACATTTAGTAAACATTTCATGTATCTTAGATTCTTTGTATTTGAATTACAACGAAATATAAAAAATGATACCTAGATGAAAATTCGTTAATTTACTTTTGAAAATATTGTAAATATTTTAAACTCTAAGGCTCATAAAAAAATATAATTAAACTTTTTGGTTTTTGTTTAATTTAGGAACATATTATGTGGGTAGTCTTCTATCAAAATGTCTAATGTGACAGGAAGTGAAGGTATAAAAGGTATGATAAGATTTTACACGATAATGAATACCTACTGTTTGATTTCGTTTCCGTCGAAATGGAACACAGCAATAATAGGAGACAATTATTTCATCGTAATTATTTGAATTTTTTTATTAATTAAGGTAAATGTTGAAGTCGAAATATATAGTTAGGTATAAGTTCAATGTTTTCTGAATCTTCTGACGAACAAATCGCATTGGAAAGTCCTAGCATATTTTGTGATTATAATATAGAGCTACATGTCCACTGTCCTATTCATACGTGTTACGTACAAACAATATAATAAAATAAATATACCACATCAATTGTTGCTATTTACGTGGTAACTATAAAATATTTAAATGTATTCATTACATACTTAACACCATATCGGACGACGATTGTGAAATGAAGAATATTGATGTTTACGTAATGCGATACTTTTATGATAATAATATAATATAAAAACAATTTTAAAAATAAAAAGTATAAAATAAAGCGACTGTTTCAGAAAAACACGATGACTCGGTTTATACGGACCCTATAAGTACACTTTGATCGGACTCGCAAAATATTTTCGTCTTCCTTCACACGTGACGCGGTTACAAGTGCGGCGATGTTCTGCGGACAACAGACTATATAATATAAAATTATTATTATGGTTAGGTAAGCGTAATGTTATTCTAATTGGTGTCAAGGTTTTAGAAGGGGCAAATAAGAGCTATTAATAGAATGACGATTATCGATATAGTTTTTTCTCTTTTAATCTCTTCGCATTTAAAATAAGTATTTATATACAATTATTTATTTTACCAACCAAGATGTTTGCCACATATTGGTAGTGTGTTTGTTTATGACTCTTTTGATATCTTGATATGGAGGAGTAGAAATTTATGAGGATGAGGTCGAGGTGATAGCCTCGTTTGCCAGTTTATCTGCTAAGAGGGTTGTTGTAAATGGAGAATAGGTGTCCGTGTTGACAAGGCAGTTTGAATTACTACATAGTTTTATGTACGTGTCCATGATTTTTTCATGGTTCATTAATGTTCTGGGACTAAGAGAGGAGGTAAATATTTGTGATGCAATGTGGTGTTCGAGGTTTTTTTTTTTTGTCGCGTATTTTAGGATTTCTTTATTTCTTCGAATCTGACGAATCTGTAGAGGAGGTTCGCCTGCTATACACAGAATACTGGGAACTGGACTGGTACGGAAAGCTCCTATGGAAAGTCTGATTCCTTCATTATGGATAGGGTCAATAGTGCGCAAGATGTTAGAGTTAGCTGAGTAGTAGATTAATGAGCCAAAGTCAATTTTGGATAGGATGAGCGATTTGTATATGGTGAGGAGGCTGTTTTTTTCTAAACCCCATGTGTTATGAGACAGCGTTTTGATGACTTTCATTCTATTCTTACATTTAGTTTTGAGTTTTTTGAGGTGAGGCACCTATAAGAGCTTGCTGTCAAAGATCATCCTGAGTATGCGGATGTTTTCGGTGTACCTATTCAATTTTAGAGTTGTTCAGGTAAACATAGTGGAGTGTGTCGTTAGTGTATTCCGACTGTTGAAGTCACCAATCATTATGAAGGGTTTTGGTAGTTGGGAGCTAATGTGGATAAGGTCATGGAAGCTGAAACTGGTGCTGTCGGGGAGATATATATTACATATGCATATTTTGATTTAAAGTGTTATTGATACTGCTATTACTTCAAGATATGTTTGAAGATTGACTTGGTGGTTTTCTATGTTGTTTTTTATGAGTATAGCGACTCCGCCACTCGCTCTGATAGGGTTTACTTGGTTTCTACAATAGCTGATATAGTTTTTTAAGTGGGTGGTTTGTCCTATTTTCAGGTCGGTTTCTTGAAGACACAGTACGCTGGGTTGTAAGTTGAAAAGGATTCGTTGTATATCGGTGCTTTGTTTGTAGAAGCCATCAGGATTAATATAGATTTGTCTACGGGAGCTAGTTATGTGGGAAAATTGTTCGGAGACGAATCCTGCTCTCAGAGGAGAAATGTTTGATGTTAATCTGATACCTGCGTCTTGGAGGGCGTTGATGATAATACCGTCAGGGATGGAAGGGTACACGTTTGATAGTATTATTCTTTTAGAGGGGTTTATCAATTTTCTGATCGGAATGATGTTACTTCCTATTTCTATATGTGCATGATTTTTAACTAAGTTATTTGCAATTGTTTCATTGTTGAGAAATATACAAAATCTATTGTTTGAGATTCTTGACGCTGCAATAATATTAGATGATTTGGTTAGCTTGCTGATAGCTGTAATATATTCAACTTTTCGGACACCGTCAATTGAATATAGAACGATCGCTTGTTTCATTTTAGGATAATTATATTTGGCTGTAGTTCCGGCAAAGCTATTACTGGTGTTCATAGTGAAAGTGTTAGATAATATATTTGGACATTCGATTGTGTTTTTTGTTACGGGCGTATCATTTGTTTTATTCTTATGTAATGGTAGCTGCTCTATTTGTGTTACTTTCGAAGTCGATGGAGACTTATGAGGCCTACTATTAGTAGGTAGAGTTGTGGTAGGGTAGGGTACTGAGGAGTTGAATTTCGATGACGGATATTTTGACATGTAGGTTTTTGTTATTGACTTTGGCGATTTGGTAGACTGGTGTGTGTGCATTGCTATCGGAAAGCTAAAAACGAACACGCGATAAGCACTGTATACGCCTGGTTCGGCCGGTTGTCAAACACGTACTGAACATATTTATTGTATTAATTCCTATACTTCACTAGTTTCAAGTTGTTTACAAAGTTTTTAAAATTTCAATTTTTTTTAGTTTTTTTTTTTTTATAAACGTCAATAAAATTTAATTTTTTCGGCCAATAATCATGAAAATTTAATACAAGACTCCTGTTATATTTTTACAATAGCGATTGAAATGTTCAACTCGTTTGTAAAATTTAATAATAGATATTAAAATATGATTATGATAGATATTATATTTTAGATACTAATTGGAGCAGTGATTGTATTGATTTTACAATGATGTGTGTTTTTTTTTTAATTTTTTTTTTTTTTTGTGTCTGTCATCACCTTTTAGGACAGTAAAAATGCTTCGATTTCTTTAACAGTATCTTTTATGATAGGAAAGTGAATCTAGTTGATTATTTGGGGGGTCAAAAGTTAAAATTTCCTAGTAGTTTTCAAAAGCACCGTGAAAAACAAATGAAAAATTAAGGGAAAAACGGGAATTTTTACGGAAAACCAATTTTCGATAAAATCGATTTTTGTTTTTGGTATAAATCTAAAAGAAATTACCGTAGATACATGAAATGATGACTGAATGTTTATATTAGCATTTTTTATACACCATAAAATTTTTAAAATATTTTGATTTATCTTGAGCATTTTCATTTTCCAATTTTTTTGGGTTTTTCTTCTACAGATTTCTATAAAACTTTATTTGTTAGATAAAAAAACTTGAAAATTTAACACAAGGCTCCTTATATATTGTTACAATAATACATATATAAAAAATATAAAAATCCGTAGTCACATATTGTTTTTATAAGCATTTAAAGTTCAACTATTGACAAAATACGTAAAAATTTTTATTTGTTGGGCCAGAAATAATGAAAATTTAATACAAGGCTCCTGATACATTTTTACAATAGCAATTGAAAAATGTTAAAAATATATAGGCATGCATTTTTTTTATAAGCATTTAAAGTTTGAATTTTGACAAAATTCATCAAAATCTCGAAAATTATCAATAATTTTAATTAAACAATTATAAAATGTTCAGTTTTTATAACTAAGGATTGAAAATTAAAAACAAAGATTCTAATAAATAGTACATACTATAGTCAAAAAATCTAAAAAATATACAAACACAGTTATTTTTTACAAACATTTTAAGTTTAAAATTGGACGAAATTACATTTTAAAATAAATACTAACGATTTTGATTATTTTCTTGTAATTTAAAAACATATTATTCGTGAATATATGAAACTGAAAAATCAAAATATAGCCTATCCATACAATCCAGAGTTTAATATTACCATAGAACAATATAAAAGCGAAACTCGATCAGCTGATTTCGGTATTGATTCCCTATGATCAGAAGTCTGATCGAAAAAATTTATCCGTACACCATATAAATATAATATAAAATATCCACACAGACAAACCGTCTCAATTCAGAATCGTTTTTTGTATACAATGATATAATACCATTGAATTCAAATTTAATAACATCCATTATACAGTGATCTACTTGAAAAATACTGTACAGCGGAGCAAAATTACGTAACGACAGCTTCGTATAATCATTTAAAACCATCTGAATAAACCGATTCTGCCCGTGTACAATTTCTTTTATGTATCTCGGATTGAGGGTATCTCAGTTTTAGTGCACTTTAGTTCACGGGAAAATCGGCATCAGTTCACCTAGCTTTGTGAAATAATCCAACCTAGATGGGCAACCGCAGTGGAGCAACAAGCGGGGGTGTTGGGTGGTACTTACACCAGGGCACCAGAGTACCTGACATTTTAGGGGGCACCATTTGGTTCGTTTGTGTGGTTGGTATTTATTTTATTATGACATAAATTCCTTACATAAAAATATAAATAATATAAATATTAAAACATTAAAATTTGAATAAAGATAGTAATGTGGTAATACAGAATAATGAAGCCCGTATGAAGGTTTTTCTTGTAAAAATTATGAAAGTAGTTTACATTGCTTATTCCGTGAAACATTCGTTTATATAGCTATATAGGCATAGTCGTATAGATTGGTTTAGCAATGCCGCAGCGGGTAATGCTTGAGATTGACTGACAACTGTGGTTTCAATACGTAATTGTCATTAGTATGTATTGTAGTATGTTACGAAGACGCTAATAGACGAAATGAGAATAACATCTAAAATAATTAGAAAAAAAATTGTTATATCTGTAATATTATCACAAGGAATCGACGGATCATTTGCAATTTGCTTGGAACAGCTGTTGGTTCGAGGAATGAGACATGAGTGATGAATCAAAAATCAAGTATATGAACTACCAACTAAATAAGAAAGTTCAGGTATTTTGCAGGTAAAATTAATTTTATTTTTTGAACCTATGCAAAAGCTATTTGATGTTTTTAAGTTAGTGCCGTTAAATTTAAATTTAGTGTCCACTGTTGAATCGTTAATTAATTATCATCTTTATTAATTATTGTAATAACTTAACAATTTTAATTAAATACAACATTCTATTACAAACATGTCATAAAATCAATCAAATATAAAGCAATGAGTTAAGACCGATACTGGCGACTAACAAACATTGCTATTTTGAACATCAAACAAATTAAAACTGAAAAATTAAATTTAAGTAAAATAATAGAACATTTTGCCAACTTATAGGATTTTGTTAACATGTATTCATTTTTTTTATGAATTAAAGAACATACCCACCTATGATATAATTTGTAAAATTTCTAAACTATAAAATATAATTATATAACGAAAATGTTATATTGTAGGACACACTATAGGGCATCATAAGTAAATTTGTTACTAGGGCACCATAAGGTGTAGTTGCGCCACTGGGCAACCGGAAGTCCCTGATTAGATTTAGCACTTGTTATATTTTTAAATTACTTTCTAAACTTTACTGATATCTCTAAAAAAAATATCTGAGATTTTCGCTAAAATCAATTAAGTAGTTTTTGAGTATGTAAGGTAAAAACTAAAAACGAACAAATCCACAGTCAAATGTCCTCTTCGAATTCAAATTTTGGAAAATCCTCTGTTAGGTCTCCACATCACAAACACAAAATAACTGACTAAATTCAGTGTAGGTTCAGATAAGTGACGATGAATCTGTTAGTCAATCAGGATAAGTTCTTTTATATAAATATAAATAAATTATGCTAAACACACTAAACAGTTACGTACCTATAATGTGTATAAACACGACTTAATGTTGTGTAAGGCCTACACTGCAGTATAGGCACTCACAAAATAAAAAAAGTAAAAAATTATTATTAGGCAAGTACTTACATATTTATTTATTTTTTATTGATCTTAAACATCAGAAACTATGGCCATTAGCATTTTGTAGGGGGGGATTCGCTTGGTTGAGGAACATGTATATGCGGGGTGAGGATTCGTCACTGAAACCCGATTGGTCACCCATCCGGGAACCGGCGGCGCTGGCTGATGCTTGACCTCAGAAGACGTCAGTAACTGAGGACAACACCTGAGCTACACTAGGCCCCACTTACATATTATATTTATGCATAGGCCCCCATTAAATTACTATTAGAGCCTTATTGGTCGAGAAATACAAACATATTTACCTTAAAACTGCCGTAACTTATAATATAACATCTTGTCGCTGACACTGCGCTAAAATATAATAATTTTATAAATTTTGCATGCAAGTTCAATTGTCTATACATCATATTCTATGAACAGACATACCACAATAAAAAAACTATCGAAGACCGATATAATTTTAGATGGTGAAATAAATACAAAAATTAATCCGTCAACCTAAGTTCTAGTCTTTTTGCAAAACTAATAAGATGTAACGTCTGCTGAATTGTTGCTTAGACGCCCTTCGTTGTAATCCTGAAAATAATGTTAATAGACAAAATTACGAAACATTATGTTTTATAATACTCATAGGCTCAAATAGGTTTGCGATTTGGAGAGGCTGAGGCCCTATTATAATATAATATTATATTATAATAGTAATGAATAAGCTTAAAAAGATGAAGGCAATGTTTGGAAGTTCCTATTGACATTTATTGGGGGGCTTGGCCCCTAAATCCCCCCTCCCCAACTATTTGCGTTATGATAACACCATCGGTGTAATATACTATAATATTATAACATTTATCACAGGACTAGGATATATGCATTGGTAGGTACTAGCAGGTATCTATTTATTTTTTTTTTTGCAGTGTCCTTTTAAAAAATATATTTAGATACCCAAATCTATTGTTTATTTTGAATACCTTTGCTTATTTTATATACCTTCCTATAATGCATATTATTATTATTCGTTGTATGTTGACACGAAATGTACATAATTTGATGCTATGTTAATTTCAATTCCATACGACAAGTGGATATTTTGTCTTTAAAGAAAAAGTCATTTTATGCGTTTATTTGAAAGTAAAACCAATGGCAATGTAAAACTAACCAAAATGATTTAACCCATATAAAAAGTAACTACGGTTTTATCACTCAATCTTTTTTAAAACTATAATAGATACCCTTTTACTTTACCACTGTAATTTGAAAATTATTGGTACCCAATCGCATTGTATATTTTACTGAACTTTTTTTTTACATATTTTTAATATTTTTGAACGAAATTAAATGCATATATTACCATATTATATTGCATAGTATATATCATTACTATAATAGATAGATCCTATCCCTAAACCTACGACGAGTGTATACAACTGTATAATTTATATAATATGTGTATAGAGACGCAGAGGGAGATAGATGGAGAGAGAGAAAGAAAGAGATTGCAGACAATGTTTGTACTTAGAAATGAAAACCGTGGTCTCGGGGTGTACACGATGATTTATGCGTTCGTATCTCACATTATAGTATAATATAGTAAATCACTAATCATATTGTCAAACGGTATACATACTGGCAATATTTAAGGCATAAATACCTACCTTAAATATAATACATGGGTTAATATAGTTTCAGTGTATATCGTACAATAATATTAATAATATATGATATTAATGATACTGTATATAGTAGGTAAGTATACGCATCGCTTCACATCGCCATCGTACTGCTGCACGTCACGGTCACGACTGTTATATACGAGCTTAAACAGCTGAAATTGTTTTACAAGGTTTTTCGTCTTGAGATGTATTAAGTAAAAAAAATTTTAACCAACTCTCCGAGCGGTGTTTGTAGCTTGAAAAATTATGTTCTCGTGCAGACGTACAATGTATATAGGTAGTGATATTCCTCATAGTCGACGTATATTAGAGCAGTGCACGTTGCAGACGGTATTTTGTAATTATATTGTCATTAATATTGACTGCGTATAACCTCTGGGAAAAGCAGCGGCATTCCACGGCAGTTTTATTTTATGTCGATCAAATAAATATTTAAAATTTTCTACTGTTTTTTTATTTTTATTTTACCGCATATCGCTGCGCCTTACATTAATAAATAATAACTAATATAGGCAACCTATAATTCCGACGGTACCCAACATTAAATATTAATGGCTATTAAACTATTTTTATTATTACCAAATTATTCACCACTTTAATTATTGTTTATTTTTATTGATACGATGTGCTCGCAGTTCCTTACAATGTATTATTATTATATTATTTTGCGGCGCACGATTTACATCCATATTATTATATAATAAAATATACAGCTTGTGCGCGGGTTGGTATGGATCATCCGCGGAAACTGAGCAAGGTCATTTTTTTAGAACTCTGCAGATTTATATCGAGAAAATTAGGAAATTTTAGAACTACAGTAGAGTTTTGGTCATAATTATATGTTTGTATAAATATATACAGTACCTAACTATACATTTATAATATATTATAATACAATGAGTAATTGTAAGATTGTAACAAAAAACCAACGGACAAAACAAAATAAAAAAATTTAATTGTACCTACTGAATTAAACATTCATAATATACTGCTGTGTCTAGAGATTATCATATAATATTATGTTTTACAACAATAATTACCGTGTTTACATATAATTTGCCGTCTGCGTAATGTACGGCGTACACAAAGCATTATGTTTATTGTTTAATGCCCGCCGTGTATATTATTTTTAATTGTTGCCCCGTGTCACACATATCCGTGTCACCAACAGTAAAAGTAATCAAGTCTAGTTTTTATGTATTTTAAAATAATTCAAACGGGCGAACAAAAAGCACGGTAGGTACTTCTAAGTCAACGCAGATAGGTCAGAAAACCCTGACTGGAGATGTCCCAAATTTAATTTTTAACTTTTCCTGCATGGGCCCATTGTGAAATAGCAGTCTTATCGACAAATTATATTGAATTGCCCCCAAGTGAGCCAAAACTTTTAAGAGACACAACCTACGATTGACCTTATAGATATAGTACAAAATATCTACAATATAATTTATGTAATTTTTACAACAGCGACTGTACCAACGGTGGAGAAATCGTAATTTATTTTAACTCCGATAATAAATAATAATACAGAGCACGACTACGACTTATTTACGTCATTTATAAGAGTGAGTATAAACTGATGCACGGAGAAGTGCCAAGAGGTACCTATAGTTATACTTGTGCTTTTAATTTTCAAAAAATCTCAAATTTAATATTATAGATAGGTACTAAATGAACAAAAATATTGTAGAAAACGATTGGTAAACTCGCCCAAACTTAAAAAGTGCAAACCAAAATAATGAAATAAATAATAATAACCGTGACACCTCGTGCAGATGCACCCGGGATAACTTAAATGAAACTGGGCTACGTCTACGGGCTACGTCTACGAAAATACGGTCTTTTTTCTTGGGAGCCCGCTTGGGACATTAAATAAGGGTCATTTCTGAACACACCGGCTGCATACTAGTTGCGTCCCAAAGATATCTAGAGAAAAATGTCTAATCCGAATTGCCGCCAAAGTTTTATTTCGTCATATACTAGTTGCGATCCGATTATTTTTTATCAGCAATCATAATATAAGTTTATAACATATTAATTTATCAAACCAATATAATATCATTGTCGTTCCCTGTTCGATAATAACGACAGTCAGCAATCATAATATATAAGTTTATAACATTAATTTACCATGCCAATATAGTATTATTATCATTCCCTGTTCGATAATATCGATCAGTAATAAATAATAATATAGGTTTATATTAATAGTTTGGCCTTTTCTATTAGTCTGGAAGGATGTCGATTTCACTAAGCCCAAAGCTGGTGGGGAAAAATACAGAAAACTGGCCTAAGTAATGAGTATAAAAAGATCAGTAAATAATTAAAATATTTAATATATAATAAATTATATAGGTATCGTACAAGATTTTACCAGTGCCATAATATTAATTAAAAATATCTTATACATATATCTACATTTATCTAAATTTTAAATACAATCAAAGTAAGTCTGTGCATAAATGGAAAGGAAAATGAAGTTGAGTGAATTTATGAAGTTGAATAATTTTATATTTCAAAAACGTTTAATTAATACAATTTGGGCTGCAATTCAGAAGACATTTTTACCGTGGGACGCAACTAGTTGCCAATCCTTCCACCTGACTTGTACTTGCGTCATACTATACTCTATAGGTGGGCCCGTCGTCAGAGCACAAACAGGTTGGGCAATTATTCACGCGAGTAACTCAGTATTAATAATATAAAAATGGTGAACGAAATTTAAAATATAATACAACATAAATAAGTAAACATTTTAAAGCGTAAAAAGAGATAAAAAGCATATTATTCTGAAGGTCAAGGGAAAAAAATACAAGACGAAAACTCCGGATTGACGTCATAGGATGCCGGTGGGAACGTGCAGAATAGGCCACTTGGAGTTCGGACAGATGTTTTATTATTATAGGCAAAATTATTATGGAGAGGCGTGTCGTCGGTTTTTAATTTATAATCGATGAATCATCATCGCCCGTATTCGAACGAATCGATACGACAGAACGTGCATGTGAGGTGAGGCCCCGATGAGTTACCGTTTTGAATTTTATTTTCGTTCGTCGTGATAGAATTATATTATATAGGTAGCTAACGTATACGAACAGAGCAAAATATCATTTTGCAAAGTACATAAATCAAGCGTTATTATCATGGATTCACAGTGAGATGGAATACAATTTTCAAATTTGTTTTTGAACGCATCAAGATCGGGCACTACCTTGAAAAAATTTAATCAGTTTTCCATTATTACGGTATACAAAAAATAAATAAATAAAATAAAACTGAAGTAAATATCGTCCATAGTAACAGTGTTAAATATCTTGATCCGTTTGATCGGGAAATAAAAAATTGAAAGGTGTTCCTCGGATGGATATTGTTATTACTCATAGTGACAGTGTGCTGGCTTCAACACACCGACGATGACGGCGGCAGTATGATAGTTTTCTGTTAGCCGAACTGGATTATTGCCCTGGGAGAACACACGTATATATGATATATAATGTAATAATATAACATTAAGTCTGTTGAGTTGTCTTTTGCCGCACGTGACTTCAATTCGAAATCGCGGCGGCCGATTCGCCTATTCTGCTATTCCGCAAATGTTTATTCCGACGACTTACGAGAGAGAGTAAACCAATCCATACTAATAAGGTTTTGGAGACGTTTCAAAAAAGAAAAAAAATCACAACTCCGCTAGCAGATTCGGTTAACCCTCGGTTAAACTACACAGCTAGCTCGTCGTGACAGTATATTACTATTCTTATTATTATATTATTTAGGTACAGCGTGAGCTGATATGGAAAAACGAGAAAAAAACTGCATATTGTAATATACGAGTGACCTTACACCAAAAAGGCGCCTCTTTCTGCAGCAATATTATCAATCTTGTCGGACTTAATATATATCCGTCCACTCATCTTTGTTCTGCCAATAATTAACAGTGTGGGAATACTAAAAACTATATTACCTGTTATAATGACTTGTTGTATGGTATTGGTATAAATGGCCTAAGTCAAAAACGCCTAGTTTTCCGGAAGAGAAATCAAAACACAGAAAAATCATTCGTTGATAACAATGTCTTAGCTGATAATTAGTTTAATTTAATATTTAATGTACCCACTTTTATGTTTACTATTATATAGAAATTTAAAATCAATTATTCGTTGTTTTTGAGTGACTCAAGATAATTGGATTTTGATTTTATATTACTTACGCTATTAGGGCATGCATTTAAAATTATAAACTTGACTTAAGGTTGTAAAATTATTTTTAAATTATTCCCGTCAGATTCTCGAATCTTAACTACAATAACGTGTTATGTAGGCAATTTAATGTGACTTAAAATGTTTAAACCAAAACAAATTTCACTGATAGTGAGTAATAGTAAAGATATGATTTACGTGATCTGCACCAAAAAAAATTAAAAATATAAAAACATTTGATTCTAATCATACAATTAAACAAAAATGTGAATTGTTGACTAAAGACATTTAATATCCATATAATTGTCGGTCCTTGGGTTGATATAGTTGACCTTGAAACTTATTTGGTGATGAACATTATACTCACATTTATTTTACGTATGTCCATTTTCATCAGACCTACCTATTGAATTTTTCTTTGGTCACGTGCAGTGGTTACGGAAATTGCTATTTTATGAGAAGACCACGTCTTGTAAAAGTGGGGGTAGATTTCTTACTGATACTAGACTCCTTTATAATTTACGAATAATTTATGTTCTTTTAAACTTTGGTTTGGTGAGGGATACTTATTTTAAACAATTACTTCATAGACAATTAAGTTCACTTCACCATTGGTCACGTGTTATTAAATTACAATTCCTCGGTAGTTGTCGTCGTCGTATACGTTAGATTATTTATCGTCGAACATGCCGGTGTGGCGGTGTGTAGGTCGAATTGCATACCAGGAAGATTATACAATATTAGGTAATATAAAATATAATATAATATTGATATGGCGAAAATTTGACACCAAACAAAGTAATGTAAATAGTCAAGTTTGTTCTTGGACACAACCTAGTGGCCCTTCGTGTATTCCATTGATAACTTCGCAGACGTTATCTACTATCAAAGTACAATTGACTTTGTGGTGATTTAATTTTCTACACAAAGTTGATAATTTATTTGCTGCTTTTATTCCTTCGTTTTATGAATATTTACCTCAATTCATATTGACAAAATAATTTTACATACATTTACCCGTTTTGATTCATTTCATTTGCGTTAACTTAAGTTATAATATATTAAAACCCATAATTATAACACAGTGGATGGTTGAAATAACTAAATAACGTGATGAGTACCTATTACTGCAAATATTTGACGCCGGACTAATACAAATTTAAGCCAAATATACATTGACTATTTATGACCAACTTTTCCAATTCAATACCTTTCAATATAAAAAAAGGGGGTCAAGTGGATGTCGCTCCGCTGTACAGTAGGCTACAAGTATCACTGTACTATAATGGATGGTATTAAATTTGAATTCAATGATATAATATCATTGTATAAGAAAAACGATTCTGAGCGGAGACGGTAGGTATGTCAGTCTAGGATATTTTAAATTATATTGATATTGTTATTATACGGTAGCTGCTAAGTTGAATTAATATTATTCATATTATTTAATTATTAACCTAAAATTATCAGTGATGCTATAAAAATATTATAATATATACTTTTACTCGTTAAAATTGATTTTAATATGTAATTTCGTCCAAATTTGAACTTAAAATGTCTGTAAAAATAACTGTGTTTAAATATTTTTAGATTTTTTGTTTACAGTATGTACTATTTATTAGAATCTTTATTTTAAATTTTCAATCCTTAGTTATAAAAACTGACCATTTTATAATTGTTTAATTACAATGATTGATAATTTTCGAGATTTTGATGAATTTTGTCAAAATTCGAACTTTAAATGCTTATAAAAAAAATGTGTGCCTATGTATTTTTAATATTTTTCAATTGCTATTGTAATAATATATCAGGAGCCTTGTATTAAATTTTCATTATTTTTGGCCCAACAAATAAAATTTTATTGATATTAATAGAAAAAAAAACTAAAAAATTTGAAAACTGAAATCGTCCGTAAAAAGCTGAAAAACAGTCAAAATATATTAAAAATTAGATGGTGTATAGAAATAGCTTATATAAACATTCAGTGAAATTTTCATGCATCTACAGTTATTTGTTTTTGAATTGCAACAAAATAAGAAAATCGCTACATGAGAAATCGAGTGAATATCTAATCTTGTACAAATTTGAACTTAAAATGCTCATAAAAATTTATTATGAATTGCTTATAAACTTTTTTTTATTGATAAAATTAGGCAAACTTATGAGGAATCTTGTATTACATTTTCAAACCTTAGATTTAAAAAGAAAAATTTTTATGAATTTCTAACTCAAAATAAATTGCACATTTTCGTCATTTTTACGTATTTTGTAAAAATTTGAACTTTGATTACCTATAAAAAAAAATTGTGACTACGGATTTTTAATATTTTTCATCTGCTTTGAAACTATATATTAGAAGCCTACTATTAAATTTTCAAGATTTTTTACCCAACAAATAAAATTTTATTGACATTTATAGAAAAAAAAACTAAAAAAATTGGAATCTGAAAATGTCCGTTAACAGCTCAAAATAAGTCAGAATATTTTGAAAATGATATGATGTGTAGAAAATGCTTATATAAACATTCGGTCAAAATTTCATGTCTCTACGGTCATTTCTTTTAGAGTTATACCAAAAATCAAAATCGATTTTGTCGAAAATTGGTTTTCCGTAAAAATTCCCGTTTTTCCCATAATTTTTCATTTGTTTTTCCAGGCGCTCATGAAAACTACTGGGAAATTTTGACTTTTGACCCCCCAAAGTACCAACTAGATTCACTTTCCTATCAGAAAAGGTACTATTGAAGAAAATCGAAGCATTTTTTTGTCCTAAAACGTGATGACAGATACAAAAATAAAAAAAAAAATAAAAAAAAAACACACATCATTGTAAAACCAATACATTCATCGCTCCACTCAGAATCTAAAAAAAACTATAAGATGTAATCACAAATCGAATCACAAAATAATAAACCATTTCTAATTGGCTACTACAAGAACCATAGTTTTTAGCATGTAATGATTTCTACCTATGTATAATTAATATGATATATAATATAATATTACTATTAGTTTAATAACTGTATTTTAGTTTTAATTAAAAAAAATAATAATTTTATTTGTAATTCCTTTTTTTTCCTTTACACTGTTATGTGTAGTTGATATTTTATAATCGATATGTAATATGTATAATTTAAATGTATAACATGCTAACTCTAATACCAACACAAGATCTGTTAAAAGGTAGTAGACATAACAATATTTTAGTTTTAAATTTAAAAAAAAATCATTAACGTAAGAACTTACTCTTACGTGCGTAAAGAAATAAGTCGCATATGGCTCAGATACACTCGGACACTCGACATTAATTATATTTAAGCATAATTGATTTTGTTCTATCCAGATCAAAGTATTTTTATACCTGTGTTTAATTTGTTTTTCGATATATGTCCATGTGGCTTTAGAGAAATGAGGAAAAAAACCCCTGAACCTCATCAAATATTTCCAGACTCAACCTCGTATAAGTACATCAAATAATGTTAAGACGTAAAAATCGATTTTTCATAGAAGTGAGTTTAAATCTTAATAAAAAATAATCTTTAATAGTTTACTCTTAATTTGTATCATTAGGTAATCTATATGGATGAAACAAAAAATCATATTAATAATACAAATGTATTATTTAAATTTGATGCGTTCACGTCTTCACGATATGTATAAACAATATAAATACGATATTGTTGAAAATCAATTAATTAATTTAAGAAAAAAATAATACTGTGTGCAATAGACCAACAGCATACTATAGTGTGCATAAAATTCATGAATTTCAATACTGCAGCGCACCTTATTCCACTTACCAGAATATCATAAAATAATAAACCTATAAGTGTGCGTATGAATTAAAAAGTACTGCACACAATTTAATTTTCTACTGCACGTTTCATAGTTGTAGTTACTGCACATAGTGTGTGCTACTGTAGACAATTATCAATTAGGTATCATACATATTATCATATAAATATAATGTAGTTATTACGTGACAATAAACGATGATATTGGTTAAAAAAATATGTGTATCTGGCTAACACATTTATACTACCCATTGTCAGACATATTTTATTATTATTACTGTAACGCCACGTAATATTCATGTACACATAATATAGTACAGACATATACCCAATTATTCATAATCGAATATAATATTGTGTACGATATGTTGGCAAACGTTTTCCCCGTGCTTGTCTCCTCGAAGCAGACAAACTCGTTTCATCATTAATAACGTTCGCTGAATTAGAGCTGCTAAAACTTTGCTCACTATTATTTCTGTGCGTATATTATTAAGCACTTGTTCGTCGATCACGTACAGATCACGCCGGATACAGTCACAGCGAAGTTTCGTCTTAATTACAATTTTACTGGCAAGTAACACATGACCAAATAAGTATCCCCCTACGAAAATAATAAATAGTAAATACTATAATACGAGAGCTGGCGGCTATATATAGAAGGTAATACGCTGACTGGCACACGAGGAGTGATGATCACCGACAGCTGGAAAAATGGTTAACGGTGTTTTTCGTGTATTTTTTTTAAAGTCACATGACGAAAGAAATAACAATACTAATTACTATGCCAACCCTAATTATTATTTTCAGCATCTTTTAAGTCTTTGTTTAAGTTCATGAAAAACCCCTGATTATCGTTGATCAAAGCGCTTTTCAAAAAATGTACCTACTATACTTTCAGAAATCCGATTTTAAAAAGAGACGTGAATCCGTTTAAAATAATAGCTATGGATAGGTACTTTAATAATTAATATTTTACCACAGTCAAAGAATTATTTTTCTATACAAAATTTGCTTGTAAACAACGCATCATTACCTTGCCGAAAATAATAATGCGGCACAAGAAAATACAAAATATTCGCTTTAAATACTTTCACACAGCAATCGAAACATTATTGACGATTATTTAATATTGTAATTTTTATGCTACTGAGGTACCTAACTACTTGTTCCTACTAATACCTAATTATTAGTAACCTACCTACTTATTTGGGCACACCGATAGATATTTTCGGCTCTAAAGAGAATATTTTAATGTCCCTCTTCTTTACCGATTTTTTTTTAATTTTGCCACATTCAATTTCCTTAAAAATGTATTTCACCCTAAATCAACGAATGACTAGCTTGTGCCTAAGCGACGGGCCTGTACTTGTTAGATAATTGGTGGGAATGTTGTAAAATAGGGCTGTAGGTATTTAATTAGCTGTAAAAACACGTCTAACCCTATTGCACATTAATTGCTAGTATTACATATCATATACTTAACTCGCTTATAATATCATCACCAAATTAAACCAATCACCGAATAGTTTTAAATATACGTATGTATCGCTGTGCGTTATACCTAAACGGTATGATAATAATAATGATGATGTGCTAAACAATTAAATAAACAATTCAAATGTTCGGTCCAACCCACCAAATAAAACACTCACTTGAAACGTGAATATACCTTCATTTAAATTATAATTATCCCACGAATCACGGTACTATTATAATATCGTAAATGTAAGCTGACTCGCGGGGTACAATTAAATCAATGCACCTACCCGTGGTTGAAATATACAAGATTATCGCATACATACCTCTTTTCAATCAAATATTTGACGATAAAAACAAAAATGGCAGCGTAAAGGGAGCCAATAATAATCAAGTATACATGCGCGGGAATTTCAAATTTGTCAAAATTATAATTTTATACGTAAACTATGTTTTGAAGACGATGGTATTATTTACTGTTCAAAGTATCCAAAAAACTTTAAATCAACCTTGTTAATAAGCAAAAATATAACGTATAATAACAATAATGACTAGAATAAAAATTGTATAATACTATATTAGTAAGAATAATTTAGTTTGAAGTATGTCTACAGTGTGTTTACTATTTAGTAGTACTGTTAATAGTGAATGATTAATGAATAATAATACACTTCAACTTTCAAACAACTAACAAAAGACGTGTCAAGTCTGAATTTTTATGCCGGCGTAATTTTCATAATACTTGATAAGAAAAATTTATATTTGTAATTTGTGATATCCCTTTACGCAGCCATTTTGTATCTAATGATAACAATCTGAGTCGATGTGAAATAACCTTGTATATTTCAACCACGCACCTACCTAAAGATTGAAGAATTATTGACAACTAGTAGATTACCTGTCGTATAATATTATACGTAACATCATATATTATAATATAGATCTTAAATAATAATTTTGATTTTTCTTCCATTTATGAGAAGAGTCAACTGAAATCTTTGTATGGACAAAGAATGATTCACTTCCTTACCAAGTGCAACGAGTTGCTTATAGCACCTACTGCTCATCTATAGATAAAACATAATAGAAGAGACAGACAGATTATAAATAGATTCCTACATATTACAGATTACTATTATGTATTATACAAAATAATATATTTCGACTATATTCCAGTAATTGACAAACCTCAAAAGACTGAACAATTAAAATAAGATAACAAAGACAGCAATATAATTATTATCATGTATGAAATAATATACTCTATATTTGGAACACATACCTAAATAGACGATTTTCTTTACTTTTCAATAATGCTTGTATTACTAAACTGATTAAACACTTACTATTACATATAATTAATACATATATTCATTTTGTAAGTTTGTCACTATACTATAATGTTATGAATAAAATATAAAATAAAATTGTTCACCTTATATAAACTTTAAGTTCAAATCGCTACGCGTGTTAAAGTTGTTGAAATGGGTTGAGATTGTATACGGTTTATATTTAAAGTATATTAAATACAACTTTGAGTAGCAGTCTTAAAAAAAAATACTAACTTTATATAAGTGCACTTGCCATAGCACCTTAATATATATATAATGTACTGCACATATTTCTAAATAAAAAAATTTAAATAGTTGCACATAATATTTAATGTTATTCAAAAAATAGTTATAATTTTAAATTTAAATGCTGACTGACCAATGATTTTTAACAAATAATGAGTAGTAATATATTATAAATATTTAAATCATGATTAACCTTATTACTAACATATTTTCAAATTTTAATACAATTAATAACAGATAGGTACTAATGAAATCAAAAAAAATAATAGTCACAGTATAATAGGGTTTTGATATTTTTACCTTTATAATTTAATTGTATTTAGATTGTACGTAGGAGGAGGCTTAACTCCAAAGGATTAAAAGTTAAAATTAGTGGCCTCACTAATAGTATGGTACAGGTAAGCGCACTGATCATATATTAATCTAATACATTTTTAATGATGACTAAAAAGTATGAAAAACGTTCTAAAAAATGTCCATTACAAATATAGATATTGTTTTAAGAAACCTGCAACCTGAAGTTTTATTTATTCGCGTTCCTTAAATATTAATACAACTCATATTTTACTGCGTGGGTACAATGCATGTATTAACCCTAAATGTATATTAAATAATATAAAAATGAAATAATATTTTATTACAAAATATCATACTTGTTATCTTATTATTTACTACACTTTTATTTTGACACGATGTATGTGTAGGTGGGTCCGTGAGCCCCTCGGGGTTTAACCTTTAAAAATGTCTCTGAATAATAATATCAGACGAATAAACTCAGATCAAATATTATTGCAACGGTTTTCCACCGTATTTAATATTTATATTATTTTTTCCCTATAAGTTTGTTGTAATATCAACGCTCTGAGAAACAGCCACCCGGCCACCGCTCTGTATTATATAGAGAAACACGAATAAAAAATTATAAATGATCAAAGTTCAGCGTAGATTTCGAATGGATGTAATAATACACGGTTCGAACCAGTGCGCTTAACCCCCGACTGCCGAAAGGTATGCGTCCTTAATAATATTACGGTTGTGTACACTGACTTGTTTAAACTTATAATTGCGAGATTTTATTTTCTCTCCAAACGGCTGTATAAAATAATATCGCACAAAGGTACGTTATTTTTACTGCGTTAGTTACCGCGATTATTATAATGTTCAACATAAAACGTTCGTTATGATTCCGTAACACTATAGGTACGACTACCGACGTACTTGGTTTTTATATTTTCTGAAATGAAATAACTCTATTTTCGATGATGTAGTGTATGTTTGTGTGTAGTGAGGTTGATTTTCGTTCACAATACAGTCAATTATACTATTGTAATATTATATCGTTAGGTATTGGAACAATATACCAACTGCAGTGAAAAAAAAACAAGTGTGTAGTTTAGCTTTATTATTATATTTTCAGTATATGAGTCAAGTCTTTGCTATTGTTGCTGAATAGTAAATATTTAAAAAAAAATAATACATCCGGTTAACCGGTAAAAAACAAAATTCGTTATATTTTATCAGATTATTAAACTATACCTACCTACTCACTCAACAATAGTCTTTCTGCGATGCATAATGAATATTACATAGTGCTAAAATATTATGTCATACGCTATACGTATGTCGTCACATAACTACTCGTCACTCGTGTATAGGTAATATATTTACGACTGGTGTGTCAAAAATTTCCTATCACTGAGCGTTGGCAAAATGATTAGGACTTTCGTAAACAATTTTTTGGATTGTGATGCACCAAACGACTTTTGATGAAACAAAAATTATAAGTTATACAGTATGATTTTTATATTATTTAAAATCATCATATTTTACACTTATTTGACATGAGTTTAACTGTTGATACTTTAATTTACTAATTTACTAAACAGTAAGCAACTACAGTCCATCGCTAATATTAATTGTTTAATGCAACTCAAAATCAATCTATTTTTATATTTACCATTTACTTCGTGCATACATTTGTTCTAAATACAATATTACTTAACTTAAATTGGTTCCAATTTTATATTTTTCAAAAACCTTTCCTTTCATCATTTTCAAAAGGTTATCAATGTTGCCTATAACAGTAATATATAAACAGTATGTTTTTAAAATAGTTTATTTTGATTTAGATATTAATTGATGTTAAAGTGGCTAATTATAATTTAATTTTCATCAAAGAGTCCAATTGGCGATCACCTAATAAGCAAAATTATAGAGGTGTGGATTATATATTATCATTTTAATTTTTAACTACGCAAATTACATGCATATATTTGAAATTGAACGTCAACAATATAATTTTCAATCAGGCAAATTATAAAAAGCCAAATCTTTTAGCAAGTCTTAATAGAAAAATATAGAAAAAAAATAAGAACAAATAAAAACAAAATACAATAATATAATATTTTAACTTTGGTATCTTTACGATTTATTGTAGAAACATAATATACATATTAAATATATACTGTGGTTATTAAATAATCACATAAAAATAAGTTAATAAGTAATAACTAATACAAATCAAAATCAACGCCAAAAATTGGGTCAATCTCGATTGAATATAGCAAAACTATACTTTTTGAAAAACCCGTCAGCGTGTAGAGTGAGAAAAATATTGGTTAAAATTATTTTTTTTAATTTTATAGTTTATATATATATAAAGATATATTTTAGCTTTTCGAATTCGGAGCAAATTTCCGTTTATTCGTGAAAATAATATATTCATGAATTAAATGTGAGTATTGTGAGGGCCATGAGATTATTTATTATTTATGCGTTGGAATAATAAGCTGCCGGTACAGAGATATTACAAATAAGAGAGCGAGAGACAGGATGAGAGAGAGGAGCAACTTCAACGGCGCTCGACGGAGCGTCGGTCTCTCTAGCGGGTGGACACGTAAAAAACATAATAATATTATAATATAAGTACTTAAAATAAAGGATATTTTATATATATATATAAATACAAAAAAATCAAAAACAATGTTCTTAATAAATAGATATTCAAACGACAGGATAATGACAATGACTTAGCATGCGGAATACACTCGACGCGGACGCCTGCGCACATATATTATGTTATACCTGGCAGGTACCGGAGTTTAATAATATTATGTGTGTTAACTATAAAACGGTTCGATACAGCGGGCCCGGTATTTACCAGCTGCAGAGTTTACTACATACTATTACTATTAGTATAGGTACCTACATATAAATTCGATAATATAAATTATAATTTTATATCCTAACTCATAAAGTCATAACGCGCACCGACCGCGGTCAGTACTTGCGGCCAGGAAACTTGTCTTGACCGCGATTGCCGCTGTCGTTGATGTTGTTGTTGTTGTTGTTGTTCTGGTGGTGGGATTGGTGGCTGTTGTAGTGATGATATTGGCCGCTGGGTTGCGGTTTGCCGTTCACGTCCACAAACTCCACGTCGGGCGGCAACACCGTGCCGCCGGACGATTGCTGTTGGGCCGCGACCAGCTCGTTGACCAGAGTATCGCCGTGCAAGCTGATTGGCGGTTGATACGGACGCGATCCGCCGTTCTGGGCCGGTACTCGGTTCGGTGCCGGGTAATAACCTTGGTTAGGTGTCGGGTAATAACCTTGGTTCGGTGCCGGGTAATAACCTTGGCTCGGTGCCGGGTAATAGCCTTGGTTCGGTGCCGGGTAAAATCCCTGGTTCGGCGTCTGATACGATCCGTGGTACTGCTTCTGCTGCAAAAGGCCGGCCGGCTGTTGATGCGACCCGTACTGTGGAGCGTAAGGCGTGTAATAAGTGGCCGCGGCAGTCTGGAAGTGATCGTCCAGGGTGACGGGTCCTCCGGCCGGTGACTGCGGGGGAAACAAAAAATACGAGTTGTGATCATCGGAAGATTTCGACAATATTATTGTAATAATATAGGTACGTGACGTGGTCGTACATGAACCATACGTATATACGTACTTAATATTATTAATTATAATATAATCATATAATATATATTAAAAATATTACATTTGTTAATTCGATTATTTATGTTAATGTGTAAATCTGTGTGTTATAATAATAATTAATATAATGCGCTGCAGTTGTAAGTTTTAACAGCGCACGACTGTTGACTAACACAATAATGTTGTGATAAATGATAATAACTACATCTGACAACAGTTATTATACGTAATAATACAACTAGTTTCCATAATAATTATTACAAGTATTGAGAGAAATTAATATTCAACAATATAATATTAATTAGATCCGTAGACCTATATAATATTGAAAGTAGGTCATTTTTTAAACCGAGGAATGCGAGTGATTTTGAACTTGATGCTCAACTATACTATCTATGTACTGCGTCCATAATTTGTATCTCTACAGTAATACGTTTAAAAGCCCTCAGTGCATGTTATATATATACAGCGGTCACGCCAATTCGATTTCGAAAAGCGGGTGGGCAGGATTGCAGTAAGGCATATAAACAGGTACAAACATAATAATATAACATATTAAGCTACGTGCGATCGGTCCGAAAGACAGCAAAAAAAAAAAAAACTGATACGTACCTGTGTTCGACAGCCATTCCGATCGATGGCCCAGGAGAAGCAGCTCAAAACCAATCATTATTTTATTTACAATATCTTTTTACTCTGTGACTCCGGGACATGTCTCTTTTGTATTTTCTTTTTTTTAAACTCTTGTTTCCGACGACGCTTCGTTTCACCTGGATATTTCGTACTCGACAGATTTGGTCGAGCGTTACAATCATATTATAATAATATTAGACTTATATACACGTGCATGGTTTAAATCGCATTTCGTACAACGGTGTAATCACAAAACCACAATAAAGCTGTTTGACCATTATAATAATATTACATGGATCTAAAGCGTTAAAAAAAATTCCAAATTTGTATTTGCATTGTGGTTTGTACGAAAATGTATAGTACGACGCTGCAATATTAAAATTTTACGTCGCAAAAAGCAAAACAAATTACAAAACAGAAAACCTGTTACAATCATAATCATTGAGTATTATGTTGTACGGAAATATATGATAATTACAATAATTAGGTAGACGTATTATTACAAACACCGATTCAACTATTTACGACTATGTATAATAGGTAAAATATGTCAAACTTTAAACTGACCAAAAGCAGCAAACTATTATATACACACGCTGAATAATTGATTTTATACATTTAACAACACTTTGAAACGACGTGAAAAATAAAAACTCGAGTCGTTCAAGGTGGTAAATCCTAAAAGGTTTTATTCACACAAGTCAAAATAAATATAATAAGATTATGTTTTATAATAATAAGTATTACTTTTAAATACAAAACTAATTTTTCTTTGTAAAAATAATCGCTAAACAGACTATAACAGGTATCGTGAGACTTTTGATAAAATTATAATATTTTGTCATACAAAAAAATAATGATTAAAACAATACAACACTATTTGAGATTATTATGGCAAATAATTTATTCCAATCAACCGTTTTTAATATAAAATATTATATACCATATACAGGTAGGTAATACTATGTACGTTTAATAATATATTTTGATTTTATGGTTTTTGTTACATTTTGATTTATATAGTAATCATTAAATAACTAATAAAATTTAAATATTTCGCTATTCCGACGTTGATGATGATAATAAAAATAGCTAATTAAGAACCACCAGATATTTTTACCATCGATTTGCGAAGAAAAGATTTTTACTATCATCGTGTTCTTAACGATACTTTATGATATTCAATTGGTTTTTTGATAAAATTAAATATTAGGTATATCTTAACAGTATATTATTATAATATTAGGGTTGTTAATTATGATGTTTGGGAAAATAACTACAAGCGTTAGGTATATATTAATTCAATCCATCAACGTGACGAATTGGTCTTAAGGTTATTAAAATACTATATTATAATAAAATAATAGCTGATATTAATATTATATTGTGTACAAGAAGCCGCTGCTATCTCGTTATTCTACCTTTTTAACAAAGTTCTTCCGGTCGTCGTAATTCTGCATGATAACAGACGGGACGGGTTTGATTTCGTTTGTCTCCACTTTTTGCGTCTCCAAATCGTCGTTAGATATAGATATCAGTTTTTCGTTTGAGTTTTTTTTGTTCATCCCTTCGGGCAGCACCTGGATCTCTTTGAAATGGTAGAAACTCTTGTGGTTATCGTCTCCTCCGCTGACCGTCGTTTCGTTTATTTGGACTCTGTGTCCATCAATGATCTATATATACGCAAGAACAAACGAAATGGACATAATTAATGTATCTACCCAAATCCACAATACGTATAACATTAAGTTTGAAAAGCAATGTTTAGAAAGTAAAGTAAACAGCATAGTATTATTTTGTTTAGATGCCCTCTTTAAATTGGCACGAGTGGATAAGTTTCGCCGAGTATCTCTCTGTACAGAGCGTTAGGGGTTTTGTTCATACCCAACGAATTCCTGATTTTCTGTGTCAATGTGAATAATACTCAAATAGGTATGTGAAACGCATGACAATAGTTGTGGTTATACGTTGAATTACTATGAATAAAAATATGTTAACAAATTTATGAATTCGAATAGTTATTATAACACGAAAAGTATGCATACGTCGACATTTTTGCACGGGTATTTCGATATTAAAATATGTTAGACACGTTTAAGACGTAATACGTGTTCGGGTAACTCACAGTAGGTAAAGTACCTGGTACCAAGTACCTATGTGTAGTGTGTATATATATTATTATAATATAATTTTGTAGTCAATTGTATAAAAAAAAAGCACCGTCAAAACCTGCAGAAATCTCCTACACTGCAGTAATTCAGTAGCTTTAATATAAGGACAACGCGCGTTGAAATTTATAATACAGCTCTATAATTTAATACAGAAAATATAAAGCGTTAGATATGCGCATAAAACATAACTGATTTACTATAGAAATGAACATCACGTAAAGACTTGTAAATGCAGAAACGTGTACAGAATCAAATGAGAATTAGCAGTAAAAATGAATTTTTTAAGCTTCCCTTTTTTTATTTTATTCGCAACATATTATTTAATAACAATTTCGTCCTTTGGTTTTTAAGTCTTTCAAACAATTTGAAAAAATATTCCGTACTATTATTCTCTACAGTGTTTGACAGAGTATAGATCATTTAAAAATCGATTTCATAAGATTTAATTTTACGGCAGAATAGTAGTATATAAGTGAGTTTAATATTATTATGAGTTTATGACCGTTGACTCGTCAATCAAAATACATAATAATATGAAATAATGTTCAATATTACATGTAAAAATATTAAACAATGAGTCGTAAATCATAAAAACCTCAAGAGGTATTTTGAGTTTGAATTTAAAACAGAATTGTAATAATTATTTATGTGTTT
Organism: Nasonovia ribisnigri; assembly: GCA_027563435.1. NCBI lineage: Eukaryota > Metazoa > Arthropoda > Insecta > Hemiptera > Aphididae > Nasonovia > Nasonovia ribisnigri. The sequence continues at coordinate 302,380 of JANEHU010004664.1, read as the reverse complement.
TCGGACGCCACGAAATCGAAACTATTCGATATAACAGTATTTTTTTTCTTTATTATTATTGACATTTGAATAAAGTGACTTTGGCAAATTAGTGCTGTTATCTGCATTTGTCTATATATTACATATTACAGTTTTCGAATGATCCAAATAATTCAAAAACAAATAACTATTCGTAAGGCGCGTAATTGGTTTACTTACCTCGGTCTTGGACGTAGTCTTCCTCACGGGCTTGTTGGAGCCTTCTTCTTGCGCGATGCCCACATTTTCCAATGGTGGCAAGCCCAATTTGTCGAAAGATTCCAACATGCCTAAAATTTAAATTTTAATAGAAAAAACTTAAAATCACGTATAACAAAAACTAGCATTATTGTTATTAATGTATTAGTATATTTAGTACAGACCATATTATAGTAGTATTAATAAAAATAATATGTAATATGCATTTATCGTTAAAATAATAAATAAAAGTTACAAATTTAACTAAGCTAAATGTTATTAGCTATTAACTTATAGGTTAGGCTATTAACTTATAATTGTTTACAACAAGGTGATTATTTCATCAGTAGTCTTATCGTTAACCTTGTTTTTTAGTAAAAAATTTATATTATTTGAAGTCATTACCACAAGAAATTTTCAAAAACAAAATATATTCTATAGTTTTGTTTACTAAAAATGTTGTGCCTGACAATAATAACTATTAAAGATATTGCTCTCAAAAACACGTAATACATCAACAATACTGATACCGATTATTTACTATTATAGTTTGCTGATGAATTTATAATCACTCGCTGTACTTACCTGCATTATTGTTTTATGATAAAATACGTCGTGCAACATTACCTGACGGCTCATGGTGCCGAAAAGCGTTAAGCATGATGTTCATTAGCAACGGAATGGGTGGCATTGCGGTTGTATTAACTCGGACGTTTCTTTTCGGTTTTAATATTATGACTTCGGGCGCTGTGAACGAAGCGGTTAATGTAGGTTAGTGTTTGTTAGGCGAACGATTCAATGGTTATCATGGAAGTGGTGTTAACAATGTGACGATATTAAATAGGCTCTCATATAATAATATTATGTTGATGTTGATGTTTATGTTAACAAGGCGTTGTTATTATTATTATTATTATCAATAAAGGCGCCAAGTGCACGCTGTGGGGCCTTCAGAAGAGGCTAAAATAGACGAGGAGAAGATGGTTTTCGGTTAAAACGCACGTTTAAAATACCGTATGTATATTTTGAGTCAATAGGACGGAAATAAAATATATATATGTTAATTTTTAATGTTTTGTTAGAAACTCGGGTGGTGGACATCAGTCTCTGATGATTTCTTTTACACAACTTGGCGCCTATAGTGATAATAATTTATTATCCGGTACCTATACATGCACACAAGACATAATATTATATTTCATCATATGTTGTGACTATTTCATATAGTATTATCGTGATTTTAAAAATGATAAATATATGCATCATTAAGTCATGTTTAGATGATATAAAAATATAATTAACTGGTGGCACGTACTTCTGAACTCGTTGGTGTACGCTTCAACCATTTGGTTGAAAGGTTGGGCGTTCATGGGGTTTGCGAATGGATCGATGGGGGTGCCGAACGGTATCGGTTGGTGTCTGAACGGTTGTTGCTCATGGTTGGGAACGAAAGGCTGGAATGGCTGGAATGGCTGGAATTGCTGGAAAGACTGGAAAGGCTGGAAAAATTCCAAAAAGAACGGCATGTTAGGTCCTAATTTCACGGTCTGCACGCCACCCGTGTAGCTCGGTGGTTTGGTCGTTTGGCCGTGGACGGGGACAGACGGATTGGCCGGTTTGGCGTCGGAGCTGGAAGGGTACACGACGGGCAAGTCGGTCTCGACAACAGGACTGGGCGAGTTAGTTCCGGCGACGCTGTCCGTTTGTTCAACGACGGTGGCCGTGGTGGGAACGTCGGATTCGGTCTTCGCGTTTGAGACTTCCAGTAACGCCGGGTCGGTTACGACCATTGGAATTGCTGATCCAACCGTCACCTCGTCCGTTTGACTGGACTGCTGTACGTCCGGGGACGATTCGGTCTCGTCCGTTTGCAGAACCGACGCGTCCGTGCCCTTAATTTGCTGCTGTTCAGGCTCTTGCTTCTGAACCACCTCCTCCGACGAGGCCTCGCTGTTGAAGTTTTCCTTCAAGTTGGCTGGAAATTAATATTAAAATCTATTAATGACCGATCGATTTTTACTTATTCGTTTAGCATATCGCGTAGTTTCGTATTAGGTTAGATCGACCTCTATTATTCTCTTATATACATTTTGAACGTTACTATATATATTATATTTTATTATATAGATACGAATAGTGCGCACCGAAAAAGTAAGTGTGTAGGGCTAACACCGGTGGTGTTGCATTATAGGTCTATATATATTCAAATACTGAAATACGTCATGTATGTCCAATGCAGTGTTACTCGTGTAATCTGCGAAAATCTACATTCGAAGGTATTATATTGTACGTATATCCGCAACACACACAAAACTAAACCAATCATATAAACCGCAAACATAAACCTGGTATTGTCAACATGCAATCGAATATATACTGAACAGCTGGAGTAAACTTTCACTGTTTTCAAAACGAACATAATGTTAGGTAAACAATACTTATCTCCGAAATCAAAAAAAAATTATTCTTTCGTCATCAAAACTTTACTACGGATGGTTTTGGTGTTAATTATTTATTTTTAAATTTTACGCAGCGTTATTTTTACAATAATTTATTCGTTAATCGCACGATGCTCATCACTCAACGGGTCATCAATGTACGTGCAATGCCTATTGATCTGACGTTATACGGTGTGAAAACGCAATACGTTATGTGTCATAATTTTTTTCATAATCCATAAAACAATAGTTAAAAAAAATCTAATCAATTAATATAATAAATTCCACCAACTGTGATGTCACCGTCATCTAACGATTAATCGCAAACATGTATACATCACAAAATCGAAATATAAAATGGATATATGAATTTGAGTTGTTCATGTTTCGAACATATTAATATAATAAGTACCTAGGTACAATTCTCATAATCAATATACATAGATAATAATATATTCATCGTAGTCATAAAATCGTCATATTATTATGTTAATATTAATAATTATGTAGTGCATTTACATTATACTTAAGGCATGAAAAGTGCATTTCTCTGTTCGACGACAGTTCGCCCAGAACAAATAATAATAATCGTCTACTGCAATCTCTTTGGCACTAAACGTTATTCAAATTGATCATGCCGGATGAGCGTCACGCGCGCCGTGTCGTGTTGAATACCAATAAGTATTATAATAATGTTATTATTATCATCAGCTCCAGACGAGCGCGTACGACACAGCAAAAGTTTAATCGCAAAACGTACGATTAATCTGTGCACAGCCACAGTTTCACGCCGAGTTGTGTTAATCATAAAAAAATTGTCTAATAAAATCCGTTCTCTACAACTGCGTCAGTGCTGGTGCTAAACCGGTGTTGTAAGATATGTTACGGGTTTAAGTATAAATATAAGGACTTGGGGCAGGATAACCCCATAATTATTTTAATAACCTCCTCACTCCAGGAAATTGTTAATATTTATTATTTAAATTATTAAATTTATCTCGGATATTATAATTTATATATAAAATGTAAATGTTGTAACATTATATACTTATATACCCGTGGACGAATTCAAAAATAAGATCGATAGCTGTGAACCCACAATGGTTAATCTACAATTCTACAGAAATGTATTGAACAAAAATGAGTATATAATAATCAGGAAAAAAATATAGTTATATATACTATATTATTATGTAGGTATTGTAGAGCACAGATTTTATAAAATATTATTTTGCAAAAAAATTAATTAAAATTGTATAATTTATAAAATGGGTCCACGTATAATAAATACTTCATATTGCATACACCTATTTTATATAAAACCATTATCGAGGACTCTTATTATTAATAGGTATCAAGTTTATAATAACTCCGAATCTAATCGTTAAAAGTTTGATTTAAATACCTACCTATACATCAACATTTACAAAAAAAAAGGCGTTAGTTCACATACGAAAACGCCATTGTGACAAGCTAAAATCGTTAAACGATATAAAATAACTAAATATTCTAAATAATTGAAAATTTGACCTTAAGTAGAAAAATCAATTTGAATAAATGTATTAATAAAGGACAAATGGGAGGTTTGCGTGCTTGGTAAATCATCTTGTATATATTGGAAGTCGTTTTTCGTTTCATGTAAAAAAAAAAACTATACGACTACGTACAACGATCAATGCTTATTATTGAACAAAATATTATATTTCATACTATACGATGTTAAAATAACGTCAATAATCTCTCACGTCTGTTCACCAGTCTCATTCGAAACACCAGCATGATATTATTTTTTATATCTACAGGTAGATAGGTAGGTATACCTCTCATTTCGTCACGAGTCGACTCGGGAAAACATGATACAACTATTTATGCATATAATAATGTGATGTACACGTCGACACGTCGTACTATCATAGTACATAATGGCTCATTATTGTAATGGTGTATACTGTAACGATTACAATACTATTATTATTTTAATTTAAATTTTTTAAAAACTATTATTATTAAAAAAAGACAACAATTTCACGGTGCAGCGTGTTAAGATTATTGAACTTTATTAGTCATGATTTTTTTTCTTTACTGCTTCTCAAAATAGTTTTTGCGTTTTCCTGTAGCTCAATCATTTTAATAAGGTAATTTTGTAATAATTTAACTAAGTAGTTTTGGTTTAATTTACATGTACATATTATAATATCGCTATATGAATGATCGACCGGGTAAATAAATGCGTAGCGCTAACTTACCTATATGATGATAATTAATAGTTCTCATGATATTAATATTTTATTTTACAATGCAATTATAATTAGACATCATGGGACAAGTGAAGGCCAAAGAGGTTACGCGATTAACGTTATAATATAGTATGTAATGTAAACAAGACGCAGGTTTGTGTTAAAAGATCCATCGGGCCATCGTATTATTTAGTAACCTTCGAATCTAGAATAAAATAGTACCTACTTACCTATGTTATAATAATAAATGTATAAAAAATAAAAATAAAAGAATAAGAAAGAAAAAGAAAAAAAAAAGAATACAATATTACAGGATAAATATTTTTAATTTTATCATTGTAATGTTTTTTTACATTAATAGCATTATAAAACAATTTATTAAAAAATCTGTTTGGTCATTCAAATTCATAGGTACTGTAAACGATAATATTATTATGATGAAATTTCTTACTAATATTATGCACGCGTGTTATTGTAACCAGGAAAAAACTTAACAGCCCAACTAATGGCTTAAAATTAATAGAATTATATTTTGTAGTATTAGATACATAACTTAATATCATATTAGAAAAAATTTTGTTAAATTGATTTACTAAACAATTACAGCCAAGTAATACAATCATATAATATTATAACTATTATCACTTCTACCAAAAACTATTAAAATATTACTATTCAACCAAATAAAAAAATAATAAATAGTTATTTTGAGAAACTAATCGATCATAAGTACTTACAAGCCAATTATTATAACATGTTTAATGTATATTATACCAATAATAGTAATTTAATTATTTGAACAGTTGTAAAATAATCGTTTTTGCAGCAATGACTTCGCAAATGTTTTTAACAGCCCACTCGCTGCACATCACAACTCACCAAAAATAAACGCAAGAAAAATGTTAGATAATATAAATTATTCATTTATGCAACTGGAAACATGCACAGCAGCGACGAACATAATATATAATACAAAATTCAATGAAACAAACAGAGACGAGTGGCTTGGAAAAAGTAGTTTTATTGTGATCTGAAGCGACGCCTATCGATTCACTGGCCTTAACATGAATTCAAGCTCTCCGCGGTGCATTGTATTATACAAAACAGTCTACATAAAGAATAATTAGTGAAAATAAAAATATATAAGTGCACACAAGTCTTCCTTTACCGCGGAAAATAACTCGAAATATCAGTCATTTTTATCTGAATACATGCTCTACCGATTATTCAATAGGTAGGTATATAAGTTGTATATTTCACTGCACAGTTCACATCCTTATGTTATAGTGTAGGATATATCAATAATTGTAAATTGCAAAGAAATATATAGAAACGATAACAATTTTAGGGCCCACGTGAAAATATATGAATTATAATTGAAATATTTTTAACAGGATATATTTATTTATTTTAACATAAATATTATAATATGTTTTTGGACCGGATATACGTTTTTTGTTTTTGACCGAGTTTCCGTAAGGTTTTCGTTGTCGTGGTTACAATTATTATCAAAATTATGTTTATGATTCGTAGGTTTTCCTCGTAGAGGAAAAATATTGAGTATAGCATGCTATGTTTTTTTTATGGTGGGATTGCAATGGTCAAGTGAATAATATAATATCATTATACGATTTTCCTACTTCGAGGCGTATTATATAGGTACAAGATAAGCTCGCATATCACCGAACTCATAATATACCATAATAATGTATGTACTTGAACCCATAAAATACCGAAATCTAGCTCTTCGTCATCGCCTAATGCCCTAATCGGCAATACCGAATAGCTCGCATCCAATGACGATGATTGTATAACAATTTATCAGTCGTAATAATAAATTAATTCGTTTACGACACAACAGTATAGGTAATGGTATTACCTTTGCGGAAACGGCCAGTTCTCCCTAACGATGATGCGCGCACGACAATATTATAATACTCACACGGCCAATTTGCGTATTTCGACGGCTTTGGTAAAGGTAATTAGTCTATAATATAAATTTATATAATATAATATTATTATAATTGAGTCGAGTTTCGACTGTTCCAAGATTACCTATGCACACGCATTGTCCATCGTCCGGACAATAACATCCAATAATCCACTCCAATTGAATCTGATTTAAACGCTGCACCACTAAATCCGAGTGTGTAGCGGTTAAATTTAGGCACATAACATAATACGATAGTATACAATATGCCAGCGTTTAACGTAACAAGCTGTAAACATTTGACCTACTATGTAGGTTAGCTAATATAGCTACTATAGGTTAACTAATGTATTATATTATGCAGTCGGTGCGGTGATGAGATAAAAATTACACATGATTTACTATCGCACGACGCGAATTAATCGTTTTGTACTTTTGTCTTTAGAGATTTTACATTCTGCACGGGCGTGTCAGCTGCTGTGCATCGCATGTGCCGTGCTCGCAGGTATTTAGATAAAATATTTTTATTAAAAGCATTCCCACAAAAGTTAAGTCCGATCGTGTTTAAGAAAATAAAAAATAACAACGTTCCAACTACAACAACTGTGGTATGTATAATAATATGATAATATGATTATCTCTACGCACATGTTACACCAAATCATGATACCTAATATAATATTACGAATATTTAAAACGGTTTATCTTCAAGATAAAACTCAACCGTATAATGAAAATGTTGGTAAAGTCGCTAAAGTCACGATGTAAATAATGAAAAATAATCGTGCGTGGAGTATTAGAGATATCATCACTATTTTGTGGTATCGAAATGTTATAACTAAACGTAGTTATTAAACATTGACTGTACGTAGATTAACGATTTTGCTTTACATAAGAACCGTCAAAAGTTATATAAAGACTCAAAAATGGAAATTGAAATGTTTTCTAAATAACATAATATATTGTATTATATTATTATAGGTACATATTTTAACGCGTCAAATTATAACCTATATTAAAAAAAAACCAAACACAATCGACTCAACTTGCAGCACGCGCATAGGTGCGAAACAAAAGTTATTACTTGAGTGATAAGCACTTGTCACAAAATGATAAGAATGGTTATACGACGGTTACCCTGTGACCAACTTGAAGTGGTGGTGTTGCATAGCAAGTCGAGGGATATTTTCGATTTTTTTTTTCCGAGCGCAGCGCAGTGAGCCACTGGCGTACATCACTATAAAGTTGTCAATGTTTAACGTTATATTATTATAATAATTATTAATACATTAGTAAACATTAATTTTCATTTAAATTAATGGTGGAAAAATTTGATACAGTGATAGCATTCTCACCAATATTAAAAATGTACGTGTAACTCATGAACTTGGTTTACTTTACTAACTTAACTCGAGACAATATTCTAAGTAAATAACTTGCTCAGCTCCTTTGAATGAGCCAACCCGTGTCACAGAATTATAGTGTAATGTAGATCTTAATTTATACCTATACAATATATTGTGTCATTATAGTATCTGTAATTTTTTTTTCTAAATTAAATTTGTCCATACAAGTAACGTGCCGCATCCACAAACCTATCAGAAAAACGTGAAAAAAAAACATTGTTCGTATCAGTGAATTAATGATATAAAAATGAGTAGCACGGCACCATGCAAACGAACAGTAGTTGACAGGCACGCGTTGTGTTGATAATAATACAGTAATATAATAACACGATAGGTGATAACCACATATTAGCGATGTAATTAAAATACGCCTCGTGGGAAATGATTGTAAAAAATATTATTAATATATTATAAGGTATTATATTGTTTCGCAAGGCGTTGACATTTTACGATGGCGTTCTCTCACAATATCTATGCGTCCGGACATAATCATATCGTATTCAAATATTATTATCATCTTATATCGTATGTCAGTAACAATATGGGTACGTGACATATTTTCGAGGCATCGATATAGTATGCATTGCACATTTTTACCACTCCCATTGCGTGTGATGCCTATTATAAGAATATATACATAGTACCTATATATTACAATATTATTTTTACAGCGTAGACATTATGCACGGACCGCGCGCGAGCTTATAATATATTATATTATCGGAGATATCGAAACGTCGCCATCGGATTACGTCTCAACCGTGGTATAAAAATGATCATAACCCACCGCATCCTTCACGAACCAAAGATTCCGTAACGCACCGTGCAGGTAACCACGTCGCGTATACCGGACGTACGGTCCATTATTATTACGACGTCATTATTCATGTCGTAGGTACTGTATGGTTTGTCTCAAGCGAAGTGTTTCTACCGTTTGAATAATTCTCAAAAATTTCAATTCCGAGCGGAACTGATGATATTATTATATATGTATGTCTATAACGCGTCATAGTGTAGCTCTTATGACGGGTGTTGATTTTTCATTTTTTCAAGTCATAGAATTACGTAAGCACAAACAATAGTAGTTTGTTTTAACGATAAATCTGGCGGAATCCAATTTTGTATTTCTACTCCGAATTTTGTGCCGATATTTTACCAGGCCGCTCCACGCCGATGGGGGGACGGTGGTGCTTGAGAACAGGCCTCCTCTGAGTTTTTAGGGGTTGGTGAGGGGCGGATAACGGCCAGTGGGTAATAATTTAGTATTAACCGTAGTATTTTAGTATTAACTACGGTCTTCGACGACAGGCAGTTAAAAATGTGACAGCAAGCGACTTCAAACGCGGGTATAATAATGCGAGTTTGATAAGTTTGGGAAAGTGGAATATTATAGACTCGCCTCTGGTCATAAGTGAAAATATATCATATATTTTCCGAGAAAATATCCTTTATGGTTATTAAACAAGCAACCACCCTGTATAGCATAGCGATGGCAATAAATAAGCATGTAGTAGCAAATATAATATTATGTACTTTATATTGTACCTATACATAATATAAATTCGGTAGCTACAAAATGAAATCGTGTTTCAAAAACCGTAGTCCACCCGCACACGCCCGTTTCGAGTCGCTTACAAAATATATAATATACATCATATAATCTCTTTTAATTTTGCCGTGTTTAATTTCTACCTTTCTTTCTGTGTGTGTGTTCGGGCAAAATGCCATTAAATTGATTAAATCCAATGTCGCGTATTAAATGGAGCTCGACTCGGTTGGTAACAAACTTTTTTTCCAGTTATTTATTTTAGAAAACGCGGCTAGTGGCGTACCTACCTATAGTACCTATACCCAACTTACAAGATTATAAATTTATATCAACGAGCTCAAAAAAACCACGGTCCGCTGGTTCGATTCGTTTGAATCTTACATAAATATAGGCATGCACCTCACTGCACCTGCATACTATAATATAATAATATATTATACGGGTAGATTGTGTATTTGTGTTGTCACAAGCTCGAAGTCGTACGCATCAATGAACGATGAGTATCTGACTAAAAAAAAATTTGAACTAAAATAGTAGAACATTATAATAATGCAGTGGACATTTATAAAGAAAAATATTTGTTCTTACGCACTTCGACTGGCGCAAAGTTTTTTCTATTATCCCGCGAAGACGTTACAATATTTTATTTATACGAAACGCGAGCCAGAGTGATAACTGATTATAATAATATAATATCGTCATACAAAAGCATTTAAAACCGAGGTACTTAGGTACTACCTACCAGTGGCGTACCCAGGATTTTTCTTTAGGGGGGGGGGGGCGAATAAATAATTAATACTACGCAAAATGTTTCATCAAAACAGTTTTTTAGAAATATCATGGTTTGTACTGTGCCTTTTATCATATAAGATTTATACAACAGCACGACCAATTGGGGGATGGGCTGAAGCCCTAAGCCCCCCCCTGAGTACGCCACTGCTACCAACCTACACAAAGACAAATATTCTGACTTTTTCCCAACTCAATAGACGATCATAGAAGTGAATAGGTACCTACGTGTTTGATGGACTATATTATAATATAACCTCTCGTTCTTGTATTATCTTACGCACACATAGAGGAATTATTATATTTGAAACATTTTCCAAAACACGTAAGTATACAAACAAGTATCCGGAAAATTAATTTATGTATAAGGGTATATATTATTATAGTGGTATCATTGTCATCAGACATTATATTATGGACCGGACTCATTCTGAAACAATTCCACCGGGAAGAAGACCAACTAATGTATAATCTGCGTATATTATAATGTTATATAGTACGCATAGTATAATAATATAGAGAACGATAAATCTATTATTACGTCGTATATTAATCGTAATAATCACATCTCCGTCCCGCAGCGGTCTCCACGTTGTAGGAATTATTATAACGTTATAAATATTATACCTACAAAACGTTAAGAGTCCCGTTAGACGAATACTAATTATAATAATAATAATAATAATATAATAATATATTATGTTATACTTATTAACGTAACGCGACGACCACATTATGCGTGCAGAGAGAAATTTCTTTTCGTGTCGTCCGAAACGCGTATAATAATAAATAATAATATTATACGTTATTAAAAAATATTATAATTACAATGGTAGGTACGCTAGACGCGGCCATGGAGTGGATGATAATAATAATAATATTCTATACGATTTTTTTAAAAAAAAAGAGGCCATATTAAAAGAAAACACGCTCATCTTGTTTTGACGCGGACGAAAACCGTTTCCGTTGTTATTATGTTGCGTGTGCCTGCTGTGCCATATAATTTCGTAGAGCCAAAATCCGATCGAAATGCGTTATTGTCAATAACTCTTCCGTACAAACGGTTTAATCATTATAAAGATAGCAATAATTCCACAGGAACAAATAAATATTAATTTATTCCGTGATAGTTCCAACTGATGTGGTAGGCGAGGAGTCATCGGCCGCGCGAGTTGACCGAAATATTTTTACACAATAATTATGCTTTGGTTGAATTAATGGATTTCAATAAATTTGTAGCAAATGCAAAATATGGAGGAAGTCGAATAATTTGGATATGTATTGCTTTATTCGTAAAGATTTTTTATGACGTATATTGTATTCACTTGTATATTATTATTCACTGGGATTTTTATTTTAAAAAAGTACAGTTTAGTATTGTAGGCCATAGTAATAATTTTTATCCAAGCTGAAAAGTGTCTAATGTAGTAATGTCTATAGGTAGGTAGATGATATTATTATGGCTGATCTTTTAGCCGGGACTCGTGCGCGGTTCCCTGATAGGAAACAGAAGAATAATTTGTTGTTAAACTCATTTGGTTTGGTTATAAAATATTTTTTTGAAGAACGGAGTAATGAACACTAAGTGTACTAGTTTACTGTTCACTGCCCCACACAGTTTTTTCCTCAATAAATCCACATCCATACCGTGTCATGCTAAATTATTATAATATAGACATTGTATTATGATTTATGAGAAGAGTATTTAAAATGTTTTAATGTATAAAATCAGATTTTCCTAAAAATAACGACTATTTATGGAAGATAAAAATCATCCATCAGATTCTGCAAAACTTTGTTTTGGTATAATAATACGATAGTATAACAAATTAATAATTTTCTCGCATTTGGATATTTCACTCTGACTAATTATCCCGGTATTTGCAAATGAAGTATTTCGCGTTAAATTGCCACGTGGGTGAGACATATACCTAAATATTATAATAATACTGTCGATATTATGATTATTATAACCTCGTCACGCGCGAGCGTCTCTAATGGGAAAAACTCCATCAAAGGTCGACGTCAACAATGACAATAATAACAATAATCGATGGCAAACCGTTTTTTATTTTCCTTTTTCACGACGAACCGTCAGAAATCTCACCCTCTCGACACTACAACAATGATGTACCTATATAAAATATAATATTACAAGTCTGTAACATGTTCATTTGCATTACTCTACAATCACTATATTTCAAAGAAAATGTGTAGGTAATTTATTGGAATTTATTCCGTTATTAAAGAATTATTATTATTATTATTATTATAGTGTTGAGCTTTGCGAAACGTTGGAGACATTGGAGTAACTGTTTAGGGGAGGCTTAGCCCAAGAATTAGTTTTAAACCACTCCTGGTTAAAATTTAAATCGTTGAATAATAAAAAAAAAAGGTGTCGTAAGTTAAACGTGTAAAATAATTAATAATTATATATTATGCACATAATATTTTAATATTGTAAAAGCAGGCCAAAACAGATTCCGTTATCCGACTGTAATAAATAAAGATTGATAATTATCCAATAAGATTATTTATAGTAATATTTTATAAACATATTTTAAGTACAAATAAATATATGAGGTGTATTTATTTCATCATTTATGTTTAGGAGGAGGAGGTGCACTTTTACTCTATGGCTTATTTTCAAGTTTGATCCAACAAGACTCCCCGCTGCGACTATACTCAACTCAAGTTACACTTATGATGGGAAGTGTGCAGCCCCCCCGCGGCTCATTACAAACTTTGTCCATGGTCTACCAGCGGCGCTACTGTTAAATCGTCCTATGGTTAAGCCCGCGGTCGCCGGCCGTGACCTCCCTCGAAACTTTTCGTTCCCGCGTCGGAAAAAACGAAAACACGTACGGACAAATTTTATTGCCAAAAATAGTAAGTGCAAACGCACGATGACGATGACGATTATGATGATGATGACGACTTACCCGGCGACGTGACTTCGTCGACGACCAGTGGCAGAGCCGCGGCCGACCAGACCGCGGCCAGTGCCACGACGGCAAACGCGCAGAACATCGTCTTGGCCGACATCGCGACGTTTCGTATCTATTCCAGTCGCGTTCACGCGCAACACTCGCGCCAGACGGGAGACGCAGATGGACGTCGAAGTCCGAAGTGATGAGGATCTCTACACGACAATAATATGTAATATTTCGGACTAGAATCGCACGCGGGTCGCCGTTCGGGTACACTCTGCTGGGCACGGCCGCGTTCCAGATCGGCTTTATAGACATTCACATCCTATCCCCACCTCATCCGCCGACGAGTCGGCCACGGCCTGTGCGACCGCCGCCGCAGCCGCCACCACCACTTTTGTAAACATCGCCGCCGCAGACGTTTGTTTTTAATAATAATAATAATAATGGTTATTATTATTATGATTATTGTTGTTGTTGCTCTCGACTATGGCTGCTATAATACTATTGCAACTATACGTTTTTTCGCGTTTGGTTCCGCGATCGTTCGGCCTCAACATGACATGAGAATAATAATTACCTATACGTCGTTGGGTATTATAATATATGTATATTTTTAAACTAACCAACGAAAATCAAAAGTCAAAAACAAAACAAAAATAGGTTATTGCGTTTTGCACATAAGTAGGTAATATTGTAAATTTGTAAAACGGCCCGTATTACAATAGTTAAACTAAGGTTAAACAGTGGAATTCGGCCGGTAAAATCAGTGGGTTAAGCGTAACCGAGGTTTAAACTATGATTTTAAAACGGGCCCTTATTATTATCTATTCAAATACAAAACCGATGATCTCATAACGCGAGCGTTGAGAAGAAACAGACGCCGTCCGTTAGAAAATCGCAGTGTCCGCAGTATAAAAGACATGTTATGCGAAATACAATTTTTAGTAGAAAACTCACATAACTACTCCACTCGAAAGTTTCTATTGGTGGGAACACAATACACACGTATAATGAAATTAAATAGTAATATAATACATCAATACATAATAATACAAGCTATACCACGCAAAGTTATAGTGACTTTATAACTGCAAATCGAATATTATACAAACAAAATTTGTTTTTTTCAATAGAACAATAAACGAGTGAGTATACGTATTTATATTATTAAATTCTGTATAATGTTATGAATGAAACCGATGATATGATTTAAATTGTTTTTATACATTTTAATTAAATTAAAATATTTTTCTGCTTACAGTTTTTTATGCAAATAGATTTTTGTAAAACTCTCAAGTAGATCACTATCACATTATATACCTATGTTTATATTTTATTGATAGAAAATTGAACTTAGTTATTAGTGTTTCTATTTAAAATAGTTCAGTAGTTTCCTATCTACTGTATACTTAATGAAAAACTACAAAAAAGTATTGAAACTTTAAAATGATGAAGAAGTTTAAGCAATTTTGACCGTGCTCCGTTCAGCAGCTGGAGCTTATAATAATTTATACTATTAAGAAAATGGTAAACTTTCAGAATTTAAACGATACGAGAAAATAATAATAAAAACAATAAAAGCATCATTATTTTAAGTTTTTTTAAAAATGTTTAACACAATTTCTGTAATAGCTACTAATAGAGTATATCAATACTCAGTTCAATTAACTTTATCGCACTCTAAATCGCGTATCTAAAAAATTAACAAACACAATTTCAAAATGTTTTATTCTCGTACATTCCACACGTTTACAACAGTAAGTAGGTACACCACTTCTGGTGCCACTATGATGGATAAAGATCTTGGCGCCCAAAAGTGTGTAATCCTGTGGCTAGTCATCTTAATAACCACTCAAAATCAAAATGTCTACTAAGCGTACTTACATCCCGATATTTATATAGAACGAAAACATCATCATTATATTTTTACATTATTGTTATATAACCTATAATAATTTATGGTTTTCATTAAAATATTTTATACAATATAAGGCACATAGTACTATGTGTGAAATATTATATTCTCACCACAGTCGTAGAACAGTACATATGATGCGAAATATCTGGATATCCGGATTTAAATAAAATTTTGAAACCGGTTACCGATTCTTACTGAAAACTTGTAATTTACGGGATTTCGGGAACCTAAAATCGGTTACCATTATTTTAAATCTATTTTTATTGCCGGTAATCGGTTACCGGTCACCATGACGATTTTTTAGTTAACATAAAACGTTATAATAGCATAGTATGTTTTAACCGATTAAGAACCAATTACCGATATTTATTAATACGTACCAACTAATGTTAATTATGAACTTTAATATGTTTAATTTATTTTAGCTACCTATATAAATAATGATGAGCTCGTAGCTACTTTAAAAAGTAGCTTCTTAAAACTATTCTTGAATAACATTAATTAACTATTAAACAATTATATTTTATAATATAACATGCAGGCTGATAAATATTATGATGCCCTAAATCTAGACATTTGAATTATTTCATATACAAATAAATTGTAATTGCTCAGTATACTTAAAGTGGTCCAACCATATTATGACCTTCCATGTAACAAATCATGACCTATACCAATATATTATGTTTTTGTCTATATTTTAAACGTTACATTTTATATTATCTCAGCGTGGCATAAAGTTGCTTAAATAACATCCGTCGTCTATGAGGCTGCTACGGTATTGGACGCGCTTAACAGATGACACAAATTATGTATTATAGCAAGTCAGTATATATGCTTAAATCAATAAACGTAATATAATATCATTATATTTATTAGTTGTTATAAAATAATACAATAATATATTAATATCGCATGTAGATATTAGTATAATACTGTATATAATATTATTATACTGCAACTTGATTATTATTACATTATTGTACCACAGTAAAAATATTATCAAAAGCAGGCTATAATAAACCGTGTTATATTATCATATATTTACCGTTATATGTGCATTAACTTCAAAGTGAGGATCTTTTTTGGTCCATATCGAGTATAACTGTATTAATAGATTGAAAATCCATACAACTGTTATAATTTATAAATACGAGTTATTTAAAATAATATAAAGTTAGTAGATATAGTAGAATTAATATAAAATACGCATATTTTGGAGAAATATTTATGATGAAATGATGTTTTGAGATCAGCGAGATGGTTTAATAATATTTATCTAAAAATCAAAACCCTAATAATATTTTGAAAGTAGAATAGAATGTAAACATACGGTTTCCTCGCGGCGTGTAATCAAAGAAGACAACATCATGAAATACATTTTACCGTGACGATCTGGATCTTTTTAATAGTTTTATATTATGCATTTTTACCGTTATCTCTATAGTATACCTAACTGCAGTCTATTAATTTGTGGAGTAAATAATATATTATTACGGCATAATCGTTTACGTACTAATATAATATGCAGTTACATGTATATATATATATATATATGTTATTAAACAGTATATTATTTAATATAATATAATTATATAACTACAGAGTAGAATCCGCTTTTAACGATCTTCGAGGGACTAAGAGAATCAGATCGCTGTATCCGAACTTCGTTATATCCGGATGACAAAAACATATACTGCACGTGAGAATCGGTGAGATATAAAACCAACTACAAGTCATGGTTGGAAATCGTTTTATCCGGAATATTATCGTTACGACATCGTAACGTAATAAGCGGATTTTACTGTACTATACGATCGCATTTCATCAGTCATAAAGTTACCTAGAAAATGTTGATACATTTATTTATTTTTAACCATATAAAATATGTAGAAATAAAATGGTCGCGTGTTATCGATCAATATTATGAGACTATAATACTAAACGGTTAACATTTTTTTTGTAATATCATACCGTCGGTTGATATATATAAATTTTAAATAAATAAATAATAAATAAATATACCTAAATGGTAAAAATAATATTGCATCTGCATGCTTAAACGAAATAATTATATATCTGTTTATTATTATAAGGTGCACCACATTAATCATTTCTAAACTTATTATTGATTTTATTAATTTTCGAGGTTAGGTCATGCCTTTATATTCAAATAAATAATCGTATCCGTTTAGCACATAGGCATAGGCATATAGGCATAGGCATTATTAATTTGTTTTTAATTATTGTTATATATTACACATCCAATCAAAGTTAGTTAAATTCTCATATTTTCGTCACATTATTACAAAACAAATAATTTATAATGCGATTATACGTGCGACAAAATCAAACTCAATTCGAGTAAATTTTAAATTTTAAACCTTAATGGTCTTAAGCTTAATACGTAGGTAGTGTGTGTATGCATATACATTATACAAGTACATTGCAGGTAATAATATTGCGCAGCGTGTGCCCAAGAGCTATTGTTCGAATGGTATACTATTATTATTATTATTACTAACGAAACAATGAGAACGCAGTCGTAAGTGAATTTATATGTTATTAACGGCAGTCGAGTACATACTTCCTCCACGAAAGTCCGAGCGAAACAAAATTGTCTGCCACAATAATGTTTATAATATTATTTATTACATTATTTGTTGTTTTGCTCAAGCAAAAACATCTCCAATCACGGAAGGAATCGAAAAATAAACACTAATTATTTTTAAAAGACATGATATTATAACGACCCAATAGGAATATTTTAAAGTATCCTTCCTGGAAGATCACAAAAATGGTTTTTTTTATAACAACTCATAGCCCATGTATCTGTAAGACCTTCCATTATTTTTTAAATGAAAAGGGACATGTATAAAAACAAAAAATATATCATATATAGATACTAAAGAGAATACATCCGTGCAAATATTTTGGCATTTTGAACATTTTTGTGCTTTTATCTCAAAATATTTTTAATTTGATCGATTTATTGTATAATTATATAGCCAAACAATATAGTAATTATATATATTATATACGTATTTGTATAGGTACAAAATCGTATTAAAAAACATGTAGGGGTAGGTTTTCCCTGTGCCATTTTTCCATTTTTAAAATAGAGACCATAGTACTAATCTTATACGAACTCGGTTTTCTTATAGAATTCTATTTTTAGGTTTATAATTTAATATTAAAATGAGTATTGGCCATTTGATTTTTTAAATGTAAATGATTATTTGATTTGCAGCTACCTATCGTTATTAAAAAATGACTATAGATATAAACATTTGGTTAAAAGACGCTGCAAAGAATGTCGTTAATATTATTTAGTTTTTTAGCTTAAGTACAGTCAACACGATTTCAAAGTAAACAGAAAGATTGCTCCGCTTATTAAATATTCTTATTACAATTTTTAATTGTATATCTTAAATTTTCAATACGCATAATCAATATTATTTAAAAGGAGCATCAGACATATTATTTATATTTGAAAAAAATATTTAATTCGATAACAGAGCAAAATGCAAATATTTATTTTCTTAGATGAACTCAGGTGGTTAGCCGAAAAGTTAATGAACATATTAATATTTTAAGATACATATAATTATATACAAATTATTACAATAATTGTGAAATATGTAAGAGGATATATCCTCATTATCTTATTAAATAGAATAATGTAAAAACCATGAGCACGTAACAATTTTGTACCTATAATTAAAAATATGTAATGATATTCATATAATAATAATAATATTTAATAATTAGAAACCGTTAACAAATTATTTTGTTTAGTGTTATATAAATATATAATTATAGTTTAACGTTCGGAAGTTAAGGATAATTTTCAAAAAATAACAGGTATACCATTTTTCTTTATTTTACTGATTGGAATAATTGTTTTGGTTTGTTTAATATCATAACATACGTGACGCGTATCTAAAATACGTATAGAATACTATACCAGTATACAACAGTCCTTATGTGTAAAGACTTTTAATCGATGTCCTTAAAATTTGATATTATATTGGCATTTTAAAATTAATTAAATACTCGGTAAAATAAACTATTTAAATAATATAATATAATATCTACTATTCCTCAAACTTAAAATGTAAACAATTTGTCGAGTGTTTACACCGTTTAGCCAAAATCAATATTAACTATACTATCGTATGATTGTGCCTAAAGTCAATCATAACGCAGTATACACAGTAATAGTATAATTGTTGAAATTTAATAACATATTTATTTAAACAACGGATGTTCGTCAGTCATCAGCTTAATTTTTACTCTCAATCCGAGTCTATATGTGCTCCGTCCATATTACTCGTATTTGAAATATTATAAACCGTAATGTAGTTATTATTATTATTATTATTATTATTATGTAATTGTCGAAAATAAAATGAAAAATACATAATTCCAAAAAGTTTTCCGTATAGCTTAAAATTATAATATAGGCTCAGAGCACAGCAGCTGCAGATGTTATGTGAAAGTGTCTGCGTATAATGTAATGTGGTCGGAGGGGCGGGCGGATATAGTAAATCGCAAACGATTAAAGTGCAGTATAGATAATAAAACAACGAAAAAGTACCGTTACGGTTAATTTTGTTGTGCTTTTTTTTCATTTTTATCGCTGCGCATGTTTGCAGAGAATATACCTTATCGCGAGCTCAATATAATTACCACGTAATCGACAGCAATCGGTTTAACATCGAACGGCATGATACCCACTACAACGGTCTGTTATAACAATATATATATATGTACGAAGCTGTGTAGTCTTTTCGAATCGGTCTCATTTACAATAGCTCGGTAGTCGGTCTTTTCTTTTTTTTTTATCGTCATCATCATCTATATCCCCCCCCCCCAACGAATGATTATCGCAAGCGCAGGGTACACGAGTAGGTATTCGCTATATATTATATATTATTAAGTATATATATAATAATAATATATTCGAAGAGTTCAACGTCTATAATATTATACAGAAAACTCCAGATTTCGCAGAAGACATCCATAAATACGATAAATATATATATTATTTTTTTTTATTTGCTTTATGGGCCATTAAGGCCTTTTGCAGCTTCTACTAAGCCCTTCCACCTGGCACAGTCAATAGCAGTCTCGAAGCTTGCTGCTCCGTCCACCACTCTTAGGTATATGTGCATTGACTCTATCCCGCCATCGTTGTCGAGGTCTTCCTCTGGGACGCTTGCCAGTCGGGTTATTAATCATTATTTTTCGAATTATGTTTCCTTCAGCTCACCATGCTCATTCCAGGAGCCTGGATTTTGGGAAACATTTAATATCTGGTTTAGTACATAGTGATACCAAGTTGGAATTTTTTCTCTTTTCATAATCTCCGGTTCATTAATTTCTCACAGGCCCGTATATTTTCCTCAGCCCCTTCCTCTCAAAGATAAGAAGCCCTTCCTCATTTCCTTGAGTTGTCGACCATGTGTCACAGGCATAATGTAATTATTGGGTTTAACTGGTTTAAGTGAGCTAAGTACATTTTTCCTTTGTAACCCATGATAGCATTCTTGAACTTAACAGTTTATTCAGTGACAAGTATGCACAATTCACCGAGTTTATCCTAAGTTTAACTTTATTGTGCATTTTTATGATTAATGTTCACTCCTAAAAGTCATCGACCAGTTCAAAAGTGTATGGTCCGACCACCAAATCGTTCTTAATAGGCGTGTGGCGAGCCATTATCATGTATTATGTTTTTGTTTCGTTAATTATAAGTCCCGTATTCCGACTAGATGCAATTAATTTTTCCACAGTGTGTACAACCACGTGGCGACTATTTCCTAAAATGACAACGTCATCCGCATACGTCAATATTATCATATTTTCATTAAGCTCCATTACTCGGTCTTCCCCTACTTCTATAACGACTTTTTCAATAGCAAGATTAAACAATACGGGAGAGAGAGCATCTCCCGGCTTTAGCCCCAGTTTTACTTCAAAATGAGGGGATAGCTCCGCGTGTCATCGTACTTTGCAGAGTGTGTTGGAGTTGCATATCTTAATCATTCTTATTAATTTATTCGGAATACCTATGTTCATCAAATCAGTGGATAATTTATATATATTTATACTATCGTAAGGCTTGCTTAAAATCCACGAAAATCATATGGATAGTTCATTATTTTATTCATAGTATTTTCCATAATTTGTCGAATAGTTAATATATGGTTGATTTTCCTCTTATAAATCCGCCTTGTCATTCTACGATAATATCAGTTGCATATATTTCTAGTCTATTGAGAATTATCAGCAAATACTAAATAGATAATATTATAATACACTGCAGGATAAACGTTCCCCCACATCCCGTTTTATCCTTTAAACGATGCGTTTTTATAAACTATGGTTTTTGGAATTTCGTTAAATTCGTAAGTCGTAACTAAAAGAAAAAATATGAGATTGATGAGCACGGTCAATAATATGATCATGATATAAGACTTTGTTAACGAATTTTAGAGATTTACCGCCAGCGTAATAGCTATTATATCTATCTGGTACCTACAATAATATTGGCAAACGCGTATATTAGTATTAATTGTTGTAATCAAAATTATATTTTGATTGTTCCTACAGCGGTTATACATGAGTACAAAACGATTCCAAAACGATCAACCTTGGCGATCAAATGAGGACACGTGAGTAAATATTATCATCGCGTGTCATTTTGAATTTACATAATATCGTATATTTCGTCAACTTTGGGCTTCAATGTTTGTATATTGCACGGGTGCGTCATTAATGCGGTAATTAAATTTTTACTTTATAGGTGTAGGTGATTATAATCATTGTAATATCATGACGTTAAACATAGGTACGCTACGTTAAACGTTATACGCGATATTGCGATAATGCGATCGATTTAACAGGGTTTCCGAAATTGTTTACATCGAAATCGATCGTCCCTATGCATTACCTACCTATGCATGATATATAAATACATAATGTTATGTAGGTACAGAGTGTTTATTATACAGGGTGTTTAACATAGGTTATTATTTTTATTTCTTGAGTTTTTTTTTAATTTTTAATTTTTTTAACAAGATAAATGATAATATACACAATTTATACGAAGTTGTGCAATAAGCGTCTATGTTAAACGCAGGAATAATAATGAAACAAAAATCACGAGGGCAGAAATCATGACACTACCTATACCTTTATTGAAATTGAAAATTAAAATTTTTTGGGAAAATTTAAAAATAGCCAATTTGTTAATCTGATTATAAGAACAATTTTGATGGTAAAAATATTTATCGAAGTTAAATCTATATTTTTGGATTTGAAAATTAATTTTAAACGTACCTACGTGCATTTTCATTAATATAATAAAATATTATTTTTCAACTTGACATAAATATAATATATTTCTTTTTATTTACTATCTATATAATTTTCACAATTATTTTCATACATTTAACTAACATCGTTTTTTTTTTTGTGTGTGTATATAGGTATAGGTGGTTTAAAAAGACCTATTTAATGTTATAGTATATATGGTTCCAACATAAATTCTGTTTAAAATAACAAAACGTAATAATAGTCTTATAACTCATGTCGGGACATTGGAACCCGTGTGTATGTAAGCGCAGGTAGATTATTTTTAAATATAAAATAATTCATTAATAACGATGGATAAACAATTTAAATAGCTCAAACATTCGTTTTCGATGTGATTGCAGGTGAGAGATGATAATTATTATGAACAAATGTACTTATATTATAATATAGATATTATATTTTAGGTATACCTAAGTTAAGTTTAATTTTTATATTTGATCGCATCATTATATACGACTTGAACAAACCTGCGTTAAATAGGTAAGATTTATGTCTTCTAGTTAAAAAAAATAAGACACATAATACAAATTACCATTATTAAATACATTAAAACGATGTTTACTTGAAAATCGAAATTCGAAAAGTATTGGTGTTATAATATGGCCGTTTTGTCACACCTACACGCGCCCAATCGAGTAAATAGTTTATAATTAAAAAAATAATAACTGCTTATTATTATAATGCTTACAATTGCAGCTGCTTGAACAGTCACGGCGGATGTTGGATAGCATAGTATTAATATAATAATTATTACCTGCAATTATTAGAATATTTGCGAAACTGCAAATCAATAATATTATATGTATACCTAACCTGTAGGTATACGAATATTAATATATACCATCATCGCAATAATATACTACTGGCAAGTATCGACGCGTAGGCCAGCCAAAATCGATAAGTCCGAATTTATAATATACATAGGCAATATTTTATATTGTACCTACTGTAGGTATGGGAAAAAATTGTAATTATTTACGTTTTATTTTACTAAGTATATGTCTTATAAGAAATATTATACAAGTAATATTCGACTGGCGTATTAAACTATTCATCAGACACTTTCAATGTTCCTGTAAAATAATTTATGTATATTATAGGTAAATATGATATATCATAACGTAGTTTCTCCACTTTTATTGTCGCGATTATATGTTCTATACAATGGCACTATTATACGGTTGTCAAAATTACAGCGGACACTTGCGACTTACATTGGTTTTGTATAGAAGTCATAATAATAAAAAATATGGCCATATATTATATTATATGCATTGCTAATGTTTTTTGGGCAATATTCGTGAACGGACAACCGTGCGGTACAATAAAGTACATAAGGCTGTCAGTATTTCAAATTTCGATACAGGTATCCGGTATTCGTTTACTACTGACGGTATCTACTGGTATTACCAGCTATACGGTATTTTTGGTAACAACGGTAAATACCGGTATTCTAATATACCGAATATACTGATACTTGTATACTAAAAATACCGCCAGCTCTATAATAGGTAGATATGGTATACGCACGACTGCACGAGACGCAGTATTAGTTATAAATTATAATGTAGGCAATAGCTAGCAGCCCTAAAGCCTCTATAGGAAATAATGGAAAAATACAGAAATACAGAAATTATATTGTTAAAAAGTGTTGTTAGAAGCTAATAAGAAATGAAAATATTTTCACCACTGCACGGAAAATCAATGAACCACATAATACATGATAATATTTTGTTATCTGTATTGCGTATTTAATCAGAAAAATGTGTCAACGAGGTAATGTAGTTATAATATTACCATGTATATAAATATATTATTAGAAAATAAATATAGCAAAATCGAAAACGAGTCAACGAATCAGTATTGTCCATCGGTTCCGCATGATACGAAAAGAAAATTAACTTGACTGAATAACAATGATAATTAACTATAAAAACTTAAGGTTACAACAATGACAATTTCAACTGAAGAAGTTAATAAGATAACAAAAAAAAAATTAAGCAGTCAAGTTAAAAAGTTTGATAAAAATAAATATTCACGAACATATAATATTATTATATCGTAATAGAAAACAAATTGTAAAATTAGTGTTAGTGTTGCTATATAATGGATGACTTCCTCTTTGTTTAGGTACACGTCGCTGTTAAAATTAAACACCACTTATAACTGGTACATACCAATTATTATCTACTCGTCTTTTAATTCGTTATATACAGAAACGAAATTTTTAATAAAATACGTAAGAGACTTAATTTACGGCAAATTATATGTAGGTACCTACCTAAAACCCATTCGACAATTTGAGGTCCTTACGATATAATGAGTGTTGAAATGAAGATTTGTATGTACAGATACTACAGAAAATTAATTAACTCGTTTCATCGAAAATATTAACTGTAGTAGGTAATATATTATATTACGCAGACCTATGCGTGGCCATAATAAGTCGTTTCAAGGGTAAAATCCAGGAAAATCTTTAACT
This sequence comes from Nasonovia ribisnigri, assembly GCA_027563435.1. Classification (NCBI taxonomy): domain Eukaryota; kingdom Metazoa; phylum Arthropoda; class Insecta; order Hemiptera; family Aphididae; genus Nasonovia; species Nasonovia ribisnigri. The sequence continues at coordinate 277,099 of JANEHU010004664.1, read as the reverse complement.
ATATATACCTACTCTCGTCTGTGATTGCGTTGGTTATTCGTTTTTACTTAAATTAATCATTAAACCTTGAAATGTAATAAAATATTATAATAATATTATAACAACCGAGATCAAATCGAAAAAAAAAGAAAACCGTTGACATTATATAGACACGAAATCGATTCGTAAGACTTCGGAGTAATCTAATCTAACTACGCGTGAAGCGTTGTCATTACTATAAAACGTAACTTTAACGTTTTATCGATGGCGATGGTGCAGCGATACAGTGTAATATAAGTATAATATTATTATGTGTCATTTTATAGTTTTGTATATTATATTTTACGACACCGACGGTTTTCCCTATATTATAATTTATAAGGATACATTATGGATCATACAATGTATAAACGGAAAGTCATGTACAGGTTACCTGGTTACCACAAATATGTTTCATAACAATATTATGCTATTATGTGCGTGCAAATTTCGCGTTAGATGATGAAAATAATAATTACAAAGTCAGTTTCTTCTCATAAACAGCGAAATAATTTATATTTTGCATCAGGGGTCTTCAACCTTGCTAAGGTTAAGCAGCGGGTCCCCTATCATTATTTTTGAAATATCTCGTGAGCCTGCACATTTGTGATAAAAACAAGTATTAAATTATTAAAAATATGTTAAAAATACAGACGCATAGCCTATATTTATAAAACGTATAATATAAAGCCAGGGTGAATCACCGTGGGTTGAAGACCCCTGCCTCAAATTAAATGGTTTTGAGAAGACGTTTCACTTAGGACGACCTTTAGGCTTTAGATTATATATTAAACAAAACTAAAATTTATAATTTAAAATAAAGTGAAATTTTAAATTTTTTTTTATATGCACTCTCTTAGAGTTGCAGTATTTTCCTATATTTACTTTAAACTCTATATTATAAAAACAATTTTATTCAAATACTATTTTTCAAATAGTTAATTATAATGTATAGTTATAAATAGGTATATAATATGTGAATTACTATATGCTTTCGTGTAAAATACATACCGTAAGAATGTGAAATGCGAATGTATGAAACTCAAAATGCACACACGTTTTTTACCAAGAAAAAACTTCGTTCACAATAAAAATGAAATCAGATCGTTGCAGACAAATCATGGGATTTGCTTTATCCGCAATGTCTTCCTGGAAGTACTGCGCCAAAAAAGCCTATACGCGGCAATATAGCTATATATAGGTTCCAATATCAATAATATATACATATATGGTAAAATCTTCAGATTATAAACGTAAATATATATCCGTGAATACAATAGATAAATGTCTTAAACTGATGTCGGCAGTATTTTCTCATGTATAAACGAATACTACAGAAATAAATAACCTTATAACACCTACCTACACGCGATCAATAAATAAGGTAATTACAATTTTTCAAGTTAATTCTATGTCTAAGTCATATACATAATGTGTGTATCTAAATATAATAATATACGGGAGCTAAAAATGAAAAGAATAGATAACTGCAAGATCTCGTCAATGTTCCAAAGGTGTCAATCATTGATGCCGCCATAGTTATACCTACATAAACGATAAACCCATACAATATTATAGGTACGAATCAAAAGTCGTTACAAAAAAATTTGTAGTTTTGCTCCTAACTTTGAACTCCATCTACATATTGTATAATATAATATTTATAGACTGTAGAATGCAGATTTTATTTTTTATAAAGATATCTCTGTGCAATGCAATCGTGTCTAGCATAAAACAATATGATTGTTCAAATACATTTTTTTTTTTTAATTAATACATCGTTTTATGAATATGAAATATTTTGCATTTTCATTACTTTTTATATTATGGTACTTCAAAGTTCAAAATGTGTATTATCCTGTGTGCGATGACTCGCGGAAGTGCAAAATTCTTGGAAAACGATTATTGAGAACAAAAAAAATTAGTTTACAAAATCATTTATTATGTTCATAAGCAGTTAAAATCCTGCGTATATAAACACTATACTGATAACACTCCACGCACTCTTTGTTGTTGTTGTTGTTATTATTATTGTTATGTTTCGGTCGTAAGCAAATATTATTACAACGATAAAAAAAAATAAATACGATTTTCCACTGAATAGCTGCACGTGAATAAAGGTGTAGACTGTAGTTATACCAACATGTTTTTATGCGCTATATAGGATTAAGGCGAGTATAGTATAGGTATATACTATTATAATGTGTAATAAGAGCGTACCAGTGGTATAGCCATGATTGTGAATTTTGGGGGAGGGACTGATAGTATAATATGGGAGACTTAACGAGGCTCCCTTATAAGTTTTGTATGCTGATACCTTTGATATATAATATTTTAGACTTTCGCATCAATGCCTTCCTTAAAATTTACAATTTTAATGCATGTGTTTACGTCTAACCTAATGTAACGTCGTTTTTTCTCCAACTCTGAAGCTCGAAAGCATTTATTTTTTGGGATGGGCCATTGCCTCTCCAACTGTCCCCCTTTCTGGTTAAGCCTCGGGTTAAGCCACTGACTCATATAGTCTGTAGACATAATATATTATATATGTTGACAATATGGCGTTTAGTACTTTAGTATGTACAATAGATAGTGCTTCGCAGATGGTGGAACAGAAAAAAAATTACTAAATAAAAACTGAAAAATGATTTTGACACTAGACGAAACGTCAGCCATGAAGGTATTGTACTACAACAACGTAAACATAAAACAACATTATTTTATTATCGTTAACAATAATCATTCCACGTAGGTACCTATATAAATAATAAAGTCTAAAAGTGCACACCTGTGCTGAAAAATAGGCATACATTAAAAAATATGTATTCATTGATTCTATATACCTGTATCATAGAGGTCAATAACCTAGCTTATACGCGTATTACCTATATTATACACTGTGTTAATATTATGATAACAATAGTAATTAGTATTAATCTATATTTAAACACTATACCCGTATTACCGTTATAGTCTGTGGTAATTTAAAGAGACAAAATTATCGTTACAAACTCTTTTTTTATTCAGCTACAGCAAATTATATACAGTACAAATATTTAAGTTATATGCGCCTTGTGGTAATTTATAACCCATATAATCGCACATATAATATTTGTTGGGCAACTTTACAAAAATACTAATTAAATAATAAAATTTATTTTTTTTTTAATTTAAAATTATAATTATTAAAATCTCTCTACAAGTTTATGTACAATATCTAATTTCGATGTCATAATTACAATAATAGAAATTACAAATGGGTAGGCACTAGGCAGTAGACACCCAATTATGCCATCCGGCAAGTTCATTTGGCAGGATTAGGGAGTAAGTATAAGACTTTTGGGGATGGCCTTTTTGCACAAAGGAAAAAAGTTTGATTAGTGGATTTTAATGATTTTGAGTTCTTTGGCGAAGTAAGATAGTAACTTTTTACTAGCTGATGTCTGATTTAGTATTTACATTTTGTGGACTTTGTGGAGATTATAGTAATGATTTATATTGATTAAGAGTAATTAAATGATTGAATATACATATTCATATTTTTCATGCATACAAATTCCATATTAACATGAAAAAGATATTTTGATGAATCGATATATATGTTGTTCAATGGTTTAGAAAATGTTATCATATTATATTATAACAAGGTGATTCAAAAACCGTGTTTACCCCTCCCCCCACAGTTTTCCATGAATAATGAATTTTGTTATTATAAGTATACTTGTAGGTTATATGTAAAATACAAAGATTTTTTACACCACTTAAGGGTACAAACCTGTCACGATACCAACTTCTTTTTTCAAATGGAAGCAACCTTTTTTTACTGTTAATTTACTATGAAGCTGATGACTTTTTTTGAAAATATTCATGTACCTATCGAAATCAAAATTTGACTGATAAGTTTCTGTGTGATTAAAATGTACCTATATTAAACTATGAATTATAGTCCTTAAAAATTATAATATAAAATGACAATTTTTAACAAATACATACAATTCTTATAGATATTATAAATTAATAATTACTATAGTTGTAAAATCATCATAGCTGTTAGCTCATATCTTTCAAGTTACAAGCCTGTTATCACATCCCTATTATCTTTAGCAGATAAAATATCCATCAATAGTTTAATTTACAGGAATTGGAAAGGATGACCCACATTTGAAAAATGATAATTAGGATCTTTACGTCACACTTCTAAAATAGTGTAAAAAGTTGAAGTATGTGTAAATTAGATCTTTAGATAATTACAAATTCCAAAAATAATAATTTGAATACATTTACTATTGAAGTAAAAAAAGAGAGAGAGAGCATGTTTGGTGAATCACGCTGTATATTACAATATTAATAAATAACATGCATATTTTATTTATGTTAAATACAGTATAAAATGTAAATTCAACCACTATAGGCACTAACTAAATAATCAATTCATGATATACTTGATATTATATTAGTTGTAGTCTGTAGGATATTTGTGTAGTTAAAAAAAGCACTACACTATATTACACCCTCGTTAGTGAATTCATTTGGATAAAGAGCGAAGAGTGAGCTCTTCCCACGTCTAATATTAAAACAGTCAGACGGTTGAGGGGCCAGTTGTTGGTATAAATGGTCTAACAATATCGAGATATAATTATTAACCTTCAAAGATATATAAATTTTTTTCCATTAACATTTATTTTTTTCGTTGACATATAATTAAATTATATACACTATATTTTTTTGATTATTATTATTTGTTATTATTCGGTATTTACGTATTATTAATAATTATAATATTACTATGAATATTTAAATATAGGTATATTATGTATCTACTTAGTAACTCACTGCTTATATATTACACATTGATTTCATATAAGTTATCCATAAGTGTATCTGTTTTAAATAGAATAGGTATAGCTAAGAATAATAACTAATGACTCCAGTAATGAGTATTTAAAAGTATCAAAATTCTAAATACATATTATGTATGTATCTATAACATGCTGGTTATAAGTAAGGACTAGCTTTGATTTTTTTTTTTTAAAGTACCTAAGTACCTACCAAATTTTCTTCCCTTTAAGAAAATCTGAAAATAGCCATATGAACTATATAGTTGCATGTAGTACTCAAGACTTCAAACAAATATTCAATTTATAACGAAAAATTTAACACCAGAATAATATTATTAGTAGGTATATGTAATAATATTTAGTAATCTTCTCCGGGAGTTAAAAATAAATTCATCTCGAAATTTTCAACAGACACACAAGTATACAGTTCCAAATCATTATGATAATATTTTATTTGTATATTATGCGAAATATCTGACCACATCAACGCTTACCTACAATGTTTGCATCGACGAAGTAAAAGATTCGTATAAAATGAAATGTGCCTGGATGATAACGATTTAGATTCCAAAGATTGGTTCCCGGGTTGTCTATTAGTATCTACTACCCGGTATCATTCTAGTTGATGCCTGGGTTATCTACAGGTAACATGACAGATACTGCTGGGTTATCATATAATGATACTACAACTAGGCATGTTAAATTAACTTTTCAAAATATTATGATGTATTCAAGCAATAGCGAATCCTTTCCATTTTTCACAGACTGGGGACTGTCTAGGATTCCTTGGTATGATTAAAAGTATTTCTAGTCAGTCTATAACATTATATACGTATTTTTCGTATAAAATAGATAATATTTTTACTAAAAAATACAAATTTATTTGGTACACCTATTATATTATACTTTATAGGATTTCCCAGACATCGTATAACCTATAGCTATAACCAAATATAAGAAAACCGATTTGGACATAATACGAGAACCAATTTGAACAGTTGTATTTTTTATCGGACCAATGCGTAACCTTTATTTGAACCGGGAATCAATTCCGTATTACCCAAGTACGTATATAAAACTGCTTCTAGAAAAAAGTAGTCCATCCTAAATAATAGATAACCCATTTTTTCTTAGATATTAATGTTCTGTTCACAGGTATATTGTCTTAACAATATTATGGGACTTTCAGTTATCGTGTGTTTCCTTATCTAAATATTTTTTAATTAACTGTTTTTTTAACATTTTATATCAATGAATTTATTTGTTACCTATAATCGATTGCCAAGGTCCGTAACCACCTTCGGGCCATGTACTATGTACGTACTGAAAAAAATTGAATGGCCGTCGTCGTAGCGTTCAAGGCAGAACACTCGTACGTGTGTATGTTAGGTTATAATATTATGTGCATAAAAACTACGTCATACGATAGGTATATACATATAAATATTTTTATTTAAACGCGTGATAATTTAATCCGTCTATTACCCAAATGGTCGAGTAGCGGTGAATCATTAATACTTTACCACCACAATGACCCCCGCATAAAAATGTATTCTTGGAATTATCTAAAAATAATAATTTTATTCCTGTGTGTCGTCGTATTTATAATAATAATATCTTATTGGGGTACACAAAAAAAAAAAAAATCGCCATAACTCATACGTACATAATATTAATTATAGTTACTCTAATGTTGTAATATAATATTATTACGAATCTCGTTAATCTCAGGGCCCGAGATGGGAGCGATAAACCTGTCAGCGTGCGACGCAATAACGGATGCGAGTATCGGAATATATTATTATAATATTATTGTTATTAATACATACTCCTTGCAACGTCAACCTTGATCATGAATCCGCCACCAATTCGAAGGAGTTCCTAGTCTCGACGTAAATAACCCATATTATTATTATGTAATGTACCGGACCCGTCGGCCAGATTCGTCCAAACAGTCGTCATCGCGAAGTCGAGGGCACAACGTGGGAGTGCATCCGCTGAAGACTATGAATCGTCGTTTTTTTTTTTGTTTTTTTTTTATCAATAACGTAATAGAAAATAACAGTGGATTTCGTTTGTAATCAAGGTCATGAAAACTTTATGCTTGTGATACAAACACAATATTAGTATAATAATATTATGTCAGTTGATTAACCGTTTAACATAATACGTGACGTATAGAAATACAATCCTAATTGTAATTATATTATACAAGCAACGTAAAAAATTAAAATAATATGTTAATAGCCATATATATGTTATACCGGATCTATCGGACAGATGATTCGTCCAAGTAGTCGTCATCGGACTAAGCGCATAACGTGGGGAGTCTGTATTTTTTTTTTTTAGCAATAACCTAATAGAACGTAACAGTGGATTTCGCTTAGAATCAAGGTCACTAAAACGTAATATTATGTTGTGGTACAACAATCAGTTGACCGTTTAACAGAATATAATATGATGTATAGTAGAAACCCGATCCAAAAAGTATGCAATGTACAAACAACGTAAAAAATGAAACAATAATATACAATGATAGGTACTTAATATAATATCTTATGACAAATTAATATATACACAAATTTGTATTAGAATAATATTATTATGCTCCAAATGGTTATATCAGATATTTTACAGCAACAATTATTCTTTTTAGTAAATTAAATTTTTTTATACTTTTCTAGACACCCTTGCAAGAATGCTCAATAATTATTTATAACAATAAAAATTAACTGCAGCTACCTAGTGTCTTTCAACTTTATGCGGAATAATATATTGTGTGCTTATTAGTTTATAACTATTACATAATACATAGGTAATTAATAGCAAATACTATGTATTACAATACACTACCTATTTCTTATCAAAATATCATTGCAATACTGGTTGTCCCAAGATATTGTTATAGTAGTTGCCTATTTTACTCCTAACGATTAACGTGAACAATATAGCAAAATACATACAATCTCGGGAGAGGGGAGGCAATGATAACAATTTGTTCGCCACTATATTCGTACAGAGTGTCCTGTATTACCGTAGTATATTGTATTTGCTAATAGTTAATTATTTTAATGAATAATGAGTTAAATATGAATATACCACACGCTATGGCAAATACGTAAGAATGTAGGTAGAAATGTAGAATATTATTATATTTTCGTGAGTTTTGTTATACTTATTAATAGTGTTTGAAAATGTCATGAAATTTAAAATTGTAAAATATGTCAGTATTTTAATAAATTTTGTTTGTTTTTTTTTAAAAAGTGTTATATTTACGTACCTATGATTGTCATAAATAATATTCAAAATGTTATGGTATATTTACACCTACATTTTTGTTCACTTATGTTTTTCTCTCTAATATCTAACTGTTAAAGTTAAGCTATAATAATTTAAGTACTGGAAGTTAAATTAAAAAAAATTAAATAAAATATACTTAACTTTTGGTATTATACATTTAAAATCGTATTCAACATTTTTATATTGGAGAAAAACATACAAAAATGATTTGAATGATATACAAGTATACAATATTATGCATATTATATACTAGGTATAGAAATATATATGTCAAATTGACAACCACAGCACTCATATTCAATTATTATCAATGATTATACTCTTGGACTATATTATAATTAATAGTTGATATATAATAAAATAACCATCATTAATATTTGTATTAAAAACCAATATCAATGTTTCACGTTTTTGTGAAATAGTTCATACTTCAAACACTACCTATATACCTAACCACCTGATAATAAAAACATCTCAGATAAACGTGGTTATAACTTATATCAGATAATAATGCAGTTGGAATAAACTGAGGAAGGTATTTACTATTTACCGCTATTATTGTTATTGTTATTATTATTATAAGCCAGTATCGTTTATCGGGTACGTTCATTTCGATAATATTGTAACAATATTTCACATATAGATAATATTTACAAAATAAATTATAACATACTTTGGCCGATTAACCGATAATTTGCATAGTTATTTTCTTGTATAATAGCCAAAATAATAATAATTATTATAATAACAAACCGTTTTTATTACTCTCACACTATTGTAAAAACATAACATATTTTTTTTATTATACTTTAACACATTCATTTTAAAATCTCACATCATATTTTATTCAATAATGGTACATTTCTTTTCTACAGCAATGTGGTATTTTGTACAAATATTATTTCTAATCATCAATTACTGCTATAGTGAGTATTATACGGGTACCATTGTATCCGTACTAACATACTAATATTATTTAAATACCGGTCAAGACGTTTTACATATTTTAAGTATTTATTATTACCATAGATATCATAAAACCAAAAATCGACGCTTCGCAAAGAACACAACGGCGCATAGTAAATCTTCATTCCCAAATACAAATATTGGAAAGAAAAGTACAAGAATTGACGAGTAAAATAGAAATTAAAACACGGAAAGCCATTTTGTACAAGGAACTCTATACTAAATCATTGAGTAACACAAATGTCTTATATTATTATTCTGTATGAAACTATAGAATATTAGGTGTATTATTATTATAATATGCGTGTTTTTATAGATCAACCATCAACGCTTCCACTCTAACGTCCGAGCCGAGCGCGATTTGAACGAGTGAAACTATTACATACCTATACTACCTATTACCTATAATATGTTAAAAGTGTAGTATGATACAAATAAGCCATTAAACAAATTATGAGTTTGAAACCACTTTTGTTTCCGTATATTTGAATAACAATCGACACCATTACACTCTCAAGAGTTCTATACTATAATAGTAGAATACAACAACATATTATGGCAATATGTATAATATGTAGTTTAATAATCGTTTTAAAAAAGATAAAATTATAGATAAAACACATCATACGATATTATATTATTATAAATTATACAGAGTATAATAATATTATGTTTATTATATATACTATATACAAGGAAATTCGCTGAAAGAAGAAAGTTTGACGTACGTTATTTGTTTATTAATATTGTCAACTCGACACTGATGTTCGTCCATCAAACGCAAAAAAAATTCACATAAACATACTTATATTATGTATAATAGCCAATTAACAGGTAGGTATGCATATTATACTGCATAGTCATTTTTTTTCTCGTAAAAAAACAATAATTCGTTCCAAATAACGATTCGTTTGTGTTTTTAAAAAATTAAGTAAATACGCCTTAGTCGATGAGAATTTATAACTGTACGATGATCGGTTTTTTTTAAATAATAAAAACTCGCTGCAACAGCACATGCGTATAATATTATACCTATACTCACGACGTTCAAAAGAAAATCGAATTTAAACGGTTTGTCCGAATTCTGAGTAGTTTGAAAAAAAGTTTTCCTATAGGCATATAAAGACTACCTTCTTGTATATTATAAGTTATACCGTTTAAAAAAAAACGCATGATGACTAGGCGTTTTACAAATCATCATCACATCAAACTCGTTGAAAAAACATAGATACATATTATTATTTTTAGGTAATGTTTTTAATATCCATCGCGAGAACCATTAATATTTTACTCGAGATAAAATTAATTATTTTATAGTCTGTCGCATGACGTCATGGTGTTATAATAATATTATAAGAAATTAAAAAAAAAAAAAATTTAAAAATACGTCAGCGGCATCATCATGTACCTACTTAATATTAGCATACCTATTATGTTTTTCTGTACATTTTAAATGCATAGTAATATTCTCCTCGAGCTACAACAGGTTTGTGACAAAAATTATAAAAGCGGTAGCTGCCCGCCCGCGACCCGTGACCCCCAGCAGTATGCTCGTATTAGTGGAAACTTGTATTATAACAATAATTATTACAAATTACCGTAACCAAAGTGCTAAGTACCATCCGAGCGGTATTCTTTTTTTCCCCCGAGATTAGATTCGCCACCATATTAAATATAATATAGCTCGCGGTGTTGTACGCGTATTATAAGCATCATTGAACGAGAGACAAAAGACATTATTCTAGGTACAAACCGAAACAATATACAATAATATATTCCACGCGATTCGTATGTATATAGGTACAATGCGCACGTATAATAATATGCAATATTTAGCCGGGCATGTATATTATATACCGTGGTATACCTACCGACTGTACATAACATGTTTAATATAACGATATATGCACATAAAGGGTGAGAACGGAGACGGTATAGAGGTACTATGTGAGTGTTTAGTTTACTTTTCGGACGTGCGAAATAAAAAAATAAATATTTGGCACAAATGAATATGCATTTTACGGCGGTGGGATCGATTTGTATCCTTCTCTCGAAACAAAATATATTATAAAAGAAACGCTCACCCTCCTCCGCCACACACAATCGTTCGCATTTCGTCTATTAACGGCCATTTACATGCAAATCATTGCCCGTAACTTTTAAATTGCATACGTGCGCCAGTGTCTTAAGCCTCTCCTGAACAACGTTTTAATATACGTGCCGGTGCTCTCGTTTCATTATATTTTTTACAAGGTAAATTCTAACTTCTGTATATGCGTGCGTATAACAAATTGCTACCGCGGGACAGGTATATATAAGAGGTAACCGCGTTATAACACTGCAGCGATAGAACAAACCTACATGCACCGATGAATTATATACCTATATGTAATATATAAATACAAGAGGTCAAACTATATATAATATTCGATGAACGCGGTAATTATTATACCAACGTGTACAAACTGTGTTTCCGGCGGGTAATAGATTAACTATATATAACGACGCAAAGTCAATACATATACCGTCGTCGTCGTAATTCAAATTAAATCGAAACCTTACACGCGAAAAAGTTCCCCTGGAGTAAATTGAGCGTGTAAGCGCAGACATTGTAGGCATCAAAATTTCCAAAAAAGTTTGGTTTTGCAAAATTGGCACAACTCGATTTTTAACTATCTATACTTAATTGAAAAAAAATTAAACTTGACAAATTATTTCAGAAAATGTATAGTGTTTCATAAAAAGTTCTAAAATGTATCCCTTTAAAATCTTATCTTTACTGATAATATGACTAAAAATGGCTTTGAATTGTATACGAAAAACGATTCTGAGCTGAGACGGTTTGTCAGTGTGGATATTTTATATTATATTTATATTGTTGTTATTGATAATTAATACGGTATCCAGTATAAGTAGAATTAATATTATAAAATTACAACGAAATAACTAAAACCGTTACTTTTGGTTATTTAATATGTAATTTCGTCCAAATTTGAACATGAAATATTAAATAACTATAAAAAAGAAACTGTGTTTTTATATTTTTCAGATTTTTTGGTTACAGAAAATTTTTTTGAAAATGTTATCAAATATAAGAATTGACAAAATAAACATAATATGATATAAATAAATAAATTTCAAGCGTCTACGGTTATTTATTTTTGAATTACAACAAAATAAGATAATCGCTACATGAGAAATCGACAGAATATCGACAATGTTGTAAACATTTGAACTTCAAACGCTCATAAAAATTTAATTGGACTTTTTTATAGACCTTTTTTTATATATAAAGGTAGACAAATATAGGAGGAATCTTGTACTACATTTACAAATCATAGATTTAAAAATAAAAACGTTTACTAACCTAACCAGTGAACATTTCATGTATGTACTGTCGTTTGTTGTAGAGTTATACCAGAAACAAAAATCGATTTTGTCAAAAACCGATTTTGCGTAAAAATTCCTGTTCTTTCTTAATTTTTATTTTGTTTTTCCTTGCGCTTTTCAAAACTTTTAGAATTTTTTTGACTCCCCAAAGTACCAACTACATTTACATTCCTATCAGAAAATATACTGTTGAAAAAAATTATAAACATTTTTACTGTTCTTAATAGTGATAACAGACACAAATGAAAAAAAATAAAAACACACATCGTTGTAAAATAAATAAATTTTTTTTTTTTTTTTTTTTTCATCGCTCCGCTCAGAATCTAAATTTGTTTGGCCTTCGATGTAAAAATAATTTATATTAGTATATAATAACACCAAGTGACAATAAATAGGGAATTGTCTATTCGATTCGTGTGGTTTATTAAAAATTGTAAACATTTGGGTGATTTAAATAATTGCTGGTATTCAATTGTGAATATAGTCACGGTAAAAGTAAAATGTTAATCGATGAGAATTTCAGAAACAGGAAGGTGCATTATATGATTATAGTGTCAACTCACAAGTTTTCCTATATCTATAATGTTCGAAATAATGTAATAATGGTATTTTCGTAGTGCGATCAAAAAACTGATAACAATTATAGCAGCAACATGTGTGTATAAATAAGTTCATTTAATAACGGAATATATTTACAAATCATGTAATTTATCGTATTTATCTACAAAAACTACAAACATGATAATAAATAAATAAATACCTATATTTTGGTTAATGAAGTATATGTTTTGTACATAATACGTAAGGCGCAAATATAATACAAAACTATGTTCCTAAAATTAATTCGATGAGCAATTGGATTATAATGATCAAATGATGACTTGTCAGATGTAGTGGTGAGTGGTGACCAATGGACAATATTTCCGTTTAACTATAATTTATCATTAAATTTAAAGGTAAACGTGTCATGTAATATATTATATTATGTAGGTACAATAATAGAAATCGTATGAGGCATATTCGTCACTGATTCTGCGAACTATACATTAAACAAAAACAAGACCTTCGAAGGTCTAAATAAATAACCTTAAAAAAAGCCCAATTTTTATTTTCAAACAATATATTTTTCAGAACTATACTCCAATCAGTTGAGTACATTAGACAAATTTCGTCCTATTATACAATATAAACGATTCAATTTATAATTTATATAAATATTGTTCGTTATACCTAAATTAAAAAATCAGTATTTTTCATTTATCAAATAACATTAAGCAAAATTATTTTGGCAAATATTAAATCAATCACGTTGCGGCATGTATTATCATAATAAATTAAAATGAACAAGGAGGAAATTCAAATAAATTTGGACGCTAAATAAAAAAACCATTGCAAATATGTGTAAAAAAAACTATGTACCTACCTATACCTATGTATATTTAATCGTGTTGATATTGTTATGATTGTTCTGAGAAACAATTTTCAAGTTTTCCCATCACGTCTGTTGACACGGTCAAACGTAAAAGTTTTTTTAGAATATAATACAATATTATCTATGTTTAAAAACACTCTCCTGTGTCGTTTGTTTACCCACACTAAGACACCACAATAGTTCGCGTTTGACGTGTTTCACTTTACCCAAAAACAAATTTATTAATAATTACGGTATTTTTTCATGCGAGAAGAAATGTCAGATAATTTTCTATTTGAATCCGTTCAGATCAAAAAAGATTCTCTATTTTATTATACTACCTGTCCTTATTATATATACTGAACGATTATTTTATAACTTGTGAATATTTTTTCAATTGCTGCTTGATTGTTTATTATTAGGGGCCCTAAGATAATTTTTTACGAGAGTAAAATATAATATTTATAGTTGCGCCACCGTTGACCAGTGTCGTTAATATCTGCATGGTATTATACATTATTGCAAAGGTTCGGTTATTAATATGCATTTTTCGTTTATAATTAATTTTTCATTATTGAATTATGTTAAACATATATACAACATATTATATAATTTAAATTAAATAAACATAAAATAGCACTTTTATTTTGATCATCTATAATTTATTTATCGCAGAAATATTTAGAAAAAGTGACTTGGTGGTTTTATTCTATCAAGTATTAAAAATTTGAAATATTTTCTATAGTTTAATATTTTATTATATCATAAAAATTGTACCTACCTGAATAGTACTTGATAATATATTTCATAAAACAAACCAAGTATGTCTCGGAACAGGTGTACCAAAAGATTTCGAAATACAAAAGAAAACCTACACGATTGAGTATACAAATTTCTGCAATGTTGATATAATTTGCAACTTTGAGCCTGATGTTGAATGTGACATTAAAAGTTTAGTGTAAATAATTTTGATTGGCTGTGAAGAAGTGGATTCTACTGCTTTTCTTTTGAAATTTTCTCCCTGAATTTTAAATGTAAGTGTGTTGTCAGGGAATTGTAATTACATTACGATTATCTAAACCTAAAAATATTATCGCCGAATATTTATTATTAGTACCTGCATCTCCGTCTAAAAATATTATCTGTTTTTCGTTGACCATATAAATATTTGTACAGATTTACAAGAGCAAATTTTTTGCCTCGTTCCAATAAAATAATTGTTATATTATTTATATACTTTAAGAAAAAATTAAAACTAAACTTTTTTTAACGCATTCTATGTGACACGATTAAGTGATCGAATACTCACTACATAAACTAAATTATTCCTATAGTCATTTTGGAATAGTTACTATTATCTTAGTAACACGAATGATCATTCTAAATTTTTCTGAAATGTTTAAAACGTCTCTGCGGAACTAATGTATTAATCGACAACATTGTCGATAAAGCTGGGCCCGGCTCGTGGTTCGTGTAAGTTTGGTGTCATAATAATAATAATAATAATAATTTGATTAAATAATACGTGAAAATAATAAACCACGAAATTTCGGCTACAGAAATATTATGGCAACCTCGCATAAAATATTCTATGGTCAATCGTGTTTTACCGGGTTAGGATGCATACGAATTATTGAATCTAAATAAAACCTTTTGGAACGAATGAGTCCCGGGGTGTTCTAGGTACATACTAATCGAGTCCACAATTTAATACTAACTGAATCCCGACAAACTTAAAGAACAGAATAGCGCATCTTCCCTGGGTGACTCGGGACTGTACCTAAATTGCCTGAAGGTATGATTAAAAATGTTTCTTATATTATGTTAATTTTCAGAAATGTGATTAATGTGTGTTATTGTTATATAATAAATACCTATGTATAGTTTATTAGTTTAAACTGGTTAATATATTTAAATTATACTTTTATCAAGTGCAGACTAAATTAGTATATATTTTTGTCTTTCCACATTTCGGAATTAATATTAGTATATTATTTATTTCCCGTTCAGGTATAGGACTCAATTATGCACCGAAGAACCTGTGACAAAATTATGTGATATGTATTTATTTTTTTAAATTTTTATCATTTAAGTTGTTTTTCATACAAAAAATGTAGTTTAATGTTAAAAAATAAATATAATTTCCAGTTGAAACTTACTGTTGGTTAATATTATTATTTAATATTAACGTGAAAGGCACTTCGTCTGCATATTAAGTTACCTATAAATTATAAATCATTCATCATGCCATAGTAATATGTGTATTCTACGTTGTGTACATAATATAGGTACAGGTATGTCGTATGTAGTAAATAATTCATAATTTATGATTTACAAGTTAAAAGAAAATAGCAAGATTTTAAATTTCGAAAACATGCGCCCATATTGTATACAAACAGTCGATTTTTCATTTGAAAAATAAGTATCAACGTTAAACTAATAAAAAATTAGCACTTTTGTTATTAATTATTTACTGTCTATTGGTATAAACTATACTATCTTTAAATTATACTGTAAATAAATTTTAACTCCAATAATAATTTCTACTAAAAATAATATTTTTATGAAAATAAAATAATCTGTTGTAATGTAATTACGATAACCTAGTATCAATACAAATATCAAAATGTTGACAGTACGGAGACGACGGTCCAATATTATTGTATTGCACAGGGGAAGGATGGATTCAAAAAAAAAATTCAAGGTTATATTATATAGTGTAATATATGAAATTTCGGTTTAGTTCTCAAACGGTACAACAATATTTAGATTGAGTTTACCAGACTTTGCGTCTTTCAGCCAGGATAGTCGGTGGGGTAGTAAAAAGAAAACTCAGCCACACCCAAGGAAATTTGTTTTATTTTTGTTGGCTCCTTGTTTAATAATTCCAACTAAATTTCTAAATACATTTCTTCAACACATGCGTGTACCTATACGTCGGCACACTATCAACTGACCTAGCCAGATATTTTCTATTATAGATAGGATGTTGACTAATTAAAATCATAAAAAATAAACAAGATGAAATAAAAATACTCTTAGCGGCGTTTTATTATAATTCGGGAGAAACCGGATTACGGTTAGAGAAATAAAAAACTTTCGCTATAGCCTATAGGTTATAACCAGGGCTCGGGACTTTATGTGCTTAAAATCTTAAAAATATGCACATACATATGCACCAAAAAATATCAAAATATGCGCTTTAATATGCATTTATTTTTAATTAAAAAATACATACTTATTCAAATTTAATTTTTAAAAAACATATATTGTACATATTACTAAAAATTTATATTTTAAACATATTATATTACTAAAAAAAAATGTCTAACTTGACACGATAACGATCGTAGTCCGTCGATCACTGTGTACTGGCAAACAGAATAATACTGTAAAAGACAGATTAAATAAAAATAATATTGTCTTCAGAGCTAAAAATAAAATGGGTTCCCCGTAACACTATTGATTATCGCTTCATCGGTATTATTGCTGACAAAATCATGTAGGTAAAATTGATTTAAGAGTAAATAATCAAAGATTATTTTAAAATATGCAATAAAAATCAATAAATCTTTAAAATATGCAATAAAAATCAATAAATCTTAAAAATATGCATTTGAAGAAAAAAAATCCAAAATATGCAAACATATGCACAATAAACTTTTAAACTTTAACTCCAAACACCACCACACAATTTTGTACCGGATCAGATTTATTCTATTTACTTCCCGAACAAATATGCAAATGCATAAAGTCCCGAGCCTTGGTTATAACATTAAGAAGGTTGACTATTCCACATGTGGTGTTGCACATTTTGAACTTAAGACCATTACATTTTATTTTCGAGTATTTTTTTTTATACAGCTGTGCATGACACATGTTTGCTTAATAATAATATAGGCACAGATTTTATATATAAATTTAATTTATTATTTATAATGGTTGCGAATAGTCATAAGCCGTAATAATATATAATAATATTATACTTTTTCTACATATACCGTGGTTTCCATTTAGTCGGCGAGTAAATGCACGACAAAGTTTCGTGAAAAAAAGTAAAACGACAATTATACATGATGTTGGGCGGTGCACATGAAAAATGGCAAGATTGACAACGCACTATAGTGAAGTAGTAATTGCTGCAATAAATCCCAGCACAATATGCGATAGTCTTGGGTATATTGTTGTTATTATTGTTATAGTCGTTAGATACTTTCCGCAGAACAATATATAATATAATATATTTATATCTCGCGGACGATGGGGGCTACAGAACTTTGGGAGGCATATGTGGTACAACGTTATGTACGTCTGATAGATGTCTATCTATACACAACACTATAGTATATTATAATATTATATACTATATACGTACACCATACACCGTGGGTATATTATATACCCACGTATATCATACCCATAGTTTTGTTCGTTTGAAAGTTAATCCAAGCAGGCATAATATTGTGCATTTGTGCCGTACGAGTCCGTCAAACGACCGGCGCAAAAACGTTTTCTACACGGTTTTCCGCAAATAATACTATGTGCGTTGTACCTATAACCTATACCTATATACCTATACCATAATATACTATATTTTAGACGCGAGTCTCTTCCTGGTAGCCGGTCTGCACAGCACGAGGCTCACACTCGAGAAATATAATGGAAATGATGATTAAGAAAACGTTTCCTTCAGCCGCATTTAAGTATATTGGTAGTATACTTAATACTTGTATTTGAATTATCTAATGCCGAGCCGCGTACACATACAACACAGGATAAACCTAACCGGCACAAGCCCGCGCCTGCAGTATAATATTATTATAACCGTGTATGGACGTCACGTGAAAGAAGGCCTCGTAAAGAACGTATTACCGCGTTAAGTCCACGTGATCCTGTGTGCGCGGGACGTGCTGCAGCGCCGCAGGAAGTTTCAATCAGTGACGTTCGCGGGCGCGAGGGTGGTGGACCTGGACGGGGAGGGACGACATAAGTCCAACAATCCCCCCCGGACTAGCTTTTAATTATTTTCGAGTTTAATCGAATAATATCAGCGCACTAAATATAATATAGTATAATATAATAAGTGTATACATAATAATATTATGCATGCACATAAACACACGCCAAAAAATAAATTCGTCGTTTCCGGAGGGTGTACCGCAGATAAGCGTGGCCGCGGCGGCCTTGACATTAGTAAATACGTCGTCACGCTCGAAATGCACATACGCGTGCCGATGACGTGTGAGAAAAAAACCGACGGTCACACAATATATTGACAAAATTACGGGCCGACCTGCACCTATCAAGAGATACGCTCCCACAATGCGAAACAAAATCGGTTACTATCACATCAGCCGCAGCTGCGAATATTATATTCGCGTACGTCGATGGAGGTGCAAAATTTGAAAAATATTTTATTACCATTTAAGAGCGACAACAATGTCGAAAAGATATTATTGATGTTGTAGTGACCGCGTACAAATCTCCAAACGGACTTCGTCATACGTAGCTAGGTATACATAATATTATCCTTATTGGTACGTGTATATGGTGCATACTGTATAGTTTATACATAGGCACTGTATACGTTGCGTCGTCGTACTACAGCGTTAAGCAAAATATCACGCATGGAAAATACTTGTAAACACTCGGTCGTTTTCACTGTCAATATTCTACCTGTTTTATCGTAATGTTTTCCGCCATCGCGGTCTATGATTATAATGTGGCGTTGGATGTTTGGCAGGAACGTTGAGATCTAAGAAATTTTAAAATTTTAAAATTTCGAAATAACAGGTTTTAAAATGTTTGCGAAATGTCTGCAGTGCCGTTTAAAAGAGCGCCTTTTTCTAAAACGATTTGGAAAGAACGAATTCAAAAACAGATGAATGTCCTGGAATCGTTGACAAAACGATAGTGTATTGCGAAAAAATTCCCCCCGTAATGGGTACCTGTTATAGATATATAGGTAACATTACGTCGTACATTACTCGTATATTAAATATTTTGTAATATAGCGACGCCGTGCGAAGCGTCTCCGAATTAAAGCACCTTTTGTTTCGAACGACGCGCGTGTTTTTAATATAGCTTTAACGGCTTACCGGCTGCTGCTGTTGTCGGTGCTGCGGAAGACGACGGCAACTTACAGGGAGCAGGAGCAGGAGAAATCTTCGAAATATTTTTGCGGATTCTTCTCAGCCGTTTTTGGTTATCGCGTCACGTAGGTATATATAGGTACCGCAACAATGCACTTGCACCGCCGCGGCCGCCACCGCAGCCATATTCCAATCTATACGTACACACACGATAATATAATAAAACAACCCATATATAATATACGATATCACACATACACCACCCACACACCCACACTACCCACCCACCAACACACACACCCTCGTGCGAGTGCACGAACGACGCATTATTTCATGGTAAGAGACGATTAAATGTTTTCCTGTATTGCATTCCGCGCCGCTAAACGAGAAACTATAATATTATATTTTGTGTACAGTAAATGTATTACAGTTACGTATATAAAAATAGTAATATTAATAATATAACGCGGTTACGGCACATATTATTATTATTATCATATATGATGATTGCAAACGAACCAAATATCTTTACAGCGTTATATATTCTGACTCCGTGTTTTAATCAGGGTTTGGGTCAACTTATATTTTAGCGACCCCGAATCCGAATTGACATAAAAAAAAAAAGGTGTACAATTATTAGAGGTACCCATGCCGAAAAATACTGAGAATTCAAAATGCAAAATTTTGTTTACTATATTTTAAAAGTTTTCGCTGCGTACGATTATAACTGTATTAGGTATTTTTATACTCACCAGTCGCTCATGTCACATTTTCGCGGACTAATTAAAAATATATCCTACCTATCAAGCATTCAATAAACAAGTAGGTAGTTTGATCGCGGGGAGAAAAATTATTTTTATTGTTTTCCAAACTTTATGAAATACATTATTAAGAATTTTATGCTTACCGGGTAAAAATTTTATATTTAAATCGTTTTTTATAATGTAATAGAGGATTTTATTATTTTTGAATAGTTGATTCGTTTAACATTTTAAAAATTATTACAAATCGTCCATAAAATATGACGTCACTGTACATTTTTTACAGTTAAATCTTTGAAATATTAATTTTTAAATTCCAAAATTAAATTTGTTAGGAAAATGTATTATCTATATACGTATATACAAATGTGAAATGAATGTTCGTGTCGTAACAATAGTTATAACCAGGGCTCGTAAGTTCATGCACTAAAAAATGCATAAATTAGCATGCATTCATGCACTAAAAATTAATAAAATATGCATTAAAATATGCACTAAAAAGTTCGAAAATATGCATTTATATGCCCTAACATTTTTAAATTATGCACTCAAAATATGCATTGTGTAAAAAAAAAATCATGAGCAAATTTTAAAATAATAAGAATAAATCCATTCATTTTAAAAGTATTTTATTCGTTTTAATTTTTATACATTTTAATAAATAAAAAATAAAATTAATAGTTGTGCTCGTTTAAAGCTTTGTCATATTCTTTAATTAATCTTTAATTCATCCTTATCCAGCACCTGCAATGAAAATATTTAGAATGAAATATTAGGTATTTCATTTTGAGATAGGTATTTTAGTATAATATTTATAAAAATTATATTTACTTTAGAAATTACACTGTATGATTAGTGTTTTTTTTATATTTTCCAACTTGAAAGATCGGCGATTGTCTACCAATAAGTTTTTGAGCATGGAAAAGGATCTTTCAACATCCGCTGAAGTAAGGGGTGCATATTTAAAGTACAATAAATCGTTTGCAGTCATATCTTCGGGTAGATCTAAATTTGTAATATTGTCTTCTTTGCCACTTAAAACTTTGGAAATTTTACAAATTATGTTGTATCCGATATTTTTGTCCAAAACATATTTTAATTTTTTTTTAATTTCAATTCCGTGATGTCCTTCTAATTTTGAAAATGTGTCTACGATTTCTTCGACTATTTTAAGTCCTTCACTTAATAGAATGCGTTGTTCTTGAAGACGCGTGATCGCTATTGGTAGGCAATCAAAATTTGATTTGATATAAATCAAGTTGGCCTGTAACTGTTGGAGTTTGAATACTTGTTTCGATTTTTTTACAGCTACTGCATCTCTTTCGTCAAATGATTCAACTACACGTTTTATAGTTTCAAAATGTGTGCAGTAGTACGATGCAGCAGTTAACCATGTACCCCAGCGAGTAATAACAGGTGATGGGGGTAATGGTAAACCAGGTGCTTCATCTCTAAATGTTTGTATACGATACGGACATTTTCGAAATACTTGTTTAACGTTGGCCACTAAATCGTCTACATTTCCAAACTGTGATCGAATTTCTTCGGCAACACGATGTAGACCATGTGCCAAACAGGTGAGATGAATCATTTTCGTGTAAAAAGATTGTAAAGTACGAGCTGCCTTTGTCATATACGGTGCGGCGTCAGTTACAAATAACAGGACATCATCGTACTGTATTCCGTCGGGCCATAGTAACAACAACGATTTGCCTAATGCTTTACATATAGTACTATGATTTGCTTTTTCTAGTTCATCAATATTTAATAAAAATATTTCACCTGGGGAATCATGTAAGAGTGTTCCAATTATTGTGCTCACTATATACCTGCCCTCAACATCTGTGTGTCCGATTTTTTTTCTTTCGGCATTGTAAAATATGAATAAAAAACCTCTAAAACACGAAATCGAACGGATGAACGCAATACTCATCGGCGAGCGCAAGAAAACTATACTGTGCAAATGTACAATATTAATATATTATAGATACGGGTGACTAGTGAGAAACGTGTACATGCGTCTATAGGTTTCGTTTCGACGATCGTTTGACGAACAATCGTAGCGATAACATTGTTTCCGCGATACTGCGTAGAACACATAAAATCTATTTAGGTAATCACGCTAGAAAAAAAAAAATTAAAACAAACACTATCATTTTGTTAACGGGAAAGTAAATAAAATCAAGAAACTTTTCAAATATTTGTCTAAAAAATATTTATATGAAATAATATGCACTAACGACTGTAAAAAATCAACTATATGCCAAATATGCCTTAACACCCAAAACATGCAAAAACATGCACTATCAAACTTCATATTATTATTACTATTGCTATGAAACGGATTTGTATCTCAGTTAGCATGTTTTCCTGTGTAGCAAAAAAAACATGCAGATGCATGAACTTACGAGCCCTGGTTATAACTAATAAATAAATACTAATTTCTACTTAGGAGAAATACTCCAATAACCAATATCAACCATTTATAAACAAAAATTTCCATCGTAAATCTCATAACTCTTATTGTAGCACCTCCCCAGGTTGGTATTTGCCTTTTATAGATTAGCCTATTTTCTTCGCGGAGGTCTCATCTGTCTCTCTACCAAATTTTATCGCAATCGGTCCAGCCGTTTAGGAATGCATAAAGGACAGATGGACAAACATTAATTTATACATATATATAAATATATAATTACTTTTTAGAGATAGAGAATAATATATAAGTTCATATTTTAACTTTTTTATTTTAATGTCTCGTATGGGATATTCCTCTTTGCCTTTTTATTTGACAGTTAAGTTTTCCGTATCACTCAATACCAAATATTTATAATATTACTTTTAACTTTTTAGAAAGTTTATCTGTTTTCTTAATATTCCAACCACGGCCATCCTATATTACCTAGGATTATCGCTAAGATAAATAGGTAGGATTTTCATGGAACTAATAGTGGGACGTATACGCGATTATCTGACTACAATTATTCCTAGACAATAATTTATTATTTGAAATTATCCCTTTTTTTCAAGAGTTGAATCGGAACATTTTCATCTCGATCTCCCACCCACCCCTAATCTCGAGCATCAGTTATGTGATTGTGTTACAAGAGCCATTTTTAAGTATCTGATAAATAATATTAGGTACTATTATATCGTATATTTTATTTCTAAATTATATTACGAGGTACCAACGCAGAATAGCTGGGCGTGACACAAATGCACGAGTTTTAATTAATCTGAAAGCGATTAATCGTCGTAAAATAATATACATGATATAGGTACTACTGAATACGGGACGTACACTTGGCCGAGAGTTTTGGTCGGTTTTTTTTTCGTTTTTCGAAACGACAAAACACTGCGCAATGGGCGGTTTTCTATATTATTATATATACTTCGACGATATTCGACAAACCCGCACAAACCGAACCCACGTCTGCTGCCTACAAATTGTACTCGATGACACGGATCGGTATATATATGTGTGGTGTGTATATACATATTATATACGAGCCGCAGACTTTTATGTCCCCGGGAAAACTATACGGAGCACACGCCGGAGTGCGAGCCAAATCCAAAAACACGTTTTCGGGAAAACGGTTGCCACCATAGACCTGTAAACTAATGGACCACACTTAGTGAGAGCTGCAGTCAGGGGACGAGATGGAGTGAAAGATAACAGAAAAAAAGTAGTAAAATACGATGAGTCTGTGGCCAAATAAAAAAAAATCTATTACAATAGAATTAAAATTAATAGTGATTATTAGTTAATGTTGTGTTGATAACATTTCTATACCATAAATACATATTAAATTTAACATAATATAAAATTAATGGTTGGTAATTATTTATCGATATGGAAAGAAAAAAATGTAGTCGTTTATCCATGATTTACAATTATATTATTTGTGTTCTCTCTAATTTACTTTGTCACTAAGCCTCAGGGTGGAGTGGAAATCAATTTCAATTAGTTCGTGGGTTTAGCTGTATAGTCGTCACCGATTGGCGATATTATACCTGATCGGAAATTCAAAATGTGGCCGTTGTCTCGGGAATGAACTCGCGCGGGTCAGTCGGAGCAACAGACGCTAGACAGTGACACGTCTTTCGAACGATAATCGTCCGAGCAGAAATTTTTTTTTACTTTTATACTGAGACATACAGCTTGCAGTGTCCGCCAACACGAGGCGTCTACATTTTCACTCGAATCGACTCTTAGCCTTTTCAGAACACCCGTTAAAATTTTAAATTCAAAAACCCAAACAATGTTATGGGCACGAATCATTAAAGTCTGCACTAAACAACTGAAAAGGAAATAATTGCCGTATTTTGGTCGTAACTGTTTTTTTGCGAGCACGAAAAATTTTGTGATATTGTGTCTGCACCAAATACATGAACATTACAATAGTGTAAATAATATGGTTCGTTCCTACTTCGGTCGAGTTATAGTTATAATAAAAATTGTTATCTTCACTAATGTACCCGATAAAATACCATTCCCTCGTTTGAAAAAAAGTTCTACATACTATTATGTAGATCCATTATACTACATATTTAGGTTACAGCCATTATACAATACAATTGTTTAATTTTTGAACAAATGGTTTTGAACACATAATTACTTTTTTTGCTATTTAATACCTAATCTAAAATAACAATTTTTTTATTTTACTATTAATTAAAAAAAAATTTACTTTAAAACTACATTAAAGTATGCAATATTTTAGTATATTTTAACTGTTATTCGTCAACTGTTTAACTGTTAACATTATACCCATCAACATTTTAAAAATAACTAAAGTAAAAAATAAAGTCTACTGTTTACTGAAATATGTAGGTACTATTTTTGTGGTTTACCGATTACAAATGGCACTTTTCACCATAATTGTACCAGTTTGAAACCAATCCTAGTCGACCTATAAGTATAGGAAGTCAGTGGCTACGGAAATATTTCAGACTTTGCGAGTGCATCACAGGCATCCCACGACCCATATACGAGGCGCCACCAATCTTAGGCGTCATCGTTATTGCGACCCGGCAATCGGAAACGAACATAACATGTTTTTAATCTACTATAATATCAAAAAAATGTGCTAAAATGTGTATTTATCTCTATATAATCGAATTCAATCAATAAATCGATTCCGTAAAAATTGAGAGTTGCATCAGTATGCCTATTAATCAACGAATTATATACATTATACAGTCCACTGAATATTGGTTTTTAGTAAAAAATGTTTATAATACATTATACCTACCACTTATTATATATTCTGTGACTTCCACCGTGATTATATATTTTATCTTTCATCTCAGAAACAGCGGTATACATATTGTCCGTATTTGCATGCGTGTGTGTGTGTGTGTGTGTGTGTGTGTGTGTGTGTGTGTGTGTGTG
The DNA here is from genome assembly GCA_027563435.1 of Nasonovia ribisnigri. Classification (NCBI taxonomy): domain Eukaryota; kingdom Metazoa; phylum Arthropoda; class Insecta; order Hemiptera; family Aphididae; genus Nasonovia; species Nasonovia ribisnigri. Next base: position 250,931 of record JANEHU010004664.1, on the reverse strand, counting down.
TAGGAGGGATGTGATGGAGCTGAAAATTATACTTTTGTATACGACCTTCTGCGACCTCAATGTACTGTTTTATTTTGTAAACAATATAACAGTACTGCAATGCAAATAAGGAACATAAATACACATCCTTGATGGATGCGATACACTCGTCATTCTTCTGCGTGTCTAGTAAAAAAATTAATACGACCAACACGGCAACTCAGTATCTACCTAGTCTTTGTAGAATTTCTTACCTACCAATTACCTATCAATAATATAAACTCTGGTTTATCCTAACAAATCGATACGCAGGACTTACATTTGAAAAAAAAGTTCGTTCTACACTATCTGCAATTAAAACGTTTTGCAAATTCTGTGATTTTTAATATTTTTATTAAAATAATTGTTTGGTGACCTCGATTAACAAAAAATTAGTTAGTTAGGCTGTTTTCACTCAGAATAGTTTTTAATCGTTATTAATCGTATTCAATAATTTATCATTTAATTCAAGTTAAACACATCCATTACAGCGACTTTCTCAATTACGAGGTACACACGACACACAACGCACCTACTATACAGCAGAGCGTTGACGGCTTTTAGATTTAAAACGTTATACAACTTTGCGTTTACCGTTATTTATAACTAAAACAAAACGTTAGCTCATACATAATTGCGAGTTTGAGATCACTCGGTCTGATCAAAGTTGTAATTTAAAAATGTATCGAGTCAATTATAGCTCTATAAAGTGCCGAATATTTTATAAATAACTTGTAAAAGTAGTTTTAAATACCATTTCACCTATTTTATAGCTATAGCATATTAGCATGTATAAGACATGTTTTAATATAATATCTACCAAATATTTTTTGATTATGTGTTGTGTGTAAGCGGTCTTTGAAAGTCCTTTGTTTTAAGATTTTTGTTTCCTTCGGTGACCTCAAAACTTGTCAGTATCCAATTTGTTCCGATATTTTCCGGGTAATAATATTGTAGGTACCAAACTTTTTTATACAAGAAGATTTTGATTTTTTTTTCAAATTTTCAACAAAAACAATACAGAGGCTTATTCTGAAAAAAAAGAATTAAAAAATCGCCAATTGCCTACAGTAGTTCTTACTGCGCCAACAATAACGACAAAAAAATACAGCAAGGTACGCGCATATAATAATTTGTTTATATTTCCCATAAGTAAACCAGCTGCAGATTACGGTTATAGTGGTACGCATCATTTGTCATGACCTCCGGGTAATTCAATAATATGCTAAATTAAAATTGTCTGACCCTCAAACTGCCAGCTGATCATAGTGCTCAGTGGAGTTACGGTGTGTGACGATGCCAGGAAGTTAAAACCTTATACGTTGTTTTTTACTTTGGAATGGCCAAAACAAAGTTTAAAAAGATACTAATTTTAATAAAACTACAATTTACAATATATAAAAGATGATGATGTCCTAAACGACTATGGGGTTTAATGATTAACATTTTCACTTTTTATGAAAAGTTAAATAAAACCAAGGGTTGACTCCACCTCTCCTAACCACTGTTGTTTCGCCGTTTATGATTATAATATAAACGCACGTTGTATTGTACATTATGTAATTAATTGCAACACAATCTATAATCTATTGTGTTAACAACGTAACGTAAGTCGTAACATGTTTGTAAAAACAGAAAAATAATAAACTTTTATTGGTAGGTACTATATTGTAATTATTGTAAATATCATCACTTTTAATATTTTTAAAGCGGAATAGTTCGCTTTAGAATATGAAATTGAAAATATGAGTTGATATCTAAAAAACTTGATTACCGACTATTATAATAAAAAACAAGTTAGGAAAGTTCACTCTATGAATGTGATATATCCCTAGTTTCTAAACGTATTGTAATACAACGCAATGAACTACTATAGTTCCATAATTCCATGGTGGCATGGTTATTCCACAACTCCATGTACAAATTAAAATGCATTTGGTAACCTTTATATTTTGGTACAATGTGGATATTGTTCAACAATGGCCAATTTAAATTTATTTTGAACAGAACCGTTTTCAAATCTTTATACAAATCATAATTCATAACTGTGTACAATAATACTATAGTCTACGGGCTATTAATAAATAACTTAATATCAACAATCGTAACTATGTGCTACATGTATTTAACAGACGGACAGACACAATAATGGGGATATAAGGTGTTTTATACTGACGTTTAGAAATCTAAAACAACGGCCGACAGGCATAATACGTTTGATTTTTTGATGAAATGTAAAAATATAGACGCATTTACATCCAATGGTATAAAAACATGTTTATTTCTAAAATACAAAAATGGGTTTGAGTTAGGAGCGTCCCGCTGCCTTACTTACATAAATCATCTTATATATAATATTCTATATTATATTATGACTATAAAAACTGCTGGAGTGAACCTTTAAGTGTATTTATACACTTATAATATTATAAAGTAATCCACGATGGCACACGGGACGACGAGACACATTCCTGTTTATAAGATACAAAGCCGGTAGGTACCTAATCCGTCGCGTAATTGAGGTCGGCGATTCGAGGGGTTGTGTCTGCTCGAAAACGCACATTGTCGCTGCCGTCTAGACACGACTTTAAAACGACGACGGTGGCGATACGATTAAGGCAATATCATATTCCTCGGCGAGCACACACTATTACGTCATAAAATACAATAATACAATATTATATATAGATACTTATACAATCATCTACAACACACCCGTAGGTCGTGCGCAAGGAGGATGCCGAGTATGGCACACAGAGTAATCTTGTACCCTGTGGTATGGCATGAAACCCCTGCAGAGTTATGTTAATTCTTAATCATAGTTTTTAATAGTAATTGTGTTTTGATTAGACTTTTAATACATTTTGACAACTATTTTTTAACTTTTTTTCATCACAATTTTGGGAGTTGAGACGATATCAAATATCAATTATATTTCATGATAACGTTATTGCTGGTCAACATTTTAATGATCACCACAAATAGGTATAAATAATAAAATAGATTGTTAATACTCGTGATGATGATTTATGAAAGAATGCGATATTTTTGTGGAATTATTGGGTTTTATTACAGAACATTCCAGCTTCTGCGCTATTTTCTATTTTCATACCACTATTATCAACAAATAAAATAATATTATTTAAACTAATAGTTTGATATTTTTTGTCTATTATTATTATAAATATGATCATATTTTTATAGGTCTTATAATGTTATTTTATATTGGAATTGAATCATAACACCTACTAACTTTTCAAACCAAAATACCTAAAACCAAAAATTAAGTTACCTAACATATGTTAATATTTTTTCGAATTTAAATTCATATTTGCATTATAAATTATGCACTCGTGCCCTAGGAGACGTGGTACATATTATTAAGAGTTATTGGGGAGTTATTGTTTGTATTGATGAGATAGGTGTTCTAAAAAAATGTAGGCATCCTTTGCCAAAAATGTTTACGCACGCCTATAATGAACACACCCATATCACTCTTAAGTGGACTCCGCCGCCAACAACTGTTGAAATTCTGTCATTCCGACCACGAACATGGAACATAGAGTTGAAGAGATGTACATCAAGTCTAATGAACATTTCGTTCCATCTGTAAAGAAGTTTCGAAAATTATCACAGAAAGGCAGAGAGCATTATTAATTTTAGATAATTGTCATGGTCATCCAATTGAAATTCAATTGATTTAACCCGTCGTAGATATAGCTTTGTTACAAAACGTGTTTTTTCTTTAGAAATTTTTTTTTTTTAGTTTGTCTCATATTATTACGATAAGAAGTACGACGTTCAGTTTTAAAACAAGCTATTATAAGGCCCTTAGTATAAGTGTTTAATATCAGCGAAATTCTAACACGTATATACCAATGACAGATTAAATAGACGAGTTCGTCCAATAACACATCTAGATACCTATACATTATTATAGTATATTATACATGTTGAATTTATAAATTATAAATTATAAACTAGAATATAATATACACATTACACACATACATTTTTACATTAATAATGCGTTATTTTTTTTTTTGGTCAAACCCTCTTAATCCGAAAATCCCCGCAAGTCCCATATAAGTAGGACCATCGAAGTCCTATATTGTAATACTAGAGTATGCAACGTTATACCTATATATAATAGTTACATACATATAAGTGTATTATAGATAATACTTTTTTTCAATATTGGTAGGCCTTTTATCATTCGGATAAGTTTTCAATTATTTATGTCTTCGTATATCGATATGTCCTACACAGGGGTTAAAGTGGAGGGGGCAGCGCAGTGGGACTCAGTTTCCACACCTATGACAGTGGTTAAAATCATCCCCTTTAACAATTTAGGATTAACAGTGTTAAAAGTGGGACGAGTATATATGCTGACACAATCACTGTGTATACATAACATATACATTAGGCTTCCTAAATACAATAATAATTATAAATGGAATGCATATTAAAACTATATGGAGTGGAAACAGTAGTCCTCCCAGAAATTTTTTACCACTTGACTCCTACACTCCTATACGTTCTTGCCCGTGTGAACAAGAGAGATTTTACAATCATTATTTCACGATTTTCGCAATAATTATTCGTATTATTAAAATACAATATTATATCACCAAAATATAAACATTGAATACTCACAATGTACCAGACGGTATTATTACGATAAGTAATAAGTATTACTCGTATAAGTGTTATCGATGTGTTGAGAAATTATTATTGTTATTATTATTCATAGCTTCTTGCACGCGTTTAATTAAAAAAAAAAAATACATAATATTTTAATCCATCCCTGGACTGCAGCTGCTGCAGGTCGACCTCATTTCCCGACGACCGACCGTTGTCGTATATACGTCATAATACAAACCAAAACGCCGAAGATACAAGCCTTTATTTAGAAATCATAATCTTTGTAATTGCACTTAACTCGTTCTATCGTTCGTCAAGTAATTTCGCCTCAATCTATAATAATTAATAATTTAATAACTATAATTGCGTCCATAACAATATTAGGCACATAGATATATACGTGAATTCTCGTATTCTTTTATATACGTGATGTAATCATCTAGAGTTCTGGCAGATTAGAGAGTATTTTCTAGCGACCAGTTGAGCTTCTCGGACTTTACCTACGCGCAGTCAACAAACAAAAACGATAATATTGAAAGTGGCTGGGAAAATCGGGTTGGACGTTAAAATAATAGGTAATTATTATTATTTACTCATTGCATTTTCAAACTTTATCGTATCATCGATGGATGATAAACGGTGTGATGTGTTCCAAATATTTACCATTGGCGCACACAAAAACACAAAATGTTCTGTAGTCACAACTACGACTAGAGATCGATTCTATCTATAACAGCGGTAATAACATAACATAACATGTGCAGTATAATACAATATTATATTATACAGGTGTCGCAATAAAAAAAAAAATACCGACGATAAAAGATATGGTTTTTTCTAGACATTTTTCGCACTCTCACGCCGTGATACCATAATATTGTATATTAATAATATGTACTACATAATGAAAATTCATGCGTATACAGAGTGATTTTCCAAGCGTTTAAGGTAGACTGAAATCCATTTCTTCATTTAATTTTTTTTTCCGTTAAAATTAATTACAATCTATTCAGTAAAATAGCCAATAAGTATAAGAAGAAACTTTAAAGTAATGATTAGGGACTGGAGGTTAGCCATTATGGCAATAGCAGGGCCACCCGATCTGGTACCAACTTTTTAGGTATGATTGTGTTTTTTTTTCTTAGTAGATACCTATAGGTCTTGCCATCTGGGCCACTGTCTTCTAAGTCTTCTACGTACAATACCAGGAAGTGAGATGGATGATAGATGATAGATAGTTGTTTAATTAATGGGTTACTTACTGCGAGAGTTTAATGTAGTATTTAAATAATATAATTTTGTTAAATGTTAAGGATGGATATTTTTTGGTCTTTATGAAATTTTTTCATTTAAAAGTCAATTCATTCAAATACTGATTTTTGGAATTTTCAAATATATTTGAACACTATATTTCAAATTGTTGACAAAATTGTACCTACTATTTAAGGAGTGCTCTAGCAACAGAAACTTCTGTTTTTAAAATGAAAACCCCCTTAATTTTAACTAAACAGTATTTAGTAGATAATTTTTTAAACATTTTGATGTGCCTAATTAAAAATTCGAACGAGTAGTTTTTCAGTTATACAAATGTTAAGTGTTTATACTGTGGATAATAGTCCTTAAAAATGGTCTTACAAATAATATATAAAATATTATGAATATTGGATCCAGTGTTAATTGTACTTTGGAAATTTTTACCAATTATTTATTTTTATATACTTATATTATACTTATTATAGTTACCAACAATTTCATCCCACAATAGCCTCCTATCTTCCAAACTCAAAATCATCATGGACCTATTATTCTTACTACCTACTCTAAATCAAATAATTCAAAACCTATTCTCCCGAGTTTCGATTTTGATACGTCAACATTTACGATAAAATTATGTGACTAACCATCGGAAACACAGTAGGTTATAGGTTATAGGTCAGCTATATATTTGTGGCACATCCATATAAAAACTTTGAAAACCTTGAATGCTTACACAGCGGCCATCACATCCATGCAAAGGCGCAACTAGTGACGTTTTTATGTGGGGGGAGGGGCTAAAACTGTATCAGCATCACAAACCCTGATAATTAATATTTTAAACTAATATCATTATTACTGGAAGGGCTACGGATAAAACTGAAGGGCTTAGCGCCCAAAAGTAACCCCCCCCCCCTTTATTGTGCCTATGTACGAGTGACATACAAATATACCTACCTACCTATAAAAGTACTGCATTTACACCACCTCATTGTTAAATAATATGATCAAATAACAACCACAACGACACTGAGCAATGGCACACTCGCGGTACCTGCCTCGTTCGCTTGTAACCTACCTACTGAGTGTGATGTGTAGTGTCACATCGAGTTCGTTTTTAATCGTTGCGAGTGCATAATGTTATTACCATAGAATATCCTCAAAAAATGAAACGGCTAGTGCGAAGCACTTCGCCTAGGGGAGGAGGAGGGGGGAACAAAAGTTTGTGGCCCCGAACTGGCCCACTCGGTTTTATTTTTAAACATTTTAAATTTATGGAGTCTTATTTATTATCCCGGTGTTTATGTAGGTAGGTACTTAATAGTTAATAGTCGTTGAAAAAAAAAAAAAATAAAATAATTTTTAAGATTTTATTATCCACCTATGTTATAAATATTATTGTCAGCTGTTAATGAACCAAAAAATTTTGGCCCACCACTGGCAAAATTCCTGGCGAGTGCAAACCTTCCACAGACACGTTCGCGGGGAAACACAAACTAATGATAATTTACTACTCACACATAAACATAGCCCAAATGTTCATGTCACGTGAATTATCTAAATATTACTCATTAAAACACGAAACGCTAGAGCCCCCCTAATTGTTTTCTTTGAGACAATTTTTTCGCTAACACACGCACTATAATAATATTAAAATCGGTCAGCGGACGGATATAGGTACGCGTTATAACGGTATGCAGGTAGCACACGTAATATTATAATTGTTATGAAAGGGTGCTGAAAAACCTTTTCACGTTAACGTGCGCGTGGGCTGGTTTCGAAACGCAGACAGGTAGGTGCAAGTGGGAGATAGGTATTCATCATTTACTCCCTTTTTGAACCTCTTCACTCGGACGGACCGCAGCTACATAAATATACTATATATATTATCATAATATTATTACACTGCGCCGAATAAATGATTATGTTAAATCAGGGACCGGAATAATACATTAATACCTAATGAATTAGCATTTCTCATTACCTCCAAAGACTTTTGATCAAATTTTAATTGAAAAATATATTTTTATAAACGAGCACGGAGGATAGTTTTAAATTAAAAATTCTACTTAGACTACCGAGCTCTGCATAATAAAGCCTAGCATTACGAGTAAAGTTTTTTTATATGGTTTACTAGTCAGGTAAGACCTTATATTATGCGTAGTATATTTATTTATTTTTATTCATTCTTCGAAAAGATAATGGGACCCCCTGAATATGTATTAGTAGAGAGGTCCATTATGAGTTTACAATTTGAAATAACTTAAATAATTACGACTTACTATACACATTTATCATACAACTAAACTATCAATATTAATAAATTCATATTTTTCACGTTTCGTTCGTTATTGAATGCAACCAACCACCGCGTTACACCAAGCAACTTTTCCTTTGTAAAATATTATATTATTATGTAGTATTATGTAAAAAAATCGTGTAGTTAAATAATATAAAATATATGGCAGTAAAACAAAAATTATCCAACTAATATAATAAGTTATACAATAATCCTATAAATTTGTTATAAGTCAGTTGTACAGTAAAGTGTATTCAAATGAATAAAAATAATACATTATAGGTAGGTAGGTATTTCAGTTACACCGTCTACATGCACGGCGAGACAGCATGATCATTACTTCCCCAACACAAAAGTAGGTATTATAAAATATTATTTTATATTACTATACAACAAGGATGGAGACAAGATACTTGAAAAAGGGTTTATTGATGTTTAACTCTAGAGACAAGAATACAAGATAAATTTTCAAAAAGATACTTTAGATACTTTGATTTGTTTGCCTTTAGTTACAAGATATAACATTATCTACGTTTAATAATAATATGCTTTAACAACCTCAAAAATAATTTGCAAGTACTACACGCACCGTTTTCAACTTATTTTATGATGTATCTTGTGATTCCGTCAATTAGCTATGGAAATAAAATGAGGTAAGAACTTAATTGAATAGTTACGTTTTATTTTTTTTTTATCCGATTAAAATGTTTCTTGATTTTTTCTTATATCCTAACACAAAATAAATAAAAAAGATATAAGATACACCATCAAACTAGTGCCGTAAAAATCATAGATGCAGGCGATGCACAGCACTGGGGCCCTCCGGCTTGAGCGTTAGCTTTATCTAACTGTCAACAAATTTTTTTGGTTTTTATTTGCCCATTAATTTGATTCATAATAATTGTATTATTATCTTGTATTTATTTCATATAATTAAAAAGAAAAAGCCTGGTGCATTTTGACTGGAAATTGTTTATCTAAATATTAGGGAAGTTACTCAGCCAAGAGTGACACAAATAAATTTGTTGATTGTTTCAATGAGGAAATTATTTATCGTTTTTTTTAAATTCAATACATTTACCCATGGTGCGAAGTCAGTCTTTTGTATGTATCAATTAAATTTATGATGATCAAAAAAGAATAGCCCATACATATTTGTTTTCACCTGGGTCTTTTGCTCTCTAGTTACGGCACTGGATTAAACCAAAGATGTATCTAGATAGGTAAGTACAATAAACGAGATAAAATGAACAAATGTCAAAAGATACAAGATACAAACGTATCTAAGGTACCTAATTAACTTATTTTAGCTACAAGTACACATAAGATACTGTATATTCCTGCTATAAAACATATTCTCCGCAATAAATCCTAAAAAAAAAATATTTAATACAATTATCATTTTTATTTTTTACATATCAGAGGATGAGAAGTTTTAAAAAATAAATTCATGTAATAATAAGTACAAACATATTTATGAAAGGTCAAGCATTCTATAAGAAACACAAATATTTCGTTATAAAAATGGTATATTTTCCAATTTAATTAACATTGCGCATAGTTTATATATATAACAGAAAAACGATAATTATTTTGTATAAAAGATACTTGAAATTTTGAATTATTATAACATGTACCGAGTTATTAATAAAAAAAACGTAATCTTGTTTTATTTCACTAAAATTCAGACATAAACCGTGTTAGATGTCCAACTTAATAAATTATCAACTTAATTAGTATACCCAGTGGCAATGTCGTTTTTTCTTTGTATTTTTCAGCATGTATTATATATTATTATATATTAATAAAAATTAACATGACATTTTGTGTAGGTAATAGATAAACAATTTAACTGATGCAAATTATATACTTATAACATATAATTAAAAATAAATCTACGTCAACAATTTTTTAATAATAAGCTCAATTCCATTACAGTTTATAGTTATATTATTATAAAACGACAATTAATATAGATAGTCAATATGGAGAAGGTAAACTTTTAGAAAAATTTATTAGGTAAAGTGTATCGAATATTATTAAATTTCATCAAGGAGATGTATATCGTTATAATAATTAAATAATTTATGAGCCTATCGGTTTATAAATTCCATATATAGAGCAGAAGAGAAGATCATTGAAAATGTGTCATACTATTTGCATGCAATTTTAATGTAAAATTGTGAAACTATTATAACACACTCTGTTTATTCAAAGACAAACTTCAAAACAACAATAACTTAGACTTGTTTTCATAATAAAAATTGTACAACAACATAGAAAAAATCATGCAAGCATAGAAAATAAAAACAATAATATCACAAAATTATTTTACACAAGGAACACATAATCATTATATGACTATGTCGTATATATACTATAATATTATATTACTATGATCGTGAAATCACTAGCACACGATACATTAGATTGGCCAGTATAAATGTTACAGCAATTATATTCATAGCGCATCAAACTTTGCGAGAATTTCCGAAACAAAATCAAAATGTTGTGTGTACGACAAAAAGCCCAAAAGAAAGAGAAACGTGCTTTCGCGTCATTATACCGATACCGACAAACACATACATAAACTAAGTATATAATATGTACGCGTGTGCGTCACATTTAGTTCGAAACTCTGGTAATACTTATTTTTAAAGTTTATACCCTAATTCATATTCGACCTGCGAACCGGCCAAAAGTCTGTGACACTTATTTATGCGTCGATACGCAACAAGACACGACTCGGAAGTTTTTGCAAACAACAACCAAGGCTAGATTTGTGTCCCGGTGTCGGATCCGCGCGAAAAGGAGAGGAATAATTATTAAAACGATACACGACTCGGCTGGAAACACAGACGATCGATACTCGAGAATTTTTGTCTCGACATGACCCGACTCGCTCACACGCGTTGGCACGTCCTAACTTGGAAACGCAGAGCGAGGGAGCAGCAAACGGTCTTGAACCGGGAAGACGGTGGTCACGATCGGGCCGCGGCGGTGATCGTGGTGGTGTTGCTACTGAAGACCATCAGTCGTCGTCGTCGTCGTCGTCGTACAGTTTCCTCCGGTCGTCGTCGTCATTGTCGCGCAGCCGTCTGCAATATCTAAGTCAGCGGGCACGCAAGAAGACAGCACCTGTTGAATGGTCTGGCCGTCGAACGCGAGTAAGGCGACCGGCGGATCGATAGCCTGAGCGTAAGCCACGTCGCCCTGCGTGTCCAATATCCGGTAGAACTGCTCCTCGTTCAGACCGTCGTCGGCCGCGCTCAAGCCCAAGTCTCGCATGGCCTGCGTCATGTACTCGGAATTGTTCTAAGTTTGGGGGGAAACAATGAAAAAAAGTTTTAAAAATTAACGCGAAAGTTTGGTCGTAATATTATAAACATTGTAGGGACCATAATATTGAAATGTATTAAAAAATATTATAACATTAATGAGAGACAGGGACATGTCTAGCTGTGTAGCTGGATAGCCTATCCAATACGCCGTGTTATCGTGTTTTTTTTTGTAATAATTATTGAAATGCAAAGAAAAAAAACGCGTTTTATGAGGTAACGGAAAATTGGACCCAATAGTGATAGCACATACGCCGGAATGAAACGAAAAAATTATAAACTGGGACACTTAATCCCCAAATTCATCACAAACACTACCAACAGCCAACCAGTCGTTATGAAGGGACAGCGCTTTCGGAGGCGCGCATACCAACGCTCCGTATGAAATATAATGTTACCATTAATCCGACTGGGGTCCTGCACACTCAGTACAATATACACGCACGTTTATATTATTGCATATCATTACACCCGTTGTAATCCGCATCGGCTCAATCGATCGCGTACGCGGTATATAAAACAGTATTCACCAGGCTTACTTTTATGGGCCGTTTGATGGCTATTATGCTGCCCGGTTCGATTGGATTGTCCAGCTGTATGTCGGTTGCCGTTAATTCGAAACCGTCTGTATCTAAAACACACATGATATGTAAATTCAAATAACGATAACGATAATAATTATTAATAAAATAACACATTGGCGGGCGCACATGGGTCCATGTGTTTTCGCTCCGAATTGAGGCCAAATTTAAAAACTACTATTCACCGTCTATTTGTGCCCCCAAATACATACATATTCAATGCAGTCAATGAGACCGTATTAATACATTGACAAATTTACGAGCACACTGAATAATACGGACAAGTCTGACTTAATATTTTTTCGCAAAATAGGTTTTTTTCGGTCAAATGTTGGCCGAAGTGTTATTTGTAAATAAATACCAAATGACGTGAACGATCCATACAAAAGAATACACATACATCTACCACGAGGCTTCTAACTATATTTTCTGAGGATAATAAGGGAAATACTTGAATATCATTTATGACAATATCGGTAAAAGTACTATAAATAACGCGACACAACACAATTAATAAATATACCTTAAATAAAAATCTAAAAGGGCGATTCTCTATTATCCACTTTATAAGTTTGATACATTTTTTTCTATATCATAAATTAGTCGACAATTCATAAAATATTCATTATTAAATTCGATTAAAATGAAAAGTTTTTTAAGTAAATACGTCTTGTTTTTGCGACTTCATATGGTTATTTAAGTTAGTTATCGTAGTCCAATTATAATTTTGAATAATTTAGATTCAGCAAACTATTAAAGACTAGGTACACGAAAAAGTTTTCATATTTTTTTTTTTTATGAATGGTATGGCTTTCAAAGTTATAACTAACAAAAATCCGTTTTGTTTTTTTTTTTTGTTTAGGAAAATAATTAAGTATAATGTTTAGTTATAACGACTTTTTGTACTGGACGCAAATAATTTAGTTAGTGCATACCACATGTGTACGTGATATGGATGCTGCACACATTTCATTTCTCGCGGTACCAAAATACCCATGTAATTAATTCAGTTAAATTATAATTTAATTTCTGAACACTGGAAGATAGCACGCAGTGGGTCAGTAAAAATGTGTGCTAAACGTAAGTATGAAATATTATAAGTATACAGATTAGAGTCTAATGTCTGCTAAAAGTAGTATCAGTATACTTTTTATATTAACTTTGTAAACACTATTATAGTATTACCATCCATCGATAAATGTATTAGAGTATAATAATATTACGTTTAAAAGTATTCGACATAAATTTACATATAACATTAAACAATATAATTATTAAATAGTTGAATAATAAAATATTACAGTGAAACTACGCATTTCAGTGGTGACTAGAGAGTTTTCAACGACGAGAATCTATAAATTCAGACTATATCAGCATAACAAATTATATGAAATGTTGAACCGGTATGAGAAAATAATAAGGAAAGTTGGTAACCGCTCTGCTGATAGTTGTAGGAGTCTAGTGTAACTCAACATCGAATAGATTACTGCAACGGATGTGACAAAATTTAGGTATTAATTGTTATAGTATAGACTATAGGTAATTAATTTTATTATGAGGAATTCAGCATAAACTATAAATGCCATATAATAGCAGTTATTGCATAAAATTAGTCTTAATGTTTTGACATTTTAATTGTAAACCTATGTAAAATAAAATTACGTAAAGGTTTCATTCACCTGCGAAAAATATTTTTGAATTACAACAAAATAACTAAAATTATTACTCATCTAAATACTGAATTTAGTGCAAATTTGAACTTAAAAATTAAAATGAATATAAAAAAAAAACATACATAGGCATGTATGTGATGGCATTTTCCATTTCATTTGTAATTATTTTCAATACAAAATGCAGTTCAAAATGCTTAAACTAATTTGAAGCTATTTGTACCACAAAGCTTTAGGTTACGACTGTTAGATATTATTAGAAATAGCCTTGGAAGGTATACAAAATAATGTATATGAGTACAAAAAAAAATGATTAATGAACCAACTAAACGTTTGATTACTATTGCTCATACTGATCCTTCGTAGTTCGTATATCGTTTAATTATTAATAATGATGATGTAATATAATGTATGTATTTTTTATTATCAATTGTTAACTGTATGACATAAAATATGTAAAATGTAAAACAAATATTGGGTAAAACTAAAAATATTTACCCTGTTAAATCCTACTATTTAAAATGTAAGAAATAATATTTCATTAATTATATAATTATATATAGTATATTTTGTATATTTTGTATATTATACTATTATAGTATTATGTAAATTTAAAATACACTTACCGGTAAACTGAATATTAACCGTTTGAGGGGGTTGTTCTATTTTTTTAACTTTATGTCCGAGCTTTTTCGATGGTTTAGGTTCTTGTAGGGACGGAGGCAACAAGTGGTAGTGATGTGACCGTTGGTGTCTTAGAAGTTTATGTTTTAGTACATATTGTTTGTAACACCATTGGCAACTGTGCGCCCGAGACGATGCAGTGGCAACATTATCCATTTGACTGGGCGGGTTGTCATCGATGGTAACCGTCTGAACATACCATTAATTAATTGATCAATAAATAAATATTATATTCTTATCAAATGGTTACATTTAAACGTATAAATAATAATAATAATTCAGTATCATTTTTTACTTCTTACTTTATCAGTCGGTTTTTCTGGTAGTTCGCAATCCGGGTGATTTTTAAGTATGTGCGATTTCCGCTTAGCGTTAGTCTTGTACATCTGAAGCAAATTTAATATATTGTTATAACAATGAACTAATCTCCCAAACACGAAAATTATTTGGAAAGTATGACGTGTCGTATTACTTTATCGCAGTACAAACACATGTACATTTTGGCTTTAGGCATGACCGGTTGGTTGAGTGACGGCACAGAGTCAAGACTTATTTCGGGATGCCTCAGTGCCAAATGATTGACGTAAACGCCTCTTCTTTTGAAACCCACCAAACATTTATCACACTTGAACTCTGAACTTTCGTACTCCAACATTGATTTCGTTGTTTTCTAAAATTTAATTATTTGATTCAATAAGTACAAAAAGCGTATCGAAATTTATACAACAATTTGAAATATTTTGAATATCAGACATTTCCAGTAACTACGAATACTACAGCAATGCAATTCGTCGTTCAGTATGAAGAAATAAGTTTTTCTGCACATAGTTTTATCAACTAAATTATAAATTTAATAAAATACGATATATTGTAGAAATTTAATAAGGATTAATGTTTCGATCGTTGCTTGGGATAGATATTTATAGAAATAAACTATTATCGTTTACTAATAATATATATTACCAAGTGAATTTGTTGTGCTTTTTTCTCCGCTCTAGCTTCTAATTTTAACTGAGTTTTTGATGGCTTTTTTGTGGAATAATGAACTTTATTCATATGTATCTTCAGTTTGTCTTTCCTCTTGTACTGTTTACCACACATGGTGCACAAAAAATCTCTTTGGTCCGAATGACTGCGAATAAAGTAAATACCAAATGAAAATTACGAATATACCAACGATTGAGCACAAAGCATTTATATATGCTCGCATAGTACTCTATAGATTTTACACATAAAAATGTCCATAACAAATACCTGAGCATGTGTATATTGAGATTGAAACGACTACTAAACGAACTATTGCAGTATTCGCAACCAAACTCAATGCCATGATGCCGGGCTCGGATGTGCTTCCTTATCAACTTATAAGTATTGAATTGCTGCGTGATAAAAACAATAATAATACAATTTGTATTTAATCGTCAAAATAAAATAGCGTCTATCTATCCAAGTGATGAAAGTAGTAAGCATAATAATATAATCAAGTGGATTACACTGCCTCCAGTTGAAATTTGAAAAATAACCCATGCTACTAATAATAGGAAGCATGTGAGTTTTCACGACTATATTTGAAATTTTTGTGACCCTTAATTACGAGTTATTTATTAAATAATATTTTTATGAAGTTATGTTATCCAATCACCCACCAGCGAAATAATAATAGTAATTTTTTTTTTACCAAAATTAGAACGCCATTTGCGTGGTATTTGTTGTAGCATTATATCGAATTGTCTCATCAACAATCTGCGTTTCTAACTAGGAGATGCACAGGACATGACTTACGTTTGATTATTCTAAATTAGCATCGTATGTACAATATAATATATTTGATGTATATTATACAATTCTACTTTTTATTATTATTACTACATATACCTAAATATTTATTTTTCATTTATTACACAATTTGTAAGTGCAACAGTGTACTTGCATGATTATGGGATACATATTTTTAATCGTAAAATACAAACAAACACTTCAATTGTAACATAAAATAATAGGTAATTTTATAACAGATAGATTATGATTTTGACAATTTAAACTATTTTATCTATATTTTTTAACAATCATAAAGTTATTTCTAAATTATTCTCGGTCGTAAAAACTGTGAGAAAAAACTAATAAAGGACACCTTTAGTGGATTATTTTTACAAAAGTACCCAAAATAGTTTTGGATAATACATTAGGAACTAACTAAATACTTAGAAACTGAATTTTATTTAGTTATATCCAAAGCATCCCAGAGAGAACTATGAGTTGTTGTTGAGACAATTCGATATAATGCTACATAACCAACCCCATGCATCATCATAAAAATAGCGAAGAATTGCAAAAGTTATTATTTAACCTGTAGAGTGTCTGGGGTAATGTTACGCCAGAACTTCTTGTGCTATTTAATAAATAAATCGTAAATAAGGGTAGGTAGTGCAAATTCCAAAAAAATTTAAGTTCAATGGGGGTATTGGGTATTGAACTTAAATTTTTTTTAAGAAGGTGGGGGCAATATAATATACGTGATATAATCGTACGAGTGGGCACATAGGGCAATAGAAGATGTTGTTCACAGCGTGGGAATGTACGTGTCCCTTTAATGATTTCAAATCGACAAACGTCAAACGACACATGGGACAGTCGTAAATTACACCCTCTGAAATGAAAATAAAATATTATTATACAGTTAGTTTCATATTTTTGTGAGAACAAAAACGTCATTCTGACGAAAACAGATAGTGCAAAATATTATAGTATTCTGTAAAAGCATTATAAGCGTGCAGTATTATGGTATGAAGTCGACAGTTAAAACGAAAATCTATAATAAAAATATATTTTTACCTAAGAATAAATAATACATGGAGTAACAGTTAAATCGATAAAGTAATATTATTGCGTTGATTGCCACACGACTGCTCCGCGGTATCTCGCATAATTTTACGTATTTAGTTCTATAAAACCATTATTATTACGCGGGTTGCCTGCATAACCTTAATCATATTATTTCACTCTGTGAGAAAACTCGAGTTTCCAGAGTAATAAAGTATTATAATTTTGTAAAGACATGTAGATTTATAAAAGATATTATAATCTTAGTAGGTATAGAACTTTTTTTGCATTATCATAGATATGATCGTATTTTAAAAATAGAATAATAACTAAATATTTTTTTTTTTGAACTTCGATATCTGAGATAATTAGCATCTTACTGTGTGAAGGCCGAAGGGTACCTACGGTTGGTTTGAACACGTGTATGTATTTCAAGGATTTGCCATCAAAACCCGATTGGTCACCCATCCGGGAACTAATGACATCGGCCGGTGCTACCACTCAGAACACGCTTGTGACTAAAGCCGAACACTGTGCCACACCAGGCCACAATAATAACTATTGTATACAGTGAAATAGATAACAATGCTTTATAATGTGTGTGGTATAGTATAACCATATTGTAATTGGATTATAAAAGGTCATGTACTCGTGTGGCGATAAACGTTTATATTGTATTAATAATGAAATAGTATAAACTAATAATATAATATGAACATTCCTAGTATAAGTAATAACAAAAAGCAATCTATAATAATATGTTTATAATATATAGTACCAACCAAAATGGGTGCGCACATGACACGTTAAGACGACAGTGTTCAAAAAACGCTTATCGCACATGTTACATTTGTATGGCTTGAGTTCATTTTCCTTGTGTTTTGCTTGATGAGACTAAACAGAGAAAACGTAAATGTAAAATAATAATAAACAAATACAAGACGAATTAGATTTTAAACAAAAATTGCATTAAATATTTAAATGTATAAACATGTTTATTGAAACGAATTAATTTCATAGTTTATTTCCCAAAGATTGACACTTATCGTTTATGTGCAATAAAACATTGGATTAGGTAATTATTATACTTATATCGTTATAAAACATACATATTAAACTTTTAAATTTTTAAATATATTGTAGATAACTTTATAACTCAACATTTTGAATGATATTTTTTTTCTGTTGAATTATCCAAGTTTCCGACGAAACACACAAACGTTTATTATTATTTGAATATAAAATTCATGCAACAACTAACCCTTAGATGAATGGCATTCCTGTATCTCCTCTCACACTGATAACAATTGTAAAAGGTACCACCTAAGCCCATTCGGTTATCCGTGAAACTGTGCACGTAAACATGTTTAACTAGTTCTTCGGTTTGTCGAAACTCCTAGGCAAAAAAATAAACTTAACATTATAAAAAAATTGCTGACAAAATCTAATGACAAATGTATTAGACGAGCATTAAAAGTTAAAAACATTTTGATTTAAGACGACTAGGTACTAAATCGTAATTCTCGCTACCTACTATACCACCAAATATTGAAGTAGGTATACAATATACATACATAGGATATACATATATAATATATATATATATAAATAAAAAAATCTCATACTTACAGAATTACATTCCGGACAAGTGGTATCGGTTAACGTCACTTGTTCGACATCAAACACATCTTCGTGCAATTTTATGTGTATTAAAATAGTTTCGCGTTTTGAGAATTTCAAATCACAGGCCACACACAGCCAAATATGTCTAATTATAAAAAAAGAGTCAGACTATTAACAATTATGATTTTAAAATGGTGGATAAAGTGGGTACTACGCTGCTTTGATATTTGATATCGTGAGGGTCTCACTGTAATGGATGTGTTAAATTTGAAATCAATGATATAGAATCATTGGATACGAAAAATGATTATGCGCGATGATGGTCCGTCAGCCTAAATTATATATTACCTATATTTTATCTTTTCTGATATTATTGCTATAAAGTAATTAAATTTAATTTTAGTAATACAGTAGGTTAAATTATTTTTTATCCGAAAACATTGCATTTGGAAATGTCATTGTGTGTATAAAATATAATAATATACTTATATTAAATGCTAATATTTTTAAATAACAACAAATTCACTAAAATTGTTGTTCTTCGATGAGAAATCGTAGAAATTTATGGATAAATATCTAATGTCGTAAAAATTTGAACTTCAGACGCTCATAAAAATACTGGGATAGTTTTTACTTTTGACCCACTTCGAAGTAGCACTAGATTCACTTTCCTATACCAGAAAAGATATAGAAGTTAAAGATCGAAGCATTTTTACTATTTCAGAAGACAATGATAGCCAAAAATACAAAATACAAAAACTAATTATTATAAAATCAATGCATTTGTCACAAGAGAATATAAAATCCACTTTATACATACCAACAACTATAATGACTTACTTGATGCTATTGTTTGATCTTAATTTCGTTCTATAGACGTTTTTAGAATTATTCTGTGCATTGACGCAAAGATTACACTGTGCATTATTTTTACCAAATCGATTGGAAAATTTTCTTTTTAATGTCATATGCTTGCAAGTCGTTGATGATGTTCTCATCTAAGAAGAAAATAATCAACAATTTAAATTCAAGCTATTTAAGTGGATACTGTTAACCACATACCATTTTTCCTTTGCTTGATAAATTATTTCTAAAATGTTCAGATGGTTTGTTCAACTCCTGTGATATTTTCAACGATTTAAACGTTTTTCGTGCAAGAGGAGGAGATATGCCATGGTTGATTACTAAACAAACATTTTATTTTATTTAATACTATTTAAATATATTACAATTTTCAAAATTCATAAAATACATTTAAAAATTATAATTACGATATATATTATATTATTAATAACAGTATCGTATAATCTTTGACACAAATTTAAATATCAATTTTGTAAAATTTCATAAATACCTATCTATTGTTAAATATGATGGATTACAATGTATTACCGAAAATTGTTATTAATATTTATAAACTACATATTATAACATTACTTTATTTAATAGATAATTTTTAATGCTTAATGTTCGATATTTTAACATTAAAAATTTAAAAAAAAATAGATTGCTTCAGAATATAAAATTTAAATATGAGCTTCCATTAAAAAATATTAAATAATGCAATTAAAAATAATTTTATTCAAAATGAAATATGGCCTGCAGTATACTATTTCAAGTTATATAAAACCATTTGATTAAAAATTAAAATCCACAATAATTTAAAAAAATAAGTTTATTAAAACAGCCCCGTAATTTTCACGCAAGTTGTAGCAGAAAATGCCAAAAATATGAAGATCGGATGGAATAGAATATACATTATAATATATTATACAAATTATAACAGTGACGTAAGATTTGAAACATCACCTTTGATAATGGCTAACTATACGTTGATAGAATCAAATTATAAACATTAACTACTAATATCGTGTTTGGTCACTCCCCGATATACGCCTATTAGATTATAAGTGCCTAATTATGAATTATTATTAGGAAGGTAGCCAAAATTTATACCTTCACTATACAACGTACGAGAATTAACAACAGAGTCAAAATCCGACATTGATGTGTTAATTTCACGAATAGCATTAATTAAAGTATACACTATATACTTAAAAACAGAATGAACACTGCGATGTATGATCGAGGATTACAACACGATCGTCAAAATATATATCGTTTGACCACGTTTATCGTGTCTGCAGGGCATAAACGCCATATACCTATACAATAAATATAGTAGGCAGGTACATATTATGACATGTGATATTATACAATAATAAATAAATCGTTCACTGTGTATAAGTCAGACACGAATTACGAATTTCATTAGTACATAAATATAAATACCAATATGTATTATTCTGTTTCTATATACGTTATTGAAATTATACGTATTATGCTGTGTTTTTGCTAACGCCGTGTTTTCACATTATATCGTCATTGAAATCATTTCCAATTTGTTAACACCTATCGTAAATTTATTTTTACAGACATATTATGATAATAAATCAATATATTTCTATCTCTCTGACTCTATTTTTAATTTATCCAAGAACTTTACTCCGATTTGATGGACAACATAATATTATGCAGTGGGAATTCATTTCACGATATCGTGAGCCCATCATACTTTCTCTATTAAAATGTGTACACACAAACGACGACATTTAATTGGAATTGCGAAACACACTTAAAATAAACAGTTTTCATTACTTCGGTTGATACTCGCGAACAATGTTTATCGTACATGGACAAAAAGTATAGAGATGTTGAATACAGAGCAGATTGAGTCATTTTAAAAACACTAATAAAAATGCAAAATCCTAACCTGTCCGATCAAAACCAAGAGATCAAGAATCATATACCTACTACAAATAAATATTATAACCATTGATTTATAACATACCGATAAGGTGTACTACAAAGAAATGAAGATATACATGCACGAGAAAACTATTTATGTAATTTCTGTTTTAAACAATCTTGGTATTGTTTACATAGTATTAAACAAAACAAAAAGTGATATTATGTAATGGATGGTTTAAGACTTAAGATAAACAACTAGTGGTTGTATCAAAATCCATATTTTTTTTTATAAAATCTTGGCAAATTGACAAGAACTCTAGTAGGTGTACAAATTTGTTGAAATAACTGTTCGTTAGTTTTAATTAATGAAATTGAAATTATTACAAGTTGTCCGAATCAGTATTGAAACGACGCAAAAACTAGAGGTTCTATAAAACTCGAAAAAGAGTGTAGAGGTAATTTAAACATTTAAAAAATAAACTTTTAATTATTTCAAAACTAAGGTATATTAACTTGCGCGAATTAATTTGTCCTGTACGGGGAGAGGGGATACAAACATTAATTGTACTTCATCATGATGGTACAGATCAAAGGAAATTGAAACTCACATGTTTGAAAAGTCAACAAACACATTAGAAATTATGAACTAATTTCACCTACTTCACACGCATTCGATTGAGCGACTATAGCACTGTTTCCGATCGGCGATCACCATCAAACGGTAAAAACTGGTTTTTATATTCTTATCACGATGCGAAATATACGTTTGATCATAATAATCTGTATTAATATAAGTATAAAGTTATACATCCTGCCATAACATAAACTCACACAACTTAACCTAAATTAAATATATAGTATAAATATTTAATAATATACATTTTACTGTAACAGATATAATACTCATATGGTTTGTAACTAAATTTATGTTTATAAAAAATAATGATAATGTCTAGGATAAATACATATTGTAATAGGTACATGCTGCAGCATTATATAAAAATAGGAAATTATACGTATGCATGTCAAGAGCTGCAGGCTATGTATTTTATATTTTTATAGGTATTATTATTAGGTACAATTATTGTAGTCCAATTTAAAATCTTGATAGAACGTCAAGACAATTTTGGTCCAAAAAACGTGATTCAATGGTTAAACTACTGTATAAATAGTACTTAATACATAATATATTTATATGTATATAATAAACAGATCCTCTTAATTTGTGCCTCCGGCACGACGGTTCAAAAGAAATGTGCTGCATTAACGCTTTTAGCCGGACAGACTAGGTCGTGTGAAAGGACACGGTATAGTCAGTCCCTGTAAGTGGCAGGGCGTCCAAAACACGAAGAGCCCTCAGAACATTTAATTAAAATATGTAATTAGCTCAAGTGAAACCAATAAAGAATTAATCATGATGCTATTACAATCTGCCTCATCGTTACCTGCTATATCGTATTTGTTAAAGAGTATGTTTTTCCAAATAGTCCGTAAAAACTGTAATTTATTGTAAATGTTCGTTAGAGTTTGATCACGATCTAATATTTGATTTTTAATTCTGAAAGTGGAGCGAGGGAGCATCGGTTATAGATTATTGCTAACGTGTTCTTTGCTAACACTTTTTGGATATGGTATTAAAAACCTAATACTGAAAAAATTTAAATAACTGTCACCATAGTATTTATAATAAATGCTGGTACCTATATACTACAATAGCAATGAAAAAATGTTGCAAATTAGTTACTAAATTATGAAAAAGTTCGAGGTTGATACGACCATTGTGATGGAGTTGGCGTGAATTTGGCTCTACCGATTTAGTATAGAGACTACCGAGAAATAATAAGGATGCAATTATATTTTATGCACTGAAAAAAAAAGTTGCAAGTTTACCCAAACAATACACTATAAAGTACTTATCGCAAATAGGTATTTTTTTTGGTAAAATATCAAAATAGGTATATGATTTATAACCAGTGACGTATAATATAAATCTAACAATAAAATAATAAATTATTGTAAAAGATGAATAATATACTTTAAAAAAATTATATCATTTTATGATTATATGAATAGTATCTATATAAGTACCTATACCTAGAATATAAGAGTAAAAACCAAAATATATACTCAAAAAGGTAATACGTAAAAATTATAATAAGCTCTATGGAAACTTATTGAAACATAAGATAGCAAATTACGTAACGACAGAATTGTACATATATATAATATATATTCATAATCTTTACACTGAAAATATATCATCCACTTTATTACATTTAAGTAATGGATGAATAACTTTTGTCCTACAACACTTCTTCTTTTACACACACACGACGAGTGGCGTGTTAGTGAAAAAAATAAATCCTTAGTAGATTTCAACCAAACAAGATATAGTCAACACGATCGCAGTTTTCATCAAGTACGATAAAGATCAAATTAAAATAAGAAAAAAAATCGATTTAAATCTACATTTTAAATAAAACATTTTAGAAATTTCATAAAAACACCAATTTAATGCTTTTTTCAAGATTCATATCAAATTGTGGATTATATAATTGGTTTCACACTGGTTTTTTTTTCCAAATAACATAAAATTTGAAGAACACCGACTTCTTATTATGATGTATTTATTATGTGATACGATTCTTTTTTTTAATTTTGTTAATTTTAATTGGCAGTTTTAGAAACGTGATGCCTAAAGTTGTTGTACTCGTCTACTTTACGTAGAATATGGTAAATTTATTGAAAAATATATTTCAATATAGCGTACCTTGTTATTAAGTAGGTAGGTCGCTAATTGTAGTCACTTGTGAAACGTGTTAGATTTCAATTAAATGAAAAATCAATACATACGAATAACGATTATGACTAGACTTCATCATGTATCAGTCTTAATAGTTGTAATAGGAATATAGGATACTTTATAATATATTTATACATAATACTATTACCTAGTAATTTATTTTTGTATTCAAAAATCAGTTGATCTAATTTTCGCAAAAACATATTCTTTATATTATTATTATTATACCATAATACTATAATATTATTGTAATCAACACTGATAAGTCAACCTTTTAGAACATTATGAAAAGGTTCGTGGTATAAATAGCTTAAAATTAGTGCAAATATTTTGAAAAATTGTATTGAGATGGGAAAATTGTGATTTGAGTCATAATGGAATGTTTCAAGTTTCCATGGTGCGAATATTTTTTCAATTACAGCAAATAAATAACTGATTGTAAGTATTTTGTTCGTTCTTGAAGCTTTTTTGTGTTTTATTACTAAATAATATTGTATCGTTATTTATTTTCAACCTCAGTTTACCCGAATGATAACAGTATATACCAATCGGATCTTATAATTTATTATGGTATTGCATCGATTTAATAACTATCTGTTTGTATTACACATCAAGTTATAGCAATACGTATTACCGGCTACCGCAAGTGTATTTACGATTTAATGCGTAAGTAATGCAGATTGTAACGTTTATTATATATTCATTGAATTTTTGGGTGGGCTTTAATATTTTTTTTAAGGCTTTAAGCTCGAACCGTTTCTCCTACGCTTGACTTAGCTAATACACAAACAATTATTATTCACCCGCATGTAAGCCCTGTCATCAATATTGAGTATTTTTCGAGTCCACAACTTCCAGGTACAGAGTATGCACTCAATAATATTTTTCACTCACAGCCCCGCTTTGTTATCCCCTTGCTGAATATTATCTCGTTTGAAATAGGTAGCTACCCTACATAAAACCATTGCATACGCGAATGACATACATAAAAGAATAAAAACACGTATTGATAACGAATTGAAAATTGCACGTATTTGACAAAGGTATTAAATTAATAAATTTTATTTTTTCATTAAATCTTAATATGGATTTCAATATTTATCGTCAAGCGACTAAAATGAAACATTTTGCCTACCTTATAATAAACTAGCTGTCCCGGCAATGCTTTGCTATTGCTAGATTTTATTATTAATATTATTTTATTTTATTATTTTTTTAATTTCTTTATTTACATTTTTAATTTATAGGTTTTTACGCGGGAACGGTGATGATTGTTGCAACAATAACATTGTCTCGTAATTCATTTATCAAAAGTCTAATGCCATAACACATACTGGGAAGACTTAAATTTCTGAATAGCATAATGAGAGTAATTACTTTTAATTTCAATTCGTGGGAAGCAAGCCGGCAGCATTGAGGGAATTTAAAAATTCTTGTGGGTAGTGTACAGCTGTTTTTTCTATGTCGCACACTGTGTCAATAGATTAGTAACATTTAAAATCACCGAGTACTTTTTCCATGATCATTTTGTTTATCTCATTTACTGAGTCGTTTTTCGGTGATACTATCACCTTCCAACAGAGCTAATTGAAATTTCTTCCGAAAGATTTTCGATGTCGGAATAGATTGAGTCCATACAAATTTCTAGACTGTGAACAGTTTGAGCCAATTCATTAACCAACAATAGTTGGGGACTATTTGCAATTCGAGATGGTAATATATAGTTTAGATAGTTGCGACCTTTTTTTCTAGGAATATTGTTTGGAAGTTTTTTTCAAATTAGAGAAATTAAGAATAAACATTGTACATAAAGCATAGGCTTGCACTTGGATGTAAACATTAAATGGCTGGTAAGATTTCCATGTCAACGGATTGAAACTATTGATCTACACAAACTTATAGTAGGCAACGGGCGAAAAATTAGCGTTGTACTAAATCTCATATCTATAAGTGTTAGCGTATGTGGTCAGACTCATTTATGAGTATGAGCGTATGCAAGGTTTATAGATAATAATATTATCTATAAACCTTAGAGCGTATGAGACGCTCAGATACTTTTTGCTACCTAAAATAAATAGAAGTACCACTACGCTAATAAAGGCATATCGCTTTAATAATAATTATTATTAAAACCATTAGCAACCCTTTACAAATAAACATTGCCGTCGTAAATCTCAAAATCACTGCTTCAGCACCTCACCAGCATTATAATGGTGAAAAAAATTTTGAAATCGGTCGAGTAGTTTTTGAGTTTATTCGTTACCAACATCCAAATGTTTCGTCTTTATAATATTATACAATATAATATTATTTAGATTTAGAAATATAGATATTAAATTAAAGCGATATTATATGATCACATTGTTTAATAGACAATAACAATACTACTAAGAATCAACTTACACTTATTAATATTCAACTGAATTTCCGTACACACGATACACTTTTAAGTGCAATCGCAACACCATAATATTATTCAGCGCATAGTCTGATGTAATTAAATCGAAATAAATTAAATTGTTAAGATTAAAATATAATTTAATTTACGTTGGTAAATCAACTGATGTACTGTTTTACTATAAGTATTAAGACCCGCAGGCCGATAGAAAGTAAAGACTAGGTATAATTAATAACTATTAGGTATCTTTAAATATTCAATAATGATAATTATCGATCGATTATAATAATAGTTTACTAACCTGCAGGCAACACATGTAGGCCTCGTTTATGTGCATAAAATGTGCTGTATCCAACAAGTAACTCTTCTCGTTGGTAAATGGCTCTTGTAGTTGTAAAATAAAGATAATCGCCGATTTGGTCAACAATCATGTTCTGTTCTTGTTTCGTTTTTGCTGGTCGCACAAAACACATCCAATTGGATTTATCTAAATTAAAAACACAAGAATACCAAGCTGCAATTAAAATGGTATAGAATTAACTTTGAATTTTTTTTATTAATACGGTTTATGCGTTTTATAATATTGCGTGCTGAACGCTATTACAACGAACCACGTGTTTCAGGTCAACTTGATTTTAAAGTAAATAAATATTACCTATGTCTTCTTTAATTTAAAATACTCGATTTACATAGGTACACCTAAATTGTAGATCCTAAAAGTTGAAACTGATTGACTGACATTCACAGATCAAAAACCAGGGTCTAGAATCTTAACATTTTGCAGTGGTTTATTCTTCAGAGGCAAGCATAAAGTAGAGATTTTTGGAAATTCAACTTCAGAGAGGTTAATGAAAGATGTTTAAGTTCGTATTTTTGTCACAGGTTGGCTCAGGAAATACTTATATAAGCGTTAAGAGCCAATCGCTCAATTTATCGAACACAATATGAAGGCTGTTTTAAAAATGCCAACACCTCAATACGCGGTGATATATTTAACGCGTAAGACACTCAATATTTCAGAAAACTAACGGTCTTAAAAAAATTTCATTTACATAACTTCAAGTCGTTATAAACAAAGAACATTGGTTGGAAAAAAATGATATTTTTCACTATTTTTATCGTTTTCAATTATTAAGTTGTTTACTACTTTAAATGACAACATACATTTCCTATTTCTTTTTCCGAAGCAGAATATTATTTATAAAAATCAATTATAATCGATTTATAAAAATGAATTTATTGAATTACTCAAAAAATCATTCTGTTTTGGAAAATAAGAATTAAAAATACTTATTGTCATTAAAACAAATAAAAATTGTTTTTTTTAGAAAACGTCTCTTTTAAAAAACTTAAAATTACGTAAAAGAAATATTTTAAAAAACATTAATGAATTTTTTAATATACTGCTAGTGTCTTACGTAAAATGAATCACTCGGTATAATATATTTAAAATAAAAACGGATGCCTATCTTGTATTATTTTATTGAGTATTGACTACATTTTCATTTCATTCGACTAAGAAACTGTTTTTCATTTAATCATTATTATCCCTCAAGCCATAAGTACTACTGTTGGGTAGTTCCTTAGAATCATGTCACCTCACGTTAATATTATAAATACCGCATATATGCCTATTGTAAATAACCTTACAGATTGTATATTTTTCAAATAAATGTTAAAAAAAAAAAAAAAAAATCATTATTATTTTTTTATCATAGAGAATTAAACGCTTTTTTCTGAGTTCAGTAATATATTTTCACTTTTGTCAGAAATCATCAATTTAATGTATTGATGCACTGAAATATTATACAAACATTTTCATTTTATTTTGACTGTTTAAATAGCCTCAGTGATGACTACTTGTATAAACAATAAATAAAATTCATTTAAATAAACATCATAATCGAAATTATTGAATTTTTCAATCAAATGTATAGAGTACGTATCTATTATTCATCATTGTATGTAAAGCGATATTCCATAAATAATAGTATCTAGTATCGGCGTATCGCGATACACATTTTTATTAATCTCTCCCATCCCTACCCACCACACATAATTTATCTTAATTACTTTACGTGTCAATCTAAACTAACATTATTTAAACCAGATTAATCTATATTCACATATCAACACTAAAATAACAGTACCAATCACATCATACCAGCCAAGTAGTCCCTACTTTATCATGAAAAACCAATACAACCCATGCCGACATGAAAGTACGTATAAAAACGAACGAACTAAACACAAAATATAATCACTAATGACAAGACCGACAATACGATCAAACTTACATGAGTCGGCTACTCACTTGACAGAACAATTTAACTATTCATCATACAAACCTATTTACTTTTATTTATATTATACCGTGTGCAAACCATAAATTATCATTTATCATCAATAACTGTAAATCGACTATTCTCCTTTTTATTTCATAGATAAATCTATAATATTTTGTCTTATACTATTATATAATTCAATAAGTACTTCTATTTATTTTTATTTTATTTGACCAAAAGTCAAGAAAGCAAGAATTTGTTAGTTGCCAATTGTACATCTTGCTAATCGAATATAACATGTTTGTGTTTTGTAAATACAATTTATATAATATGCGTGAATTAATAATTTAAATGAATAAACTATTTAAAACGGTACATACCTATAGATATAAATAATAAGTTATTTAAATATTATAATATATTCACTGAGCAAATATCTATTTTTTTCATTTATTATAACATTTTAGAAACACAATAATAACACAATAACTACAATAATAAAATTAATTTGATCGAGAAAACATTATTCGTTTATTGTGCTTTACAATCGTATAAGATAGTAATGAATAACTACCTAATTAATCACCAAAGACCCACAAACCATCTCCACATGGTGAAATGGAGAATTTTCAAGAAATTATGGACAATTTTATAACATGACATTACATTCATAACAACATTCCTCAAATGTATTATTTTAAATTATAATAAATCAGATAAACGCTGAATGCACCACAAAATTACAACGTGAAAATTATTTATTTAAGTTTATAGTAGACAAATAAATACAGTACCGACCTAATTGAATCTTTAGTGTTAACTAAACAATATGTAATACTAAGCATAAAGAAATAGATCAGTAAATTCCAATACCGGATACAATTACGTATTATATTTTTATTGAGGACACAAACATATAATTTTATTATACGGGTGATTTTAAAAATCCAATAAAGGATTAAAATATCGAGTGATGTTATACTAAACACCTGAATACTGGTTCAACTTTAAGTACTGGTATTCAACGAATTGTGCGAATTACTATTCATAACGATTACTTTAAATAAGAACAAGCTGCAAGCAAAAACATTTGACTGGTGTAGATAATATCCAAATTCCAAAGTATTTCCAAATCGTCTTTATTCTCTCATCCGTATCATCTCTCCTACTATAATATACGCCCTAACCGCCACACCGTCCGCTACACAAACTTTCATATCCAGCTTTTTAAATACTTATTGGAAATCTATAATACACTGATAAAAAAATGTACAAAATTATTTCCAAAATATAATTATCGCAGATGTTTGAGAAACACGAACACGACAACTTAATTGTTTTTGATTTCCAATTTAAGTGAACCAATAAATACTGCAGATTATAATAATTACAGCTCTACAATACATTACCTAGTAATTCTTTAAGATGATAATTCAAAAGCAAAATTTTAAAATGGGTTATTAACGGGAACAACACCCTGAAACGCGTCTTGTATAGAAGCTATTCAGAATTAAAAGTAACATAATACATTAAAACTAGGTAATCTAAATTGTTGATAGAATATAAAACACTAAAAAAATATTTAACCGAGAATAATAAAACCCGTTAGGGTGATAAAAATAAACAACGGTAATCGATAGAGTTGTACTTTCAAACACACACACACACATAGCACACGAACTTGTACTAGTATAAATGGCGTAGGTACCTACATATTATAATGGTAAATACAAGCCAAGACTTGTTCCGGTTGGTTCAGATCTTACCGAAACAACTGTAATAATTTATACACAGTATCCACTATCATCCGCAATTATACGCTATTTTCTTTTCATAACATAATACACTGGTGGACATGGTAGACTATTCATTTATCTAATAGTTGCGGTATCATATTATCGTGGAATCGTTCTTTTATTTTATTTTTCACTTTCTCCCACCGAGTACTATACACGCACTGCGTTAAATGGTCAGTGTAATAATTATACGGTCGCAGTTCGGTTTACCAATGAGTAGGTAAATTATAACAGCCGGAATACGGCTTCGACGATCGTAAAATGTAAACGAGGAGAAAAAACATTATTTCAAGCAATCCGTTTTACAATATTAAACCAAGAGATTGACGTTAAAAACAATAAGGTATACGTTGGTCTCCTGGTACAGTTATTATTAATATTATTAGCGACGCATGCGATCCGAATGATTATCGGAAAACGTGTTCAAACGCGTGACAATTGTAAAAATTACAAGCTTTTAAAAAACAGGTGTCCAATTGAAAATTCGA
This sequence comes from Nasonovia ribisnigri, assembly GCA_027563435.1. Classification (NCBI taxonomy): domain Eukaryota; kingdom Metazoa; phylum Arthropoda; class Insecta; order Hemiptera; family Aphididae; genus Nasonovia; species Nasonovia ribisnigri. The sequence goes on along the minus strand of JANEHU010004664.1, from coordinate 219,479 downwards.
AATGAGGGGGCGAGCATGCTTGGTGAATCACCCTGTATATAGTTAGTTCACTTAACTAAGTGTTACGGTGAGGTCATTATTGAATACAGCTAATAAATATGTATTTAAAATAATAATGTTACGTGCAACTGCAATAGAACAAATATTTTCATCGTCTACCGATGCTATAGCCAACTGATGTTAGGTAATTACTTTTATTTCCCCGAAAAACCGGATTCACTGAAAATAACGGACAATAAAATAAATACACATAATATATTTACAGGTTTGACTACTGATGCAGTTTAATGTATGAAACTGGAGTTCGAATAAAGTTATTAAAGTATTTTAATTTTAAAAGACGTACAAAAAATATAAATATATGTATATAAAAAAAATATTAGTAATTCCAATTAGACAATGGTTACACTTAAATGATAAACATACTTTAATTTACTGAAATAAATAATTAGAAAGTGCACAAGTGTATTAGTGTTTTGTGGAAACCAATTTGTTGACAATCTGTGGATGTTTATCAAAATTCCCCTAAAATAACCTTTTCGTTAAACAATATTGCGCTAGGCTATTTTCAGGAATGATAGAGTAATGTGATTGCGCTAAATGAGAGCCATTGCTCATTTAATTTTAAAATAATAATATGAAAAAATAAAACTAATTATATGCATTACAACATTAGTTCCTTACGTACTTGACTAAAATAAAATAAAAGCATTCAATAATAAACAATTATTATAAATAAAATACAAATAAATGAATCACTTGTTGATTTCTATAGATGCAATATTATTATTCATAATATTTTACTAGTAAAATAAATAGTTGTTCTTTATTTTTCATATCTAATAAACTATTTAGGTTTGTTAACTTTCGTAAATATCCATTACAATATTTTAGAGTATTCTATAATATTACACTTTTTTTATTTTTATTTTTTGGCTTTTCCGGGCTTGTAGGTTCATCGCCGCTTCCATTACACCTCTCCATACTTGCATATCCATAGCCAGTTGTTCTCTATCTCTTATTCCTAGGAGCTTGAGATCTTCCCTATAACTCAATCAATCCACCGTTGTCTTGGTCATCCTCTAGGCCGTTTTTTGTCCAGTGATATCTTGTGATTTCATGCAATATATGACCCTCCGCTCTTATACGTGCCTGGCCCAGCTTGTCCGTTTGCTTTTAAAAATTCCCACTATATTTGGCTCATTTAATTTTGCTCTCAGCGCTACATTTATTCTTTGTTGATATGTATTCTCTTTCTCGCTTCTTTTGGGTCCATAGATTCTACGTAAGATTTTCTTTTCGAATAATAACAGTCTTTTTCCGTCTTGCCTTGTTGATGCCTTCATTCCACTTATTACAGAATATTATTATATAAATACGTTTTAATATTGTACAATAAAATATCTATCTAGTTAGGTTATAGTACTTTTATTCAAAGTGCTTATAAAAATAAACATTTTTTTCCCGTTACTATTCATTTATAAACAAAATGTAGATGGCCTTTGATATAGTCTGTAAGGCTGTCTATAGACTATTGCTTATAAGCAATCACTAGTTATAACTGATTTAATCATTTATCAAAATAATAATAACTATATAAATATACAGAGTGAATCACACCAAACATATCAACTACAATTATATACAACTATAATGAATTTATATCAATTCTGTATATTAGAACTTGGAACTATACTTTCAATTATTTAGATTATTATACCATTTTAAGTGTCCGGTATTGATATAAACTTTTAATTTCAAATTATAATAATAATAATTTTTTCGGAGAATTGTTTTATATAAATGTCGATGTACCTATATCCAAATTAAAATTCGAACGAGTAGTTTTTGAGTTACTACCTAACTTTACCTAACTTTGGGTTCTCAGAATAATATTATGTACACAATAATATTTTAGATGATATGGGAGCTATGATGATTTAAAAATTGGGGTGATTAATATTAATCTATCAATATTTTATAATTTTTAAAAAATGTCTTAGTATAATAAATAGTAGGTAAATACTAGATCCAACATAGCAAACGTTTATCAACGTCCAATCATTCCTTGTATACATTTATATGGAATAATTGTTATAAATACCTCTAAATATGTTGTATACTTGTTTAGACTTGAAAAACATTTAGATATAGTAAGACATTTGTCCAACATTTTAAATATATCTACCAAATTATTAAGCATCAATTAGTAAAAATACGAGAAAATACTATGAATTTTAAATGGATCGCCTGGTATCAATTATATTATAAATCATAGTGTTATGTTGAACGACGCTTGCGGAGACAAGAACGATTTCGTCAACATATACGTAGGTGTTACGCACGATAATATTCAAACAGCGTTTTTTTTTTATTATTATTATAATTACATTTTTTTTTTCGGTCGATTGATACTTGACCGTAATAAATTCGATCTACGCTATTGTCACAGCCATCGTATAAGACAGAAACATAATGCAGATGATATTTATAGTGCAACTTGTTGGTAAATTCAATGTATTCTATGTACCTATCCTTGTACTTTTCGTCTTAATAGATGTCCCCTAGCTTATTTAAAATTATTTTTTAAACTTGTATATTAATTAAAGATTACATATAATCAATTATATATTTTTTGTTATTAATAGGTATAGTTTCTTGTTTTTCACAATGATTAAATAAATATTTTCATATATTTTTAAAATCATTTACCTACTAGAATTAATGCAATTGAAATAAAGAGAAAATGCGCAAGTAATACAATTATACTAGATTTCTCGTGGCAAAACACCATTTTCAAATTAACGAGTTTGACTGTTCGTACAAACGCATGTAAGCAGGTAGCACGCTTTCCTCTTTTAAAGGCAAAGACGTTTCAATGTATACATTTGTCTTAAGGCTATATTGTGCATACGTTTCTATATTAATTTCATCACTAAAATAAATTTGTCTTTGACGTTTAATTAAATTACAGCAAATTGTTTACTTTTAACAAGAGTTTGCATTATATATTTTAATTTCTATTAATTTTATCTATTGAAATATGCTAAGTATTTATAGTGTCTGACATCCATAAAACTATACAAGTCTACACACTAGTGAAAGTTACGAGACAGTTGTGTCAACCACGCTAATCAGTAGGAATAGGTAATGTTTTATTTTGCAGCGCTGAACTTGACCGCGAGTAGAAAGTGTCACAATACACCACCTACCTACGGTGTTTTTTTTGCAAAATGTAGTTAGGCTAAAACGGAAACTAAAACTAGAAAAATATTCGTTACTTTCAATTTTATACAAATAAGCGTAAATAGTTCGTCGCTAGTCGCCTCCGAACTATTAATATCGATCTTTTTTTTTTTTGCGTAATCATTAAATCGCGACAGATAATCATAATCGGTTTTCACGAGTATTATATTTTGTAAAACTTTTTTATTTTTTCCACATATTATACATTTAACGATATTTTGTACCACACCAAAATTATATAGTAAAGAATCAGAAATACTAAATTCATAATATAGATTAGACCTTTTTTTTTTTTTTTCCAAGTAGCATCGCTGCATGAGGGCCGAATTGTTTTCACATTGCTTAGCCCAATATAGATTAGACCTATATCATGCAGTATGCACAATTATTATTTAGTATTCAGTAAATTAACAGGGTTTTACTGTATGTAAGTAATATCATTAATTATATGAATATTACTATTCATTATAAATGGTAATAATATATGTATTGAAATGTATAACACTGCGTTTATTTATTTATTTTAAACTGTACAAGTATTATATAAAACGGAAATTCGCTAAAATTAAACATTCGAGACAGAAACTACGCCTATATTTACAGTGGTAGGTCATTATTTTTAAGTCATTCATCCATGAAGAAATTATTATGAATATAACAAGACACTATTCAAATATCACATAATATACGAACTATGAACTTCTCATTCCTATTCCCGATTAAACGTATTTAAAATGTAATTAAAATGTATTCAATACATGGATACAATTTCATAACATTAAACTTTCTAGTTCATATATAAAGGCCTCTTTATAAAAATGTTTTGTTTTCTGGTACTTCTCAGAAAATACAACTTTGTGCTCTTGAACATTGCGGGGGAACAGAATGTAATATCAACTGACTGCCACATTAAGATTTTAAAAATAATTTAGTCATCAATTTTTAATTTTTATCGAATTTAAACTGTTTTTATGTGAAATACATATGATTTGAATAAGCAAATAGTAGTGTTGAATACGAAAAGAAATTAAAAGGGCTAAGACAAATTTGATTAAATGTTTACTGTTGACAAAAACATGAGGAAACTTCAGATCCAGAGAGTTCGTTTATGATATCAAAGCCAAACATCCATAAATCATTTCGTAACTACTTACCAGTAATTTTTTTTTTTTTTTTTGATGGAGGGCGAGAAGGAAAGCCAAAAAAAACAGCAACCCTTTTACTATCTGATAAACGAAAAAAAAAATAAGAATAAAATGTATAACTTAAATATTGTCAATGTCAAACAAATTAAAAAGAGCCTAACCTAACTTATCTATGGCAATTTTTCAACAGTATTATACTGATAGTGATTATATGCCCACTTTCGGGCACAAAACAATATTTTTACATGGGAATTGGGAGAACTATAGGAAACTTACGTTTAAGACGTTTAGATATACATTTTTTAAGACATCGCCAAAAATGAATACAATGTTTGGGTACCAATACGTTTAGGTACACATTTTTGACAAATTTCAGTAATATTAACATTAATGATTCGTACTGTTCAGTTAAAAAAACTAATAAAACTGAGATAGGTACTTAGTGATTGAATGAATAAAGAAATCTGTACACGTAGAGTCATATATTATATTGATGCAGGTGTAATAAAGATTATAGTCGATGACAGTACGTGTATTAGTGTATTACGTATATATTTTTAGTGCCATGTATTACGATAATAGTCATATAATAATCAACGCAATATAATTGATATTAATTTGTTTGTATATTAAGTATGGAGGAATAAAGATAAGAATAGTAGTTGGTCTACCGCTATTGTATAGAATCTATAACATATAGATGTGAGATAAGTAACAGTTTCAAGACCGAATGTTCTAAAAGAAATGTCTGTAATGAAATGCCCAAATAAAAAAATGTGTTCAAATAATTTGATGGATGTACCGGGTTTATAATATATATTAATATTATTATTATGAAAACAAAATTATTCGTCCCGGATGGAAATAGGTACGATGTACAAAGTGCGATCCACTAAAAAATAATATAATGACATACATAAAATGAGAAAATCAATTAATTTTGGTCATTTTAGAATACCTGCTGGTGGCTGGTCCATCCTGTACGTAGATAATTGCGTTTGAAAACTTGTAGTTTTTTATTCAATTTTATATTTTTATTTTTTGCAATTTAAAGACATTTAGAAAATCTTTTACGACGTTACTCTTGTCGTGTATAAAGTATTATGATAAAATCTCAACAATGTTGGCTATAAAATAAATACTAGGTAGGTAGTTAAAATATATATTATTATCAGTGTTTAATAAAGAACCGAATATATTAAAACCCAACTTGTATAACATGGCTGTGTAGTACTAAGATCGAGCATACCTATAATAATATGATGTGAATCCAAACGTATCTGGCACTGTCTGGTTTATGTTTACTCAAACGTTTTCTGATTCATGAGGTAAAATAAATAATAAATTATAAAATCCCTGTTATTCTATGGGTCCAATTGTTGTGTCTATAAATAGTATACCCAAACGTGTTGGCTTTTAGGTCAATGTGCCCAAAATAATACGGTCAATGAGGGGGTGGGGTGATTTGGTCCTTGCCCTTCCCCACCTTGGCTACGCCACTGCTAATTGCCATTTAGTACTTACCTATAATAAGTGCCACTACAATACAATTCTACGAATCTGAATCCAATTAATAATTGTTAATTGATTTTCATCCACTCGCACCTACACTCAATACAGGGAATTGATTTTACCCTTACACTGCCAACCCGATTCATTACTTCCACTGAATACAACAACATACACATTTTATTACGTCCAATATTATATCTACTTAACATTTCAATAAATCTAAACTAATAAATAATTATAGTTATTAAGTCATTGATGAACCACAGTCAGCGTATATTGTGCACTCAAGTCTGCAGCAATCGTAATAATTTCGTAATACGTTTATAATTTAAAAAATACTACACACTCTACAAAGAAAAAGTAATTCAATAGGTAATAGAAGCACTTGGAATAAAAAGTGACGAAGCATATACTGCTGTTAGTGCGGGTTTCAATAATCCGTATTCAGAGTCGCCTAAATCCTCGAAACTTAATAATTTACGTAAAAAGTAAGATAGTACAAACAACCTACTACATTATGCTATCACAGTTGAGTGTCATTTTAGTTGTTTGATACGTCCGCCAAATTAGAAACAATCTAGAAAAAAATATTAATCGGGCCAATATGTATGGTTTACCGAACAAATACCTATAAAAAAACACGCTCTTCACTTGAATCGCAACTTACTAATATTTAAAACAAACAAATTGTACCAAATAGGTGTATTTTAATTGACCAATGAATTCTATCAAAAACCACAAGAAAATATTAATACTTAATACTATTCATCACATTTAAACATTCTAGTTCCAATACAATTTTTCAAAATTTAATTTAACACATATAAAATATCTAAAACAAATTGTAACCAAAAATTAATATTATGAAGATAAAAGTAATAAAAAATATAAAATCCCAATTTAAAGACAACGTAATGACGAAATAGATGTTAAGTAATTATAAAACTTTTTCGTAAGATGCAATAATTATTGTCAGGTAGTACCTTGATGACTCACACGATGACTGTGAAGATACACACGTCTTAATTTAAAATTTAAAGTAGGTACATTTATATGTCTATTTAATGAATTAAATATGCAATACTGGTCTTACACATGTACCTATAAGCCAATGACGAATGAACCGCATCAACAAAAATACAAATTACGATTAGGGGCATGGACATTTTAGGCATTTTAAACTAAGAAATATTTTATTTTTTTCCAAAATCTTCGGTTTCACTATCAAATAATAATTTTATAGAATGCGTAGGCGTTCTAAAATTTAACGCAAGCCATAATTTTGGTCAGTAATAATTTAAATCCGCGTTTGCATACCCTGTGACACCACAAATGACGTACTCATGATTGCTGACATACTTATAAAGTATATTTTATAAATATAAATAGTATAACTGAGTTGTACTAGGTTACCAACAAATTATATTAAAACACTGTATAATATTCTGAAGTTACTGCAGGCCGACAAAGTATTATGTTAAAAGTAGTTCATGTTTTTAATGTCGGTCAGATAAGCATCATATAACACCAAAATACCTTTGAAACTAATACCAACCAAAAAACGTCTCAAAGGTTCAAAATAAATATGGTCAATAAACTGACTGAACGAGTTTTTACTGGAGCTGCATATTTTTGTCACAAGAAATCACTCCCTCCAAACACGCGTACGCAGATGTATACACTCCATTGATTCATAAAACGACTGTTTTATCAATCTTAATACCTACTATACTTCACCTTCCGGTGTTTCCCGGGACAACATTTTTTTTTATAAATATATTTGTAAAGAATGTACATACCATATCATATTTCTACTAATTATAATAGTAATCTATATAGTATTATGAAGCTGAAGAGTTTGTTTGTTTGAACGCGTTAATCTCAAGAACAATTGGTTCGAATTTAAAATTTTTTTGTGTTGGATAGTAAATTTATCTAGGAAGGCTATATGTATAACATCACGTTACGACCAGTAAGTGCCCGGCGAGGTTATAACATCGATGTACCTCGCTTTGTGAACTAATTCGACCGAGATGGACAATTCACCTGAGACGGATTGCATACGGCAATTGGTATAAAACGAACATGATTTTCTTGAACAACTTTCTTGATATTTCTAAGAACAATTTGAAATTTTTACAAAATCGGCAAAGTAGTTTTTGAGAATATGTATAGAAGCAACAACCATACATTCAACTCTCGTATTTGTTGATTTATTTATTTGAGGCCGCATAAAGAGACGATTTGATACGTTTAGCTCATCTGTCCGAATAACCTATGGCTACCATTTATAAACAAAAACATTTTTGAATTGTCTCAAATTAGTCACAAACAACGAAGCACGCGATTAAACGTCGAAGCCTGGATTACAGCAAAAAACATACTCATATAATATCACCGATAACGATAACGCTAATTTCGTATATTTATAATAAATATTAATAATGTACGACGCATGTATAATTATGTGTGTAAGTATACCTATAAAATATGTAAAATGGTACTTTTCAGTCTCGTATAACAGGAAAATACCGAATTACCTAATACTTACTTAGGGTTTTTTTTTTTAAATACAATATTTTCATTAAATATATACGTATGTGAGTTATTTGACTAAAAAATATATAACTGACAGTCGGACACCTGTGTATACCGGATACTTTTGATGGTCCCATGGCTGTTCGTTATATACTGCTTTCACTGTGTGTATATATGTATATATAGATTAGGTATCTTTAATGTATGAAATCCGTTATTTTATAATCAAACGAAATGATTTAGTAGAATTTACATTAAAATTATATAGATACATTAATATATATAGACATTTTATAGAATAACTAGTTATTCTATATGATCCCCATTAATAGTTATATAGTTACTAGTTACTAGTTATATAGTTTAAGTACACTGTACACACTACACATCATTATCTAGTTGCAGAAGAAAAGAAATAAAATTATTATTTTGAAATTAAAATGTATATTAATTACATCGAGGAATAATACCATATTATTATGTATTTCAAATATTTTTTAAATACATTTAGGGTAAAATTGAAATATTATGGACAAAAAAAATGAATAAAAAATTTGGCAATATCAAAATGGATACATGAAAGTATAAACAATATTTTAAAAATTAAGTTTACTGCATAAATAATAAACGCGGAATAGTGGAATACCTACTATTTAATACCTATTACAAGATTGACTTTGTTGACAACACAACAATCACACAATACCTACATCATTTCTTAAATACAAATATTGTATTTAGGACGCTAAAAGAGGAGTGTTAAACTACGACTAAACGTGTTATATTTTTTTCAATTTAAATAGATTTTGTCAAAATTATGAAAATTCAATAATTATTTTGTAGTTCAAAATTCATGAAATTTAAACATACTAAAATTCTACAATTGATATATTTCATGTGTTTAAACTAATATGAAAATCTGCCACGCATCACTTACTCACCAACACTATATGAAGAGAGAAGACCCCCCGCCCCACACACACACACACACACACAATATGTGTGTCGTCCCTTACGATAAAACATATTATAACCAAATGTTTTACTTAGCTATGGGGTAGCAGAATAAATTGACTATTACATAACGCACTTACGTAGAAACTACGATGTGTTACATGTGTACTAAGTAATATGTATTGTGTACCTATACTGTATATATATATTATACGCTTTATAAGTATTAATAAGTACATTGTTTTCAACCATTTTTATTTAGAAGTACTTTACCGTTAGACCATATTTAAAATAAAATTACACCATTCCTATTATTCTGACAAAAACAAATAAATAAACAAATTAGAAAAACTTACTTCCACTTCCTTTCTTTTAATCATTGGCAAAAGACGCAAAATTATGGATGAGAATAATTTATTGTATAAGCTAGGTATTATGCTGTATAGACACTATATAGACAGTATAAAAAAATATAAAATTTGGTTTCCTAATTTATTGCTGTATGTTTTTAACCTATATGACGTATTGTTTAATAAGATAAATGAGGTGGCCATTCATTACTTTTTTTAGGGCAATATTTTGAAATATTGGTATTATATTTAGGCCTTTTCTCATTATTCTGCTGTTAAAATTCATATGTACAAATTGGTTTGAACATAGTTTTTTACTTAAGAAGTTTAAAAATTACTGGGGTATGGTGTTTATTATTACACAGTACCTAGGGCTTTTGGCAAGCGTAATCAATTATTAAGAGTTAATGTCTTAGTTCTATATGTATCCTAATTAATCTTTAATTTAGATTCTTTACAATATGGAAAATTATGAACTGGGATACTATTATATAGAACAAATTAAGGCATGTGAATCGTTTGGTTTTTGTTCACTTTAAACGCTATTTTGTAAGACAATTTTAAAATTGATAACATAATAAATACATTTTTTTATAACGTCTTGTAAATCACTATAATACCTATCCTTCCAAACTTAACAGTCAACATTTATAATCGTAAGCTGCAATGTGTTCGAAAAATTAAGATCGTTTTGTTGGTTTTTAGTTCTTTACTTTCGTTTACAAATCTTGGTATGATTTTGTTTAATTTGAAGTGGTTTATAAAACCAAAAATACATTTATATATAATAAATTAAATTAGAACAACACAGAGTTGTCATTGATTACAGAAATAAAAGATCATTTTTATATAATCTATGTATAGTGTATACTTATTAAAATGAATATGCTCATAGCTTTTATAATCAACAAATACTCGACCAATTTTGATCTTAGAGATATCAGGAAAATTCAAAGAATAATTTAAACCACGTTCAGAAATATACCAAGTGCTATTGATTGCTATCGGTTGCCCGTCTCATTCGAATTAGTTCACATAGATATAGAAGGTACACCAACGCCGATTTTCTCGGTACACTAAAGCCGAGATACACCGAAACAGTGCTGTACTTTATGTTTGTTCATTTTTTCGCATATATATTATATATAATTACAACAACGATCATAACGATATACATTACACTTATTAAGAACTTTGATCTTCATGTTGTGTATAAGAAAACGAATATTTAAACAGAAATGAATAATTTGAGCATTTTGTTTCTAAGTAAGAATAATCATTTCCGTAGGATGGTATTTGCTTTTTGCTGAAACAAATTACTCGAGGATTTATCTTTGACCGAGAATGGATAATAGATATGATACTATTACATTTAATAAGAAGTAATTATTTAAAAACATTGAAGAGTGAAAACCGAGAACGCTTCACAACAATGCAATAATTAAATATGCATTGTTCAGTAAAACAATTAAGTATAATATCTTAAAAGACAACTGCCGTGGTAAGCAAAGGGACAGCATGAGGCGACTTATACATAAAAAAACAATATTACGTACGATATTGATATAATTTATAGTTGAATGTTTTAATAAACGGTTAATTGAAACGAGTTATATATTATATCGTAGTTCCATAACACTGATAAAATATACAAGTGAAACCATCTGCAGTGAATAATACAATAATAATATGTATATGCCATATGCGCAGTAATTGCGCACGTACAATATTCAATATTCATAGAGGATTACTAATTGGATTAAGAGTGTAAAGAGCAAATTATGTAAAGGAGCGCCGCCCAGTAATAGCAAATAATTATATAGGCGATCAGAACTACTTCACGGGCCTTTTGAATTGCCACGAAATTTAAATAACTTGCATTACCTAGGTATTAACTTTTGTATACCCCACACTTTAGAACAATATTTTACCTATATTGTACTGCATTATAATTATTTAATTTTCAATTATTTTAACATTAATTAATGTTAAGATAATTTTAATAAATTATAATTAAATTTTTTGTATCTAATGATTTAAGAAGAGTATAGACATGGGAATAATTAAACCAATAATATTATGATAATTGTAAATTGGGCCACTGGAACGCGGCACGCAGACATCGTTAAGATTGTGGTAGTCGCGATAACACAGGTAGTTTTGGATGGTAGCCGTAGTTGCCGTAGTCATAATGTTTTATTTATTACCACGAAACTGTTTTTACAAAAAAACATTAAATACACGTTATGTTCTATAACGTAATAAAAGCAGCCAACCATTAAAAAGAATCTAAAATGTGTAGGCACATTATACATTCTACTTATTGCTCACGGCTTACTATTCACAACTAATTGAAGAAATTGAAAGAAGTACTACGTGGGATTTAATATGCCAAAAAGTTAAAATTATCAAAACCAAACACTGATAATTAAATTACTTTTGGTTACTTAAATCGATCAGTTAAAACCATCAGCCGATTAACCGACGTGCCAATGTACGAGTCTGTCATTGCTGCGAACAGAACGTGGTACTGGATCAGATATTTGGAATCTGGTTCATTAAACTGGTACGTCAGTCGCGATTTTTTACAATTGCGGTCTAAAATAACAAAACGAAAGCAATGACGCTCATACTAAAACATACACACGCATACACATGGAAAACAATTTAAAAGGATAATGTCTGCTACGTACTAAATAAATATACATAGTATAATAAACGCAGCGATCAAAGCAAGGCCGTAGTATTGTCTTCAACAATAATATAAATTTAAAGTAATAAACAAAAGTACTGACACGGTAAAATCGTTTGTTTTTTACAGATTAAAATACTTTCTCCGGGTTTTAAATGTATTAGCACTTGTGCACGTATGTAAACCCACTGAACATACGATAACGATCCGCGTCAATAAATTTAAAAAAAAAACATTTTAATTAACCTGTCGAGGTGTACGGAGTGCATGTAAAACGCATGTAATATATTCGATTTATTAATAATTTATCTAAACTAAACGAATATGTTATATATATATATATTGTAGCACGTTTATATTATACTGTATAATGTATGACGGAATATGATCAGTAAGTGCACAAAACTGCATTCGCAGTTTTGTATAATTTTCAAAGTAGTTTCTTATTAATTTGTCAATTTATAATACGCATTACCTACGATTTGTTTACAATATATTCTTTCAGATCCGTTTCAACTTTCAAGAAGTTGTATACGTTTATATTATAGCACATAAATCACTCTTATATAAGCTAAAAAAATATAACAAAATAAAATACACTTTCTAGTTTTATTAAAATCTAGTTTTTTTTATCACTACAAGAAGACCTGGGCAATAAACTCAAAACTATTCAAATACATTTTATTATCAAAAAACGAATATGTATAGGTATACCAGAATAGTGCATACGTGGGATAGGTTTTCATATTAAATGCTAAACCACCATATAGACACTGGCAGTACATATGTATATTTATTATTTATTAATGTGAAATATGTATAAGATATATTATAAAAAGATAACGTTGATAATAAACCAGGCTAGAAAATACCATAAAATCCACTTCCACTTGCGTCAAAATACTCTGTCTATACTTTGCCCAAAATATTTGTCAAATATAAAAAAAACTAAAATGTTTCATTTTTTCAATTATCCAATTAAATATCAGTTTTTTGAAAAACCAGTTAAGTTACTCTACTTCGAAAGTGTCATCAATGAGTGGCGTCTTCAATCAAATGGTTCGTGTTTTATTTTATACTATTATTGTGCCTGTTGGCATAAATAATAATGAAAAATTAAAGTTACTCTACCGTAGAGTATGTTTTGAATGTATCTCGTCATTGAGTAGGTCATTGTAATGGATGTTTTAAATTATAATTTAATGATTAATCATTGGACACGAAAAACGATTCTGAGCTGCAAAGATGGAGTCAGTTTTCATATTGTTTAATGATTTAATTTTAATGAATAATCCCGTTTTTCCGTGTTTTTCCTGATTTTTTATCTATGACATCCCCCCCTCAATAAAGTACCAAATACCACTTTTCTACGAGAAACCACCTTCAAAGATTCAAGCCAAAGCTTTTTTACTGCTCCAAAACGTGATGGTTGACATAAAAATGTAAAACACACATAATTGAAAAATCAAAACATTCATCGCCTCACTTAGAATCTAAAACAATAACACATTAAACCAATATACATTAATAACACATACAATCTATGTAAAATTGAATGATATATATTTTTTTTTCGAAAAATTCTTTATTAGACCATCTTGTATATAGATCTGCTGAACAATATACATACCTAACAATAATACATAATGACATGAAAATAAAATAAAGAAGAGACCATGGAGTTACTTCAACATGAGATATTAGTTATAATAATAATATTAATGAATAATATCTATAAGCAGATGATTATGCTACCTTCTAAAAACCTAACATCCAAATACCATGCGGATCGATCAAACAGTTAATGCAGAAACACATGCCAACTTTAGCCACCTAACTTACAAGTGCGAGGGTTTTATGATCACTATAACATCATTATATTATAATGATACAGACTTTAGTCGAGACAAATATTATTTTATTTAGGGTTGTTTTTATATATGTAACCAATTATACTTACAATTTATACTCTAATATCTTATTCCATCTTAACCGTAGTAAAGGATGTAACGAATATTTTGAGCAAATTACTAAAATATTTAAATGTTCTATTTCCAAATTAAATTATCTCTACGATTGAATTTCTTCATTAATAACTGATTGCATAATCTCTTGTATTATGTGTATAAATATTATAAACATATATTGCATGGTACAAACATACAAATATGTAAATTATCATAAGAAAAAACAAAAGTGTTATGATGTATATTTAAATTTAAATTTATAGTAATTTTATACATGTAAGTGATTTTTAAATTTCGAAAACTATAATAATAAATTATGATATTCTGTAATGATTAATAAATTGTATTAGCATTAATGTTTACTAGCATATAATTCTACAAGTTTCGAACTGTTGTTATATCTATACTATTATAATATAATTATAGGAATATATAGGTAATAGCTTTTCCGGTGGTATAACTCGATTTACAACTATACTTTAGTCATTACTCAATTATACGTATCTAATAATTATAAGTTTATAACCATAATAACAAAGCTAACATTTAATAAATAACAAACAAGTACATAATTTGAATTTTTTCAACTACATAATCTGTTAATACTTATTTTTCTTACTAACTTTCACGAAGTGTTAAAATAATAACAAGATCTACAACAATTTTTACCAAGTATATAGTATTATGTTTTTAAAAAATGTTGACTCATACTTAACTATGTAGTATAGCCCATAGGTAGATAAAAATATTTTGTGTCATCAAATAAATATTTTTAAATGAACACTGAAATATTAACTGAACAGAAACTTTGTAAACATTTACACTTTCCTCACACTCAAAAAATTAAATTGTAGATAGAAATATTCTTAAATTTCTTTTTATTACATAAAAAATAATTGTTTGATTCAAATTTGAAATCTTAAGGGTGGAAGGGGTATTTAAAAGGGTAAATGTTGTGGTTGGAATTTGGAGCTGAGGGTGCAATTCGAAAAAAATGTTTACAGTGCATGCTCCATGATAAATCCTCAATCGTTAAATACGCTGTAGTAGAACATACAAATAAGAAGTTCCGAGTATTTTCAATAAGTTTTAAATTTAAATTTAAATTGTTTTCACATTTAAAAACAAATGTTTAACAATAGATTAAAATTCTATTTTTCGACTAGATTCTAGTATTCAAATTATGGCAATGGGTTGTTTTTTTTTTTTATTAACCAATAATCTTATATCTTTACAATAAATTTATGAATAAAGAAGATAAACGAATTACACTTTATATGGCAATTTCTGTACTTACTGCTTATTTGGTTTAGGTATAGTTTTATTTAAAATTACAAATTTAAAAAATGTAGAGGAGTTTCAATGGGTGAATTTCAAATAGATTTAAACTGACCCAAATTTGTCTGGTATGAAACCCTCTATCTTAAAAATAAGTGTATATTTATAGTATTCCTCGTATTTGATAATGGCCATCATATCAATATTATAAATTATAATAAAATTATAAACTGTATACTGTATAGTACCATAATGTACAAATGTGTAAAATTGTTACTAATTCATAATAATTATTTACCTAGATCATTTTAATTTAATTTCTGACAATCGTAGTATAAATTGTATACAACATATTTTTCGATTGTTTTAATTGGTTAACCAAAACTAGTACAAATCATATGCAATCGTTCGATATCGGAAACTAAGAGTTATTTTAGATGAATATTGTAATGTTTATTCAATAAATAACATGTTATTGATTATCTTTCAACTTCTATAATCAAATTACATCTGCAGTAGTAAACAGTAACTAGAGCTAATATACAGAGTGTAACAGGAAGACTTGACAGGTGAAATAACTTTTGTTTTAATCAATATTTTTTTTATTTTTAATACTGAAAATAAAAACTTTTAAATTTTTTGAAGAAATTAAGAAACATGTTGATAGTAAAAACATTTATCTAAGTCAACCAGTTTATTTTTTTAGATTTTTTTAAAATACCAATATTTTTTAAGCAAATTAATTTAGAACGTGACAACTTTTTTCAAAATATTATTTCCGAGAATTTCCTGACATGAGTATATTCCTTAAATTATTTATTATTCATATAATTTTTACAATTGTTGTCATACGTTTAAGTAACATCATTTTTTTATTATTGGTTAAATTATCTAAGCAGTTTTTGCCAATACGTATATTATTATTTTCTATATGATTAAATTTAAATAATATATCGACTAATTTTAAGCCATTTATACCACGAACCTGTTCACACAGTTAAATGGTACATCGGTATTAACTAATATCAATAATATATGATATAATATATTTTAATAAACAGTAATATAATATAAGCAATGTTTTTGGCAATAATTAGATAAATCTACCGTATTACTAATAGGAAAATAAAATACTAATAGCATTGATTATACATACCTGGTTTATATAATCAATGCTAATAGTAATAATATAAACGCCTTGTACAAAATATTCATAGCAACAAAGTTTCAAGTCTGGGCTTATAATCATTTTTGGCATGCAATGATTTATTGAATTAAAATTAAACACAATATATTCTGTAACAGTGACCTACTCGATAATAACGAGATACACTCAAATCCTACGATACAGCTAGCAGCCTGACATCCTCGGTTAGGTTTTATTTTTTTTAAAACGTTTGCATTAGTTTTGAAATTTTTTTTTAATTCAAAGACATCCAGGGTAAGTTTGCCGAATATCAGCAGTATGATAAATAATTTAAATACAAAGTGTTTCACTATATTTGTTCTCACCTGACTATTTTATAGGTAGTATAATCTTCTCTCTAGTTACATCCTGCCAAACTTTTAAAACTTGAATCGTAAAAGTTATTTACATAAATAAACCATATATCCATATTGGCCTTTTTAAAGTTAAAATCACAAGTTTTTAAAAACATGGGTATTTTTTTATTTTAGGTAAATCAAATAGACTTTAAATTAAAATAATTGTTGCTTTTTAATATACTAACAATCATTCAAAAGATTCACAGGTTGGAAAAAAATAGCCGACAGAGACAAATATGGCAAAATTGTAGTGTTACTCACATATTAAAAAATGACTTGAACCGCCAAAGTACTAACTAGATTCACTTTCCCATCAGAAAAAAATGCTGTTGAGGAAAATCTAAGCATTTTTACTGTCCTTAAAGATGATGACAGAGACAAATAGAAAAAAGAAATAACTAAAAAAACACAAAACATTGTAAAACCAATACAATATTTATTGCCTCGCTCAGAATCTATAATTATTGGCTGGCCATATATTATTATATTTTGTTGCCACGAGAATTTTATTGATTCGTTATTAAATTAATTTTGTATAGGAATTACATGTATTAATTGTATTGTCATTTGATTTTTTCGTATTATTATATTATATAGTAACGTGTTAAGTTTAATTGATTTCAATATGAATAATCAACTAAACAATGATGCTTCAGCGCCTTTGGGATTGAGTGAAAATGTCGACGGTGCGGAAAACAATATTAAGAGTCCTCCTCGGTTAACGCCAGCTGAACTTGAGTTTTTAAAAATGGTTGACGACTTTTTGGCAACAGTTCGTAAAGAAAGAAGACTGGAACAACTGGCTTTGGTTCCTAGGAATGATAGTGAATCAGATTTCTACGAATCGCAGTGTAGTGAAGACGCGCCAGACATAGAACAGCCGTCAATGACTTTGGAGTCTAAGGTTGTGGATAATCCTACCCTGCAGCTGGATATTTGTTCACAGGGGATCGATGTCGACATCGACGTCGTTGAAGATACGTTGTCGTTATCTGTTGAACAAATCGTTATACACAAGGATCTGTGCGTGTCAGCCGATGATCTGCTGCAAGTAGCACCAAAAACTAAAGTTCTTCGACGTAGATCGTTCCTATCGGCTTTCGGAAGACGTATCCGTAAGATTGGTAGGAGACTTTGCTGCTGGTGCAGCGGACCATCCTCAGTAAAGAAAGATATGATCTCGTCTGACTGTGAGGTGACGAGTATAAATTAGATTTGGCAGATAGAACCACTGTATCATCTTATGAAGTTAGTTACCAAGGTAGTTAAGACGTGGCAAGTACTTATTAATCGTGTTAATTGTGTTCTTTGTAAAAAAATGTTATTATAAATTTGTATTTTACCTGTATAAAATCTCTAAATAATATTTATCAAGATTACCTTACGTGTTATAAATCTTTACAAGAAATGTAAATATTTTACCTATTAACTGTTAAGATTTTGTTTCATGTATATAATTGTTATAATAAATTACTTATTTACAAATCATATTTTGTTAATTCAATTGACTGGTAAGTAAAAACGATTCAAATGCGAAGATTCTATAATAATGTAATTACTAAAATGCAGATCCAGAGTATTCAAAATGTGGCCGCAGTATTTTATCAAATTTTGAAAAATGTAAAACAAAAACTAGTAACTGTCGTAAGTTTTTACATGAAAACCTTAGTTGTACAATTGAACATGTTAACTAGGTACAAAATAATGGCCAAAGTTCATTATTTTGACAGATGTTTTAAAAGCTACTTTATTATAGCAATAATATTATAATAATAAATTGTATTATTTAATATTATTGTAGACTTACAAAAAATGGTTAAACCACTGTATCGTCTGAATGTAGATGTTTAATAAAATATATGCATCTTGAACGTCATAACATTACGTAATGATGTTCAAACAATATATTATTATATATGAATAAATATAATACTATAAACATATAATACAAACAATTTATTGCAACAATATAAATACAGGTATAATCACATAACAAAAGTCGATAACCAGTACATATACTACACCTATTATTGTATAATAATATAATATAAAAAAAGCCAAATAATTGTTATGACAGTTATGTCAAAATACAAAAAAAAAAAGTTGGTCAAGTGGATGTCGCTCCGCTGTAAAGTAGGTTATAAGAAGATCACTGTATAATGGATGATATTAAATTTGAATTCAATGATATAATATCATTGTATACGAAAAACGATTCTGAGCGGAGATGATATGTCAGTCTAGAATATTTTAAATTATATTGATATTGTTATTTTACGGTAGCTGGTAAGTTGAATTAATATTATTCATATTATTTAATTATTAACCTAAAATTATCAGTGATGCTGGAAAAATATTATAATATATACTTTTACTCGTTAAAATTGATTTTAATATGTAATTTCGTCCAAATTTGAACTTAAAATGTCTGTAAAAAATAACTGGGTTTATATATTTTTTTGATTTTTTGATTACAGTATGTACTATTTATTAGAATCTTTATTTTAAATTATCAATCCTTAGTTATAAAAACTGACCATTTTATAATTGTTTAATTACAATGATTGATAATTTTCGAGATTTTTATGAATTTGGTCAAAATTTAAACTTAAAATGCTCATAAAAATTTATTATGAGTTGCTTATAAACATTTTTTTATTGATAAAATTAGACAAACTTATGAGGAATCTTGTATTACATTTTCAAACCTTACTTTTAAAAAGAAAAGTTTTTATGAATTTCTAACTCAAAATAAATTGCACATTTTCGTCATTTTTACGTATTTTGTCAAAATTTGAACTTTGATTACCTATAAAAAAAAAATTGTGACTACGAATTTTAATATTTTTCATCTGCCTTTGAAACTATATATTAGAAGCCTACTATTAAATTTTCAACATTTTTTACCCAACAAATAAAATTATATTGACATTTATAGAAAAAAAAACTAAAAAAATTGGAAACTCAAAATGTCCGTTAACAGCTCAAGATTAATCAAAATATTTTAAAAATGTTATGGTGTATAAAAAATTCTAATATAAACATTCGGTCAAAATTTCATGTATCTTCGGTCATTTCTTTTAGAGTTATACCAAAAACCAGAATCGATTTTTTCGAAAATTGGTTTTCCGTAAAAATTCCCGTTTTTTCCTTAATTTTTCATTTGTTTTTCACGGCGCTTTTGAAAACTACTAGGACCCTCCAAAGTACCAACTAAATTCACTTTCCTATCAGAAGAAGTACTATTGAAGAAAATCGAAGCATTTTTACTGTCCTAAAAAAGGTGATGACAGACACAAAAAATAAAAATTTAAAATTAAAAAACACACATCATTGTAAAATCAATACATTCATTGCTCCGCTCAGAATCTAAAACTGAGCATTTAATAAAATTCCCGGGAAATGTATAGAATTGCCAACGTATAGACGAATCCTGTAAAAATGATCATATATATACCCGGAATTTTATATAACTAGGTAGGTATGTACCAAAGAAATGCTAGCCAATTTATTGAATGCCAAGATTTTTAGAATTTCCCGTAACATGAGTGTATTAAATCCAAAAACCATTGAAAACCTATCCTTATGAAGAATACCATATTATTAAACAATAATCATTATGATTCATAATATAACGATAAATGAATAGGTAAATCGTAGATATACATTAATTTCTCTGTCACTTCACTTATCTATACCTACTTTCAATACTTATAGTTATAAATAATATACTATTGGTATTTTATTTAATATTTACTTATTTCTAAACATTGGAATTTGTCAAAATAAGTCGAAAATTAATTTAATTTGTATGTAAGAATATAGTATTAATAATTCTTCAAACTTAATACATTAATATTCATTATTTTTTGTGATCAATAATTTACAAATAAATGTCTATGCCCGATAATATAAATAAACACCCGATTGCCAGTAGTTAGGTTTACAGGTTATATTTTGTTACTTTACGTCTATACATGCACGCCCCGGTAAACGCTAAATAAAAATAAAATGATTCAATTTAAATACCTAATATAATCTATATAATATTATGCTAGATATCCATCAAATTTAATAAGATATTTATAACTTTCACAGATTTCATTTTTTGAGTCACAAATAAATAGAAAATTATAAAAATGTGTTTATATGATATTAAGAAAAGATACAACACCCATTCATTAGAACCAATTTAACTAAATACATATATTATATATTATGCATGATATGTATTATGTATCATTGATATATATCTAAGCAAACTTTATGAAATTTATTCGTAATAATATTATAACTTATAGCCAGTATTAAAAGAGACGTATTAAAACAAATAGTGAACTCATACATTTTTTTTACAATTATAATTGTAAAATGTAAAACCAAAATTTAAAAAAAAAATACATGCTACAAAGAACAGCCTTTTTTAGAAGGCAATAAATTAATATTGTTAATTTTTTTCATTAAACTTATAGACACATTTGATCTACTTACTGCATATTAATAGAACATAGAACGATACAATATTTAATAGATTACTAGATCTGCTGATTACCATGTGTAATTTATATTGAGTATAAGAACTAGGAGATAAGAGATTGCAAAATATAGTACTTATGTACCTAAATTATAATTATTAAATATTTTTAATAATACAATGTAGGTATAAAAAAATTAGGTAATAATTATTTATTGTACCGTCCGTATTATATTGTTGACTATAGTTGAGTACATAGTTAAAGTGGTCTCTGATTTCATGTGGTCTTAGTTTTAAATGTCATTAAACTAATTTTAACAAGAGTTATAAAGACTTGTAGATAACTGTGTAACGAAAATTAAAAATCAAAATCTACAAAATATTACTTCAATTTAAAATTAGCAAATATGCAATAACCAAATACTCATATTTAGTAAGAATTTAACTTTTTAAAGTGTAATTATGTATAAAAATTCATCTGGATGAACAAAAATATAATTATTTTTCAAACACATCAGGGTAAATCAATTTTTATTAAAAATATTATCTAACAATCTACGTATATAGTTATGTATAATTATTTTTTTTAAGAAATCGCGTTTAAGCGTAAAAAAAATTGTTATAATGAACTACAGTGATTATTTTATGGATAGAAAAATATAAAGCAGTCCATTTAACCATTTATAAAATATATTCACTGGTGAATAATCAAAATTTAATTTTGTCCAAACAGGCAGGTACCTACATCAATTCTACTAACAATATATTTAAGTATCTATTCAACGTTTATCATTATTAATGTGGTGCAATAATAGTAATATTATAATAAACCATACAAAATATGAAGAGCGCAAAAAAAAAAATCTTCCATTAATGACACCTTAACATTTAAATATTGACTATACTGGCCGATTTACAATAAAATTGTTAGCAAAGACGAAACCACTTAAAATTTAAATTTTCAAAATTATTTGAAATATCAGCATTTTAAAATAAAATGAAATGGCGCCTGAAAATTATAGCAATTATTACGAACAAAGTGTAGGTACTTTTTAAATACTTTTTGGTATTGATTTAAAGGAAAAATAAATATAATTCAACCAATATTGTTATTAAAATAACCAACCTATCAAATGTCGTAATTTAGATATTATTATGATTTATTGTACCACATACATTTTTTAAAAAAAGGTAATTCTCTAAATTTATAATTACCCACTTGACCAGAAATATTTTATTTATCAAATTAAATGAAATAAATATTATCGTGGAAATCGAAATCTTAAAGAGACGCTACACTAAAAGTTCATAAATTATATACAACGCTCAAGACAGCTTCATCATATTTAAAATTATAAACAAAGGAATATTTCATTTAACTTTTGTATTAAAAAACTGATGATTAAGGTGAGTTATTTTACTGTGATATGTAATATTGGAAACTCATTTTGGATAGTTAAATTATTAAATTTTATTTCCAACACTATGTAAATTGTCTATGGCAAAACTTATAGTTTTTAGTTGAATGTATAATTTGTACTTAGTTATGGAAATATTGGTAATGTTAAACTACTTTTTGGTTCAAAATTTAGAGGGCACCACTACTAATCCCCTTACTATAAATGCATACTAACTCGTATGGCAACAATGATGAAAAATAATGATTTATAATTATTATAAATTATTGTACAATTAAAATTATAACAAGGGGGCAATCACCGGCAAATCCACGAGATACTGATACTGCAGGTGTATTATTATTTTTAATTTGAACGCCAGAATTAAAATATTTACAAAACCACTCTGAATAAACACAGTCTACATAAAAATACCATCAATATTTTGTTAAAATAATGTTTACTCACCTATACATGTATGCATTATTTTTTCAAAAATTAATAAATTAATGAGAAATTCAAAAAATTAACTCTAGAAAATAATCTTTATTTTTAAAATACAAAATAAATAATGTTATCATTAAATCTAAATATATTTGTTCATATGAAATACAATTGTTTGTACTTTGGTGGTAAAAAATCATTGACGCTATTGATTTAATAGACTATCGAATAACATTCAGAAAATAAAACTTACTTTCTACTTTATTTTCTTTATTGAAACCTTATCTATGAACTATCACTATAATGTGAGACACAAACTAAAAGTATCAAATGTTACAAAAAAAGTCATAAGACATATGAGCCGAGCGTACGTAAAAGAAAATATAATATGAAACTCACAAAATCTAGTATTCTACTCCAATATAAATTACAGTTGTTCAAGAACAGACTAAACATAGACGAATAAGACATTTTTTTAATTTTAAACGTTTGTACAGAACTTTTGTAATATATATTAAACTTAATTTGTATAGAAAAATTTTAATTAAATACGCTTTTCTAAGATAAATTTTCATTAATCAAGTGAAAGAAAAAATAATAGAAAAAGTGGGTGATTTTTTTTTCTCCTGTGCTTTTGAAAACTACTTAGCATTTTAAATTTTGACCTCTCGAATGCACCAACACTTTTCCACCGGAAAAAATATTTAAATGAAATATCGAAGCATTATTTCTCCTACTTTTTGTATGCACAGACACAATTACACAAATAAAAATAAGAAAAAAAACAAGTATCAAAAAAGATTAAGGAAAAAACAGGAATTTTTACGCCAAATCGGTTTTTGACAAAATCAAAATGTAACTCTAAAACAAATTACCACAGATACAAAAACTTTCACTGAATGTTTATAATAGCATTTTCTATAGGTACGCCATAAAACTTTTAAAAATATTTTTAATTTCCTATTTGAGCTGTTTACGGGCATTTCTGGTTTCCAATTTTTATAGTTTTTTTTTCTATAAATGTCAAAGCCTCTTAATATATTGTTATAATGATAGTTGAAAAAGTTTAAAAATAGGTACATAGTCACAATTTTTTTTTTAAGCATTTAGTTTGAATTTTAACAAAATACGTAAAAATTACAAAAATTTACAAATTATTTTGAGTTATAATTCATAAAAATGTTTCTTTTTAAATCTAAGATTTGAAAATCTAGTACAAAATTCTTCATAAACATGTCTACCTTTATCAAAAAATAAATAAATCTCTACCCGGTAGATTCTACCGGAAAGTCAAATATAACTTTCATGAGCGTTTGAAGTTGAAATGTTCACATTTGATCGCGATTTTCTTATTTTGTTGTAATTTAAAAACGAATAACTGTGGATAAAAAGTGGATACTTGAAATTTACACCACGCATTTATTTTATCAATTCCTATACTCGATAAAATGCACAAGACATTTTGAGCTGTTTACAAACATTTTTAACTATCAATTTTTTAAGTTTTTTTTTCTATAAATATCAATAAAATTGTATGTGTTGGGTCAAAAAGCGTGAAAATGTAATACAAGGCTGTTGAAAAATATTAAAAATATAAAGGCACAATTTTTGTTATAAGAATTTAAAGGTCGAATTTTGACATAATTTATTTGACACAGTTATTTTTGAGAGACATTTTAAATTCAAATTTGGACGAAATTACATATTTAAACAAAGAATAACGTTTTTTGTTATTTTGTTGTAACTTAAAAATATTATTCACGGATGTATGCAACTTTAGACTCTATTATTATATTTTATATACACAATGACATTTTCAAACGTAAATTTTTTGACAAGAATGAATTTAACCTTCTTTAATAGATACTTAATGCCTAAACTAAAATGAATTACTTTAATTACAATAATATCATCAAGTGACAAGTATACTAAGTAATATTAAAGGCTGACAGACCGTCTTCGCTCAGAATCGTTTTTTGTATACAATGATATATAAATCATTGAATTCAAGTTTAACACCATCCAATAGAGTGACCCACTTGTAAGCTACTGTACGGCAGAGCAACACCCACTTACCCGCTTTTTTAAATGTGTATAACTATTATGCGTTGTTGCATTGCAATAAAAGATCACTTATGAGTTAAATATTTTAACACCAGGAGTATATTAAATATAAAACAAAAAAGTTTAATAAAACTTGGGGTGCTAAACCTATCGAAAAATCGTTATACACAATACAATAATGAAAACAAAATAATAGGAAACTATATAGTAATAAGTCAATTTTTTTAGATTAAATAATTATATTTATAAACACATAATTTTAAGTGAAATACTATTTTTGATAGAGAAAATAAAATATTTAAAATGCATGTATGTATACTATATTATATTATATACCTATTATGTTTATAAAATAATGATGTCCGGCAATCCCCTAAAATAATAAAAAAAATTAGTTGTTTGCTTACATTGTTGCTCACACTAACATCTTAATATGCACGTTAATATTTCATGTAAATGGACCGTGTGATGTTTGCTAAATCTACCTAATTAATACTATGATATTATATTATTATAAACATAGACATAGGTTCTAACAATTACCTTTGAGACCAAACATTTTTATACTAACAATTAACTGGTCAGGCCGTCAAGGTACTATACATAAGGCATACATGTAGTTGTAGTAGCATGGCACTGTTAATTTTAATTAATTCTGTAAAGTAAATTAAAACCCTTAAATAAACAAAGTAAAATAGAGAGTTGAAACAATTTCGTAGAAAATAAAATCTAAATTACACATTGAAATCATAAATGTATATCTACAGGATACATAATAGTTAATATAATAATTTCTTGTTTAACCTGTGAAACATATACATTATAATATACTACTATGGTTAAAAAAATATATATATATAACTTTTATCTGTTTCAAGAACAATTTGATGTTTTAAAATCAAAAACCTTTTCTACATTTGTTAAATTATTTAAACGTTAACTTCGATTTTCAGTCCAAAAAATGCATACAACAAGCATTGACATTGTATAAATAAATAAATCGTTTTAAGCGGCCCGGTGCCAATTTTTCAAATTTTCCGCAATTCTATAAAATTTGTAAATTAAATTTTATATTTTAGTTGCCACTTTAATTATATTTTTCCACTAATGTACTACATGTTACCTATTTATGGGGAGGGGGGTGATAGGGTGTATTATATCGAAAAAAATGACTTCACGGAAATAATCTCAGGCATTTTAGAATTGTCGGATTTTGATAACTAATATTTTATCTAAAAGAAGAAAACTTTTTACAGGCCACATCGAACTCCGATTTTTTATTTTATTTCATATAATGGTATAATGTAAATTGTAAAAGAAATCGCTTAAAATTGTAATATTTTTGAAGACATATTATAAAGTTTGAGATAAAAATATTAAAAAAAACAGAGTTCGATGCGGCCTGTAGAATATTACTTTCTATAGTTAAAAAAAAATTGATTTGGTGATTTGTGAATTAAAAATTTGGTTGATTCTACAGAACAGGATCATTATTCCTGTGGAGAGTACTTTTGGGTACAAAATTACAATGGCACCGGATGCCTTAACATAATAGATATATCATATATATTAATTATAAATGAAATTCAAATAAAAATATTTTTTTTAATCAATTAGTACAAATCAATAATTATATTATATTATAGTACGAGCACAGCTGATTTATGACTAGATCATTTCAGGGATTAAAAATTAGATTTAAGATTAGTTTAATTTTTTATAATAGTAAGAAAACCATTGTTAATCGTTCAGTCTGTAATAGAATATATGTGTAGGGAAAGAGGCGTACACAAATCGAAAGTTTGAAATCAAGCTCGTATTGGATCATATGGAAGTAATATAGCAACCACCGGTGAATATGGGCAAGGAGAAATGTGTCAGGCTAGATCTTATCCCCCCCCCCCCAACCAAGGTCACTCGGAGAAAATACTTTTTTTTCAAAAACGTTTCTAATGTAAGTAAAAACCACAAAAGGCCTAAATTAGACACAACGCGCCACAGGCCTGCATCTGGATTGTTGCGAATAGCACGTAATCGGTGGGTGGTGGTGCAGAATGGCGGAGGGCCGGGAGCTGTGTGACCCAGATAACATTTATTTCCAGATGATACGCGAGGAGTAGACGGAAACGCTAAGCGTCCCGGGTAAATGAAACCAGTTAAGCCTGTTTTTGAAATTAAAAATCAGCGAGCAAAATCCAAATGTCATTCGTAGGGTACAACGATCAAACAGTCATTCTGTACGTGAACGCGATCGCGTGCAGTATTATTACTTTGTTCTAGTCGACAAAATATACATCGTAAGGATATAATAAAATATATACCTAGCTAATTGGTAAAGATATAGACATTATAAATAAAACAAGTGCGTTAGTGATAATAAATAGCAACGATGATTATGCGTGTGATAACGATCACAGTTGTGTGTCTCGCGATTTCGAGTTTATCTACAGCGACGGCGGAAGCGAAGGCTAGCTTACAACAGTCAGTGCAGGAGGTATCGGAAACTAATGTACAGCAGCAAAACGTCGTCACGGACGACGAAGGGATTAAAATCAACGTGACTGCCATTGCCGCCAGGTTCATCAAAGATTACGTGACGCCAACATTATGCTCATACTCGCCAGGATTTTGTGCCAAGCACCAACTACGTAAGTCTGAAGTATATGAATATTGTATTATTTTGCCTGATTCACAACAAAACACAATAATCCTAAGATTGTCTAAAATCAAATAAATCTAATAATAATACGTTATATTTAATTGGCTCCCAAACCTCGATAACCCGTTAGTATCGTTATCTACTCAGGATATTTCAAAAAGTCATCTATAAAACGTGTTATTACAAAATAAGATCATATTATCACATTTTTGTTTTTTGTTAACTCAAAAAATTAGAAAATTAGAATTTGAGTAATCAAGTCAACTATAATAATAATCATAAGGTTGTGAGTTATTACTCATTAACAACATATTGACATGTAAAATTATAAGTCAAACAAAATATGATTTATAGAGTTGATTCAATAAAAATCACATTTGAATATCCAATGTCAACAAAATTTGAATTTAAATCGATCTTAAGAAATGTAGGTAAGTAAAGATTACGACAGAAACTTTCTTTGTAAATTGCTGTAAAAATTGTATGAAAAATCTTATGTAAAATTTACAAGCATTATGAATTCATAAAAATTCTACAAACATTTTTTTAAGATTTTATGATTTTGACGAATTTTGTCAAAATTTGAAATTCAAACGCTATTAAAAAAAATGTGACTACTTATAAAATGTTTTCAATATTTTTTAATCGCGGTAACAACAATTTATAATAAAGCTTGTATAACAACAAGCTTTTTTTATTCAAATATTTGAAGAATGCTCCTGCAAACGAAGCAAATTTTTAATTTTAATATTATCTAAATTATATTTTGAAAATTAAATCATGTCTAGAAGATAGAAATATGAATATTTGGTAACAATGTCATATCTAGAGTTATTCATTTTTGAATTATGACAACAACTGATTCTATCAAAAACTTGCTGTACGTAAACATTTCTTAGCCTTAGTTATAATAATAACATTTAAAATGAGTTTTGAATTTAAAATGAAGATATACTAATATAAAATACACTTAATTGATAAAGAACAAAAAAATCTGTTCAATATATAAACGTTTATCTAATACCTATGTATTATGTGCAAGTTAATTTTGAATAAGCCAATATCAATGTATGCAATAACCCAGACAATTTTTATCGACATCAATAATCAAATAATACAAATAAAATAAAAAAATGCAGTTACAGATTATATTAATTATAATGTTTTTTATTCGTAAAAAGTTATAAAACTATATGCAATTTAATACTCTTTTTGGTTAGTTAAAACCGATAAAATAAAATTATTTTAACGGTTGATTTATGGATATTTAAATTTTTAATGTTTGATTCTAAAAGGTACAAACCTGTCTTCCACAATTGATACGGTAATTTATGTTTTTTATAGACTATACTTGTTTTCCTAGTTTATAGAGTAGCAATATATTTATAACAGGTCTATTATATAGGTCTTAAAAAATATGAAGTTTTACTTAAAATATCTCATGCTTGCAGTAAACATAAATTTCAATTTAAAACAAATAATATATTCAGTAAAAAAATAAGAATATTATAATTTTTCTAATTTTAATACATAATAATAATTTTATTTCAAAGTAGGCATGGGATAAATTAATTACATACATTTAAAAAAAACTCTCATTTTCTATATTATAAGTAAAAATTAAATCATATAATACATGATAAAAATTAAAGACCAATTTTACAATTTAAGTCGAAGTTGCAATAATCATCATTCATTTAGACTATAAACATGTTACATTGATTATTGATGTATTTAGATACAACAACAATTTATTGTATTATATAAATAACATTTTAAAAACCAAAGATTAAAAATAATAATTATCCATTATCTATGAATCATATAATAACTATTATTCGATGAATTTATACAGAGATCAACATTATAATATATTGGTAACAAAATACTAACTTAATAAAGGCTTTCAAGAAAAAAAATAAAACTATTAGATCCCCATTAAATATGCTTACCAATAGCTCCAACACCCTTAATTATTCCAAAATATTTTTTAATTTTCGAAAGTAACATTATGTTGTATTATGTTTTATAAAATCTCGGCATTTTTCGGCCTTGCTAGGTACTAATAAGAAATATATAATGATTTTCCAACTGCTATGAATTATAGAAAATATTTCTTAAAAATTGATGGCGTTGGTATACCCAATCTAGCTATTTGTGGTATAGCGAGGTTACCTAAAATAATAGTTTTTAGAAGACTTCAAAAAATAAAAATGAAGGTTCATATTATGTTTTAAAAATAATAATTATAGATTTAATGGCAGGTACTAGGTACATAGGTGTATTCCTTAGATGTACTTATAACGGAAGTTTAAACTGTTTAAATTAATTACATCATTATGTATATAACAATATGTGTATTGTATGCATTATTAACACAGATTTGCCATACATTTTTTTGGAAATTTGTGTATACAATAGGAAATGTATAAGTATTATTCCATTTCTCAGCTTTAATTACCGTAATTATTACATTCATTTATGCGTTTTAACAAAGATATACTTTGATGACTAAATCGCTTAGTTACTAAGAGTGTGTAATTAAAATGGAAATAATTATTCATGACGGACATAATGTTTGATTAGATTCTTTGATTGCTTATAACAAAATATATCTTAACTAAGGTTTTTAAAATACGAAATTCCACAAAATGTATTTATTTACATAATTTACGAATGTCTTCGTTTATAACAGTCCTATTTATCATATTTTCAAATTTGATAACATATATAGTAACAATCTCCATATTTATGATATCGTGGAATGATCAACATCTATAAATATAAATACCTTCAATAAAATTAAAATAATTTATTTAATTATATAAAACAGCACAATATTATTGCTTTTAATTGACCTTATTCAATACGTATACTAAGAAGTCGCCACTACGTAAACATGTCTTACAAACGTAAAACATAGCATATTTGAGCAGAACAAAACTAATTCTGTGTTGTTAGCTTAAATAATATATTGTATTTAACTATCATCAACCTTAATGGTAAAAATATTATCAAGGACACCTTGTAGGCATATGCACAATTTGAGTGAGGCTTGGCTGTGGTTAGCACTCCGAATTTCGAATTTAGCACCGCCAAAATGGTTCATGTTAATTTAAATTTTAAGCTGATTTCCATAACCATAAAATAATATGAAAAAAAATAGAAGGGCTTGGCACCCCCAATTTTTTCATTGAAATTGCGCCTTTTGATTGTAGGCTTTTATGAGTAATAGGTACATAATAATACACAAGATTAGTGCATTCAAATTTTGAGTTTAAATCACACAACATTACCTATATACTTACATAAAATATACCTTTATATTTTTACTCAAGGTATATCGAAAAATACGCCATCTATCACCATCCCCAAGTTAGACGGCGAAGACGGCATTAACTGAATATAATATATTGTTTTAAATTTCAGAGAGCAGAGATATCAAAAGCTATTTGGCCACGGCCGGAACATTGTTCGCGGGAGCGTTGGGAGTTATGATGACAAAAATCACAGTGCTGATTGTCTTATCGGTACTCTCCACAGTCATCGGAAAAATGTTGCTACTCTACGCGTTATTTAAAACTGGCCCACACCACGACCATTACAAATACAAGTCAGCCCATCACCACGCACAGCCGTTCGTCAAGTATACTAAGGACAAGTACTACATCAAGAACACACCGTCAGTTCACAGTCACGATGTGGTTGTCGACTCACCTCCTGAGCACGTCTCCCCTTACCATTCACCGTACGTTCTGGAATCTGCTGTGCATGATCATAAGTTGAAAGGAGTGTCTTACTACAAACGATAACACACCAACACTGCTCCGTCCCCGGTCAGTTTTATAGCCATTCAATCGACTTCATAGGCAAAAGCACAATTTATTTTTTAATGTCTACACGGTTTTTACGATATATATTTTTTTGTATTAATGCGCCAGCTTCCGTCACCTTGCCCGGTCGAAGATGATTGAGGACGGAATCACAAATGTTAATCCCCCTTAATACACTTAGTAATCAGCTTGCTTGTCATTGGTTCATTAAATCTAAGACTTGTAAAGCGTACCTATGCGTCGAAAAAACGTCAGCGTTCTTCACACGTTCTTCTTAATTTATTTTTTATTTGGTTTAACGCAAAATGATGTATATATTATTACTGTATTATTATAATATTTAAATCGTCGTCAAAACAATGCAATTATTTTTTGTTTTAGCGTTGTATCAATAATTTATTACTCAATATTATTACTATTTATTTATTTATTTATTTGTATGATTTCTATTGATTTGTGAACATTTCAATAATCAGAATGAAATTGTATTCATAATGTTTTTACAAAACTAGTCTTTATATAATATACAATTATATTACCTATTTATTATTTTATATATAATTATTTTAAATTATTAACAATAAATATACCTAATATATTGTACAGTTATTTTATTTTATTTTTAATAATTAAACTTAAGCCCGGCAACTATGACCATTAGCTATTGTAGCGGATTATAAACTGTAGTTGGTAAGGTTGGTACGATAGGTGTTGTTATGGGTGTTGTAAATAAGCAAACAAATATATGTGTGGCAAGGTTTTTACTACTACGAACCCGGGTGGTCACCCATCGGGGAACTAATAGCAGCGGGCGTTACTTACCCTCAGTTGCATTGCGCGACTGCAGGTAACAGCCAACGTGCAAAGCCAAGTCATATTATACAGTTATATTAATAAAAAAATTTAATATTTGTACAATTTAACTTAAGCCCTTGTTATAAGTGTGTTTTTAAATATTATCGGTCTAGTTAAAATATATATACAACGATTATAATTTAAATATGTTTATACCTAATATATATTTTAAAGTCAATCTAGATGATAAGTGGCAAATGGTCAAAATAGCCTGCACTAAAAATATCCAGCCTAAAAAATGTAAGGTTAAATAAAATGAAAAGGTACAGATATTTACCAGATATTTTAGCTACACAAATTTCCATCAAAAACATCGTTAACTTAAACGAGTATATACGATACAAACTTAATAAACGAATCTAATCAGCTATCAACGATTTATCGAATATCAATGATTATGGTGACAGAGATAACTCGTAATATCAAAAACTGGTTGTTTTTTCAGTTTTACGTTTTACATATACCTATACTTTATAGTTTATATAGGGTTCATAACACTTGTGTATTATTTTATATTTTATTTGTTTACTATATATAAAAATGTATGCCACTTATAAAACTAGATAGCATAAAATATATGCTGATAAATAAAGGTTATCTTTATATGGTATCCATAACAAATACGATATAGAGACAAAATTCTATAAATACTGTATTCATAATAGTTCTCTCTTTCAATTCGATAACCACAATTTTCAATTGAACCAAAAAAATTATATATAAATAATTAATTTACATAAAAAAATCAAAATTTCTTTTAAAAAAAATTAAAATGCTGTTACTTTTAAATATTAGAGTATTAATTATTATTTTATTTTAACTGGACATTTTTTTAATAAGTAAACAAATATATAAGCTAATTCTGAGCGGATTGGTGGATGTATAGAATTTATAATGATGTAAGGTAGTATGTTTTTTTTTATCTATGTATATCTGTTTTGTATCTATATACATTATACACTATGAATAGTAGAAAAATGCTTCGATCTTCAACTTTGACGTTGGTTTCTGATATCAAAATTGTGTATAGTTGGTACCCACGACTTTTTGAGGGGTATTCCTGTACCACTCTACTTTACTCATCAAAAATTTAAATACTTATAGCTCATAAAATACTCATCCATTTATACACAAAGTACTTATAAAAAATATTTTGCTTTGGAATAATGAATAAAAAATGCATGTTTTTATATAAAAAAAAAGATAAGCAATTAAAAAAAAGGGGGTCAAGTGGATGTCGCTCCGCTGTACAGTAGGCTACAAGTAGATCACTGTACTATAATGGATGGTATTAAATTCGAATTCAATGGTATAATATCATTGTATAGTGTATACGAAAAACGATTCTGAGCGGAGATGGTATGTCAGTCTAGGATATTTTAAATTATATTGATATTGTTATTTTACGGTAGCTAATTAATATTATTCATATTATTTAATTATTAACCTTCAATTATCAGTGATACTAGAAAAATATAATAATATATACTTTTACTCGTTAAAATTGATTTTAATATGTTATTTCGTCCAAATTTAAACTTAAAATGTCTGTAAAATATAACTGTGTTTATATATTTTTTAGATTTTTTGTTTACAGTATGTACTATTTATTAGAATCTTTGTTTTAAATTTTCAATCCTTAGTTATAAAACTGACCATTTTATAATTGTTTAATTACAATAATTTATAATTTTCGAGAATTTGATGAATTTGGTCAAAATTCGAACTTTAAATGCTTTATAAAAAAAAAAGGGGTCAAGTGGATGTCGCTCTGCTGTACAGTAGGTTACAAGTAGATCACTGTATAATGGATGGTATTAAATTTAAATTCAATGATATAATATCATTGTATACGAACAACGATTCTGAGCAGAGACGGTATGTCAGTCTAGGATATTTTAAATTATATTGATATTGTTATTTTACGGTAGCTAATTAATATTATTCATATTATTTAATTATTAACCTTCAATTATCAGTGATACTAGAAAAATATAATAATATATACTTTTACTCGTTAAAATTGATTTTAATATGTAATTTCGTCCAAATTTAAACTTAAAATGTCTGTAAAAAATAACTGTGTTTATATATTTTTTAGATTTTTTGTTTACAGTATGTACTATTTATTAGAATCTTTATTTTAAATGTTCAATCCTTAGTTATAAAAACTGACCATTTTATAATTGTTTAATTACAATGATAGATAATTACCAACTAGATTCACTTTCCTATCAGAAAAGGTACTATTGAAGAAAATCGAAGCATTTTTACTGTCCTAAAACGTGATGACAGACACAAAAATAAAAAATAAAATAAAAAAAAAACACACATCATTGTAAAATCAATACATTCATCGCTCCGCTCAGAATCTAAAAGATAACGATGAAAAATAGTGGGTAGATAATAAATATATTTGTTTAGTAGAATGTTTTTTAATGACTAAATTATGTAAAAAAAAATATTTTAACATTTTAATAGTTTTTTTTTAATAATGAGAGGCTTACATTAAATGGATCACCCTATAGGTAAAGGTAGGTTGGTTACTTATGCATATGACAAAAACCGTTATTGACCGTTCACTTGACACATATGCGCTTACCAAACTGCATTGTCGGTTACGGTTTACTCGTCCGTAACACTAAAAACAATATAATTGTAGAATATAAATATGGCATAATATACGCGGAATGTGGAGCTGATCTCGCCTATCGAATGGAGTAAATGTTTTTTATTGAGTGGGTGTCCCGCGTTGGTGAGACGTTGGGATTGAGCATTTTTTTATTTCTATGACGTCTAAACATTTTAAAGTGTTTAGCTCAATATGTATATATTTGTTTAATACATAGCAACATATTTTTGGGAAGGGTTGGGTACTTGTAGCTTATAAAAATTCTTTCACCTCAGATTTTTAAAAATAGATTGGCGACACTATATACAGATAATATGATGCGTATTTTGTGCGGCCATTAGAGGTGCTCACAAGCACAAGACATGATAAATGTTGAATGTAACTACATTTTATAACGTAATATAAAAAGCTATCTAATGGGGGGATACAGACCATCATTACCTATTTTTTTTATCAAAAACTGTCAGTAAACTAGAGAAAAAAATAACAACAAAAACGGAATAATAATTAACAAATCAACTGGGTTAAAGCTAAACCAAAAAAAGATTAAAGAAGGATACAAATCACGAAACTTCACTATGTCTGAGGATGATGGAAACCTAATAATTCAAACGAGTGGAGTGGGCTGGCCACGGCTGGTGGAAATCCGATAAAAAAGCGACAGTGAGAAGACCTCAGCGGTATAGCAAGATGAGGAAGGATATCTCAGAAATTTATGAGCTAATACAAAATGAATAATACAATGGTCGATAGCTCGAACTTTTTCCCCGATCCCTATAGATATATTAACCTTGGATAACTCAAATTCTTGAATAACTCGAACTTTCTGGCCGGTCCCTTCAACTTCGATTTAACCACGTTCGGCTATATTATTGTAACGATTGTCGACCTTGTACATTACTCCCTACGTAGAGCACGGCTAATATACTGAGGTGTAGTGGCAAATGTGGTCGCAAAATATATGTTATGCTGACTAGGGATTCTCATGCATCGTGGTAATGACCGACAGGGACTCCTGGCAGTTGAGAGTTGGAGTAGTTTATAGCAGTTGATAGCCGATGGTTGACAGAAACCTAAAGAGGACTCCTGGCAGTGAATGGATGACAAAGACCTAAAGAGGACCAGCGGACGACCGGCTCAACCCACATTGGATATCGGCAACCCATGACACACCGCGGCCCGATTGGTAATCCTCGATTATAATTTATAAGTTCATACCTAATTATTGATGTTCTTTATATTATAATTTATAAGATTTTATGTTGTAGTAATAATAATATATAATACAATATTTTTAGGAGATACGGAGCTCTGTCACCCCCTCTAAATCTGGCCCTGTACATATTATGCATAAACTAAACAAAGAATTAACTTGTATTCAGTATAGTGCTGACTGATTAGTATAATGAAATGTAAAACAATTTTTACTATATTTAGTACTCATGTTGCTATACCAAATATTTTTCCCAGCATTCTAAAATATTTATATTCTGTGATCTCTATAGTATTATGTCCTGAACTAAAATAAATTAAAATAACTTATATTGTTAAATCTTTAACAATATTTTGTTGAATGTTTCAATTATAAATACAAATAGTTGTAAAAGAAATATAATATACAAGTAAAATTAAACTAAAAAAAGAGAAGTAGTTTTCATCATACAGTATTTGGTTAAATTAAGTTAAGTCAACTCTTTACCGACACCCTATCAACTTCTTTCAAAAATAATATTTATTACTTTTATATTCAAACGCGGTAGTTAAAAAACACATTCTATAGGTAAATCATACACTATAATTGGTAGTGATTTAGCTCCATTCAGCAATGTATAGTTTGAGTTGAAATATAAATAATTATTTATCTGCATAATGTATGTATATGCATGCTAGGTGATAACAAAATAATTAATTGATCCATTAAAACAACTTACCTTCATTTGACACATCAATTCTTCTAAACTGTTTATCTACTTCCAACAAATATTTAAATTCATCATTGATAGAATCTTCAGCACACTCTTCATCCTTGATATTAATACCCTCTAATGGACCAAACTGGGTATGTTTTTGAACTGTTTTTCTTGCAAATACTCCAAATTCTTAGAAAAACAATAGGTTATTATAATTATATAATTAAATCAAAATGTCATATTATTCTTTAACAGACTCACTATTATTTAAATTTTCTTGAGTTTTAATTTTCATAATTCTTAAATGTGTAGCAGGTAATGACGCTCTAGCTCTAGTTTGTACAGCTAGATCGATGATACTACTCACTTGATGTATTGGGCAGTTTGATTCATTTTGGTATAGCTTATTACAATCTTCACACCCTAGAAAAATCATAAAAATAAAATACATTAATACAATTAAAACCACAAGAAATATAATCTATATATTTCCTATAAATAAACATAGCATTGCATTATACATAAATTAAATTTTAAAATTGATTCTGTAAAAACAAAATGTTGTAAATTAAGTATTGAAGACATCTAAACAAGAACTATTACAATCAATGTGGTATATTATATTTATATTTCATGTTGCATTCTAAATACAATTATTTGAATGTTTTAAATCAGTGATGAGCAAAAACCAGTTTTTTGGTAGAAAAATAAATTTAACAATATTAATATTGTTCTATACATTTAACTTTTAA
This sequence comes from Nasonovia ribisnigri, assembly GCA_027563435.1. NCBI lineage: Eukaryota > Metazoa > Arthropoda > Insecta > Hemiptera > Aphididae > Nasonovia > Nasonovia ribisnigri. Next base: position 181,232 of record JANEHU010004664.1, on the reverse strand, counting down.
TGTGATGTTCAATATTAATAAAATATGAAAAACCCGCAGGTTTAACTACAGCTTAACTAATTGAAAATCAATAATACGGTCTAGCTAAATTAAAACAGAGTAGCAGAACTTATTTAATTGCAACCTTATATTATAAACCTTAGATATCTGGAAAAGTACCTAATGCACTGAGATTGTATAGCATTTAATAGACTACACTGTTCTGGGAAAAACTCTTTAAATGGAAAATGAAAGAACAGCCTACAACTATGGCCACATCACAGTCCACATCCAATGTATTAAATAGGGGTATGACAATGTGTGAATTAGGCATATCGGGTGATTGTGGCCTTTAACATGGTCTTCAGAGGGGGCTGGATATACGTGAAATAAGAAACGGTAAATAAGCCGACCTCACGTAGTGTACTCAGCCTATATGATAACAAACATTTTTTGAATACGGGTAAACAAGGATCTAACATTATGTTGGTTTATGGGCTCGTTTCCTAGGTTCAGACTTTAGATCATAGGTAAACGTAAACCCAATCAGCTGATTGAGAGTTGCTTCTTTCTTGATCTATGAAAGTTATTTCATTAGAGAAACTACAGAAGAATAACATGAAGTCGCAGACAATTCTATCAAATAGATAATGATACTTGAGATCTGTTTGGGAAAAATTGATTTATCATTACTACAAATAAATTACTTTTTAATATTTAAAAATTTAATTTAGTTATATATATTGTCTTTTCTAAATTATTTATTTGTAGTTTGTATAACACTAGTTTCTATGTCTACAACAACAATAATAATAATAATAATAATAACATAATATCATGTTATTTTGCTAATGCTTACAATATTCTATTAGAGCTGGTGGTTTTGGATTAATTCTACTGATAAAATTAATACTTATATCTTCATCAATACATTGTGGTTGTCTAACAAATTCTTCTGCTATCTTTTCAATTGTTTCTTTTGACATTCTTTGAAAACCTTAATAAAGAAATTCAAAAGATTATTTTTCAATTTAGTACTTGTTTAATAATTTAATTAAGACAAAAAGTTGTTTTTAAATCTTATAAGTAAATCAATCTAAATATCTGTTTAATAAACACCTGAACTATGTTGATGATGATCAACATCAAGTGAAACACTTTCAGATCCTTCATCAAGTCTTCCTTTTAACTGATTACTGTTAAGTGGAATTTGTGAATCATCAACAACTGCTATATCACAAGTATCTATATCATCCACTAATTCTTCGTGATTGACTAGTAACTCAACAACATTATGATGTGATTTTGGAGAAGATAATAAACTTAGATCATCTATCGATACTATTTTCTGAGCAATATGATTATTTTGAACAGATCTAGACTGTGGTACTGTATAAAATTCATTTCCTTCACTATTCAATACATCATTTTCTTTCAAGGTCACTTCAATATAGCTACCACCGTTTTCTGAAAAGATAAAACGATTGTTCCCAGTCTCTAAAATCATATTTTGATTACTTCCCAGATTATTGACAAAATTATCGGTTTGTTTGGGAATAAATGATAACTGGTCAATTTGTACTAAGGAATTGTCATGTGATAGATTGTCCATGACTGAATGTCTATTGGATACTTGAGACATATTATTTGTTTTAATGTGATATAAATCATTTTGAAAATACTGATCCGGCATTGATACCATAGTCTCCACTTCTGACATGCTGTTGTATTCTGGTAACATTACTGTTTGTGAGTGCTTGGTCATTCCAAAATCTGTAGCTTGGTTATCTAAAAAATTTAAAGTAAATCAAACAATTTAAATTAAATAAGTATATATTATCAGTTACCGAGAACTGTCATAGAATGCATATCATTGTTGGTTAGTACATCAAAGGGACGGCCGTTGGTGTCTGTTAATACAATATTATCATCTGTGAAGGTATCTTTAATGAAGTCAATATTTTTAAACTTCATCCCACCAATCTAAAACAAAATATTAAAATAGGTAATACAGTAGACGTTACTTATAAGACTCACGGATATAAGGTTCAGTCGTTTATTAGACTCAATCATGCAATCTGGACATTTCCAAATACATTGTAAAAAATTTGGTTATAAGACTCAAATTTCGTAAAACAAAAAATATTACGAAATAAAAATGTTTGGTTAAAATTAAAGCAAAATATGTAATAAATTAAAATTCATAAATATATTATTAAAAATTTTGTTTTCATTTCCCCACTTAGCCTATAAGATTCATTTTGTTATAAGACTCACTTTGTGCTGGTCCCAAAGTGAGTCTTATAAGCGGTGCCCACTGTGCATAATTGTAACACGTTTATTCATTTTTTTTTTAGATAAAAAAGTATGTTACCACAAAATGACCGGTGTTGTGTTTCATTCCTGAAGGCCCCGGTCTATTTATATGATCGTCTTGATCAAAATCATCTGGACACCAATCAGAACTTGAACCTTGTTTTAAATCCATCGTTGAATAATACTAAAAAAACAATGAACATTTTGTTTATTTTTAATTAATATTTACAATTATGTAAAATTGCTAGCTTGAAAGTGTTTAGCAAAGGATTTCCCGATTTGCCAGCTAGTTTCTGGGTATTTTTTGCCCTCCTTATGATTATTTTATTGTTGCCACTTATCTTAGTTTAGTTACTTTAGCCGAACGCAGACATTATTTTGGTGAAAAATTTTTAAAGGTTAATTTTAAGTTCCCTGATGATTTTCTAGCTCTACTTCTATATTCCACTTACCCTTCAGTTTAAAAATAATAACAATAATAATCAGCAGTTTATTGTAAGCAACTATTTATGTTAAACAGAAAAATATTATTGAACAATTCAGTTTGACTTGTTTTATTTTCAAAAAGTAAACTGAAAGTACATAGAATTTATTATTTAACTAAACTATATGAAAAATTTAAAAATACTTATATCATGCCTTTATGTTGATAATATTAAATAAACAAAATAAATTTTGTATCAAATGCATTAATGACAATATTATAGGTAGGTACATGAAAACATATTATTATGTTAGCTATTATATTTCATAAAAATATATAGCTATACCAATTTAGGATAAGGTACAAAACAAATTTGGTTCAATTACAGAGTAAAGATTATTATTTTAGAGTTATCAGTGGCAAGTAAATTCTTAAATTTTCGCAAGTCATAAATTTTTAAGGTTTGGATGCACAATTTAAAATTCACTATTACATTAATAAACAGTTTACGACTAATGTTATACATATTATACTATCGTAAATAGGCACTTACTTTTTTGTTATATCTGTAAGGTTACACCAAAGTTTATCCGATTTAAAACAAATGATAATACAATACTGTCAACATTTTTATCGTTCACGGCATTTACACATTTTCTAAGTGTTACGTGTAAAACTATATAATGACATTTTAGTGATCTAGTAAAAAGCCAAACGCTAAAGGCTAATGATTTACGAACATAATTTTAACGACCAAATTTCAGCACTATCGTATTGGGTTTTGTTGATGAAAAAAAATGTTATGATAAGGCTATTCAGCTGATAACGTTTTATCTGGCAGCTGTGCAATTGCCACATCTCTCAGTTTATTATTATTCCCGCTATTCAACTTTTGAAGTTCAAAACAAAGCACCTCTTTTGAAGCACTGTATACATCAATATCATTCTTTTTATTTGCGTCACTCAATCTTAAATTCATATAACCATTGGTTTAAAATGTGATCGGGCAACTTCAAAACTTCGCGGCCTCAATATCTTTATTAATTAATAAAGAAATACCTACCGTCCTACCCTAATATACATTTACTCATAATTATGGCTTAAATATACTCATACTCAAAATAAAGTTATGATGTAATAAAATGAAAAAAGAGGCCGGGCCATGGCCCGACGTCAGCATGGACTTCGATACATCGACTTCGTAACTATGTAACAGCTATACGGAATCCTGGAAAAAAGAACCAACTAAATTATATTAAAATATGTTTAAATTTTATTTAAAATGACAGTTTTTTAATTTAATTTTTGTCATTTATTTCCAAGTAAAATAATTGTTACCCTTGTTCATTGCGTAAGTATAAGCATAGAATAAATGCATTAATTAATTTAGTAATAGCACAGCAATGTAGTATAATATATTCATTTATTTATATTATGATGTTATTTTACAATTTATTAGATATTATGGAGACAATGAACGAAAATAAACACGAATAACACTTAATCTATGTTCATTTGTAAGCTAATAATGGCTACCTAGTGTATTTTAATATGTTTTCTGAATCCTGACAGTGGCAATAGTCATTTAAATTAAATAGGTAATTCTTAACTTTCTTAGTTTAATCGCACTAACTTCAATAGTTCCATGGAACCCGGTTTGGACGACTATTCTGACTAAATTCTGTACCTTGGACGTTATTTCAATATAGGTACAAGAAATTTAACTAAATATAGTAAGATATTTATTATGAGCTCATGACCATAAGATACAAGCCAAAGGGCATTTTTTTTTTGGTTGGTTAAAAATTGTAAACCAAATCTTTAGTAAGGCTTAGTTAACTACCTATAAGCATACCCATATGCGCAATTTGAGGTTGGGAAGATGGAGGTGCTTAGTCACTCCAATATTGAAGTTAGCACCGCCAGAAATGTATCTTTTAATTGAAGTATTAAAATATCCTTCATTAGTTATAAAATCTACATTATTCAATGAACGCTGTTTGGAGAAATTATTTTTTAAGGTTTAAACAACGATTTATTATTTGTATGTTTTCCATAGTAAATATAGGATCCACCAGCAAAACATTTAATGGTAGTGTCCGTCCGTCCTAATAAACATTTTGTGAAAATTCCAAGTATTGAAGTATCTACAGTTATTCATTTTTGAGTAACACGTTATACCGTATACGTAACTTTTTAATTTAATAGAATACGTTAAGTAGATAAGTTAATTGTTATTGGTACTTATCTAAAATAAAAATTACATTGTAGGTAAGTATTTCCAGTCTTTCAGAGCTTATTGTCCCGATTTCACTTTGTTCGTATTATTGAGAAAATCTTAACATTCTAGGCCAGGAATTGCAGGTAACGACAATTAATATCGATTTCCAAACCACTTGACATTTTTGGAACTCTTTCCGTCCTGCCCGGCCAAAAATAATGATCACGCAGATCACGGGTTAGAAGAAAACATCGTCGTTGGTTGGATTGTACGTAATCTAAAAAACGTAATCCATTATAACATTGTCATAACAAAATCGTATACGGCAGCGTTATCTAGCGTCAAAAATACATGCTAAGACATTCGAAATTACAACGGCAGAAAGCACTGCGACTATCGTCTTTTGTACAATATAGGTACTATAGTTATGTGGACTGCCGTCCATGATAATATCTATTAATATTGTATTTTTATCGAAACTGTCAACTGAGTAGCTTCCCTACCAAAATAATCCAATACTGACGTATGAAACCTGTCTACAGTTTCAAAAAGATGAGGCGAAAACCGCAAGACCTCATATAGTGCCTTTAATCTTATTGATTTTAAAAATTAATTGCAATGAAATTCAGCTGAAACGGATTTTCTATGCTTGCTCAAGACTAAAAATAAAACTACCAGTCCACTATTTAATACCTGCGGTTGGGTTATTGCAGGTATGTAGGCATAATATACCATTTTACCATTTCAAACTGTCCTGCAGTGACATCGGATCAGTGCTCAGCGCTCTACGGTGTGCACGCTTAATTTTCGTTCCGATCATCGCTAAATCTAGAAGACTTATAAAGTCTATAGGTAATTAATAATCACACTGAAACAGAAAAGTTTAAGGTTAATGGTTAATCTCGTAAGTGTCAAATAATAATAAAAAATCGTGCTTTTACTTTTATAACAAACGGGTAGGTGTACCCTTCGTGGGATTTTTTTCTACATCGGGGACAACGGTGTAACGTGACTAGTAACTTCGTGAGTACCTATAAAGCTTATATTATTATAAAATGTATTTTACAAATAACCAAGAAGTACACACAACCAACATTATCGAAAAAGACCACCGATAACGCAATTAAAACCGACCTTCGCTAATATAATATACACCTATGGGTTATGGCCTGCAGTTAGATAATTATCTAGTTTAGATAATCGTAAAAAATAAAATAAACCCCCATACTTTAAAATAATTATACGCAGTATATACTGTATATTTACCAACAAATACCAAAATTAGATAATGATTAATGGCATACATACCAATGACGTAAACTCGGATGAAAACGAAAATAATTGGATTGAAGCCAAATTGACTTTACCATAGAAACATTTCACTTCTCCAAGAAAGTCACAAAAATCAAAAATACCAAATCATAGAAATAACACAAAAAAATTATCCACTCAAAACTGATACACTCCTTAACACATTATCTAAAAGAAACGAAAAAAATACGGGCAATATCGATATGAAAATTATTACCTACTTGCCTACCAAACTCGATAATATTATAATATTACTGTAAAATCACCTTTAATCTTTACCAATATTTATATTATTTATGTAAACTAATAAATTATAAACAAATACAGTTTATTTTGAAAAAATATAGTGCCTTCAAAGTTCAAACAGTTTAAACTCCATCCCTGAAATTTTCATGTGGGACTTCATCAACAAATTTGAAACTTGTACATATATAATTCCAACTCTTATAAAACCATACTATTAAAATGTATTAAGGAAAAAAATGGAAATTTTTAGTCATCTTCAAAATGATAAGCCTTAGCAAGTAGTTATAAAAAACTACACTCCGCTACGCCAATATTGCTATATATTATTAATATGGAATGTATAAAAATAATATTGGGAAAATGGAGCTTAAGTACGAAATATCACAAAAATACCAAATAGGTATACCTATTTTATATTTACTATACATAAATTATATTGTGTCCAGCGAATAACAATTTATTTATTGTTATCTCTCGGCTCTCGAAAATGCTACAGCCAAAACCAAATAAAGTGACATTCCAAGTACCTACCGACTATCTAGTAGCAATTATCTTATCACAAATTATAATAACAATATTAATAAATAATAGGTATACTACTTGGTAATTACTAAACAGTAAACACAAGAGTGATGAGTGTATTGCAATTTTTCAGTATAGTATAATAATAGTATAATATATTGCGTCATATTGATCAATTATACCGTTTATAAACCTTGTAGGTATATTGAAGAAAATTGAAGAGACCATTAAAAACTAAAATGTGCACTTGGTTATCATCACGAGTTATAACTTATAATTTATAACAGATAATCTATCATGATCATCAATGTGTTGTAGTCACGATACATAGGTACCTATACTTACGACTTTGATAGGTATCTCCTACGTATAGGTAGGTATAAATTACAATTATATAAATTTTTATCACGACTGGGAATGTAATAATATTATATAGCCTATTTAGGTACTATTGTACTAATAATATGTACTATGTAGTAACTGCGCAGTATCCACTAAATAATATTTATTATAATATTTCTAGGGATATAATATTATGTATTAAGGTTTTAAATATGAAATTGATGAACATCGTCGTCCCGTCGATATTCGATATGTAAAAGCATTAACACAAATGGTAGGTAGAATTATTTTTTTGGAAGCGCCAATATTTGTACAGTAAGGTACCTACAGCAGTGTTAGGTTAACTATCAATTTATTGATAGTTAGTTTCGTTATTAGGTATACAATATAAGCACATTCAATTTTAATAATGATATATTTATTTTTAATTTCACTGCGTTGAAATTTTTAAACAACTTAGGTATAATTAAATTTTATGATCGGGTAATTAATTAGCAATAATATTTAAATTAGTAGAACAGAAGTTGTAGTCTTAACTTTTAACCGTAGTAATTGATAAAATATATTATTCTATGCCCGACCATACAAGGATTCATTTTATTTTTATAATGTTATAATAGTATTACTTACAAAATGTAGGTAGGTAGGTAGGTATTTACTAACATTTTTTTAAACTTATATCGAAATAGGTACCTATATTAATACCCATTTTAAGGAAAATCATGGTATTATTGGTTAATGCATTAATGATTATCCTGTTGCGTTGTTTGGAGACTTTTCCTTTACTAATTATTTTAAAATAATCTTTTGTACATCATTTTTCAACAATATATGTTCATGAAATAGGTACATCCCGCATGTAATATTATTAACGATAAAATATTTATTGGGGCATTTTCAACAATATACGACATACGTAAGTAATGTAGGAATGGATAATTACATTTTTTAAATGTATAATACATTAATACCACACCCATATTGTAACGATTATAATCGCAAATGACATTTAAAAATGCTACATTTGACATTTTCCCTTTGTGCATAATATATAATAATGTGCATTATACAAATATTGTAATTCGTATACATAGATTTAATAATTACTTACCTAATAAATTTTATTTTATTTCATGTATGCATCTATGTAGGTAACGAAAAAGTATACTTATACAGTAGTTTTATGGCTATATTGCTATACATACCTTATATTATTTTTCTCTTCATATCAAATATTGAAATATTATATATGTTTATATCATATTTCACAGTACCTACCTAGTAGTTAGTACCTACATACCACTTGAACGTTATTTTATCTATTTACTATTTTGAAAATAGTAGGGCCGAGTATTTTCTTATACTTATATAGTTATATACCAGTACGTCATTGTCAAAAAATCGCGTTAATTTTACAATCGTTTATTCAAATTGATATAGGTAAACTCGACTAATCACTAATATGTATATATATATGGAAGGTACCATATATATTACCATTGAAAAATATTGTTCTATGGTATTATTACATACTGTATTAATAATACACATTTTACGATATTGAAAATAAATGTTATGTCGAAAACCCATTTCATAAAGGCGGCAACAATAATAAGTATAATAAATAATAACCATCAGATATCAACCCTTTAAAAAATATTAGTTTTTTGATACAGAATTTTTCATAAGCTAAATCGTGAATGTGTAATCAGCGTTACAATTTAGAAAAATTAGTTTTCTTATAAAAATAGTTAGTTACCTGCCTAATTTACCTATACATATGTTGGAGGCTCATTAAAATCATATTTAGGTACTTAATTTCATATTTTATTTAAAAATATTTTACCATCTATACTTATGGTTTTTGATTTAAACTATCGATGTAGAAACAGGTTAGGTTTAACTAGTTAACCTTCACAACAATTGCTTCAGGTTTCAACCAACAATATTACCTTACCGTGAGTATTTTCTTGTAGAGTTTTAATTATAAATACATAAATACATAATTTATTATTGAGAACTATATAATATAATTTTGTAAACACATGTACCTATTCAAGGTAATTTACAAAACATCTTCTCTGTGGTCTGTTTTGTTGTATTGTTATGGAATTTTTATTCACCCACAATAAAGTGTCTACTTTTAAAGAATTTCCGCATGTAAAGTTATACAATAATTTGATCCCTAAAATGTAAACTTTCTAATTATATTATATTATATTTATATGTAGGTAGGTATGTAAAAACAAATATTTTAGTATCTTAACCAGTATTAGCATACCTTTCTAGTTAATTAATGATCCAATTTGTTAATTCTTAAAAACAAAAATGTTTAAACAGTACATAAGTATATTTTATAGTTTTATATATTTCACATATTATACATATTGAGCAATAGGTACATTAAACTTAAACATTTAAAATACAGAATAGGAACAAAAAAATACAAAAATATCACAAAAATTTGTTTCTCAAAGTAAAAAATACCCTAACAAAGTTGTTGACAAATATATTTAAAGAAAAATTAATATATATACAGTATACCTATAGGTATAATGAACAATATTTTTAATATAATATTATATAACTGTTGCTAAATATATAAGTATACAACAGTACCTACTTGTAGGTAAATACAAATTATATAAGCACCTTAAATCACACCTACTTAATGTATCAATTAATAATAAGATCTATTTTACCTAGGTACCTATCTACCTATTTACTTTTTTCACGAGGTTCAGACGGTTTGAATTTTATACGTAATTATAAAATTATTGACTGTGGCCATAAAATGATATTAATATCTATGAAAATATAGTCAGATTTAAAAATATTTTTTCATCTCCTCGTGTATATTAATTAAATATCTTCCATTATTATTTATTTGTTATTCTATACACAATTGTATAAATGTATATTAATTATATTATATTTTATTTGCAATAATCAATAAATGTTTAATGACCTTTTGATTTTCCTCTATAACTGCTCTTAAATCTCTTACTTCTCTTAATATTTCTTGTATCTTAAAAATGTCTTTGTCATCACAGCTATCTTGTTTTTTTCTTTTAATTAAAAATCTAGCAGCGTCTATAATATCTCTGGGCAATGTTTGTTGTTGATTCAAAGGTTTAACTGTCATATGAGCTCGATGTTTAGAAGGATAAACCAGAGCCCTACTTTTTACGTTTTTTGGCCAAAAACTTCTCAACATGAATAGTTCTATATAGTATATAAGTTTAATCTGACATCTAACTTTAGACAAACCGGCAGTCTTTTTTAAGCCTTGTATGTCATGTACAGCAATTCCGACAAGTAAATTCATAAGTATAATTGAGACAAATACTAAAAGGGCTACGTATACAATATAAGCGCTAAATTTGGATATTATCGGTGATTCGTCGTGTACTTCTAACATTGAAATATCCAACTCACCTGCCATCATCACTAGTACTTTTACAAAACCAATAATGGGATTGTTGAACCATTTAGATGAAGGAAACACGACACAAAGGCTAACAGAAAAACCTATTAATAGACAAATATATGCAAAGAGGAGTTTTGCAAATTCTTTTTGAACTTTAGTATACATGGCGACATAAGTGTCAAACCAAGGCAATTGACCTATTTTTACCATAAAATTTGTCCAAGTACAGAGTACGCAAAAGGCTCCAATATAATTTTGCCAGTAAGAGGTGTATCCACTAATATGAAACGATATTAATGGCACGCTTATTAATACTAACCATTCGCTCATGTGACTTAAACTAAGGACATATTGATGAACAAACAAATACCCAGCCATTTCTGATATTTTAAAGAAGCTTTCTATGATACTGATCAAATACAATGCATAAATAATTACATCCATTACTTGATAGTTTTCTACTAAGAATTCACCGAGAATGGAGTTATTCTGTAAGCATGTCGAATTACTTTGATTGGGCAAATGGATAGCATTGTAGCAATCGTGACTCAGTACGGTCGTTACGTAGAGCGTATAAAGAAGAATGAAAAATCCCAAACTTGCCAGTCGTATTAAATAATATTTCCGTATTTTTCTCCATTTCAGAAATAAAAAAGCTTGACACAGTGGATGCTGTAATAGTTCATATTGGCCTTCTTCTTGAAAACATTTTAGTAAATCAATTTCACCAAAAGTATTACAGTTCAACAAATACTTGAATCGAAGTTGTATCTCCGGACCACGCTTAAACCCATCTGCCCAGTTAGACGTAACGGCACTGTCCAATTGTTTGGCTACGGCTGGCACGCACGAAGGCACTTTTCTTACAATCATGTTTAGTGCCGATATACCACCGTACGTTTGAATACCTACGTTGCCACCCTTGGCTATTAGTGACTCTACACATTCCGGAACCTCGTTGATCGCCGCTATGTGTAGAGGTGTAAAACCGAAGTGATCTTGTACGTTAATTTTTGCATGGTAATTTAGCAACGTGTCTACTGCATGACAAACATTTAGCGTCTTAACAGATATGGCCGCGTGCAATGGTGTTCGGTCGTCTATGTCTCTGGCGTTGACGTCAGCCCCCGCTTTTATCAGAAAATCGATGCATTCCACGCTCGGAGCTTTTGCGGCCATGTGTATAGGTACTTGAAATTTCGTGTTTTTAGCATGAATATTAGCCTTGTGTTCGATCAACAATTTTACGCACTCTACGTGCGCAGATTCGCAAGCCAAATGCAGCGCTGTAGATTCATGATAGTCTTTTTGGTCGATTAAAATTTTATCAGAACTTAACAGCATGTACATACAGTCTGAAAAACCTTGGTCAGCGCAAATATGTATAGGTGCTAAACCCATAGAGTCCAGCACATTAACATCCACGTTGTATTTGAATAATAAATTTTGAATGCACCCTACAGCTCTGGATTTTACAGCACTATGGAGGACAGTGGGTTCGAGTTTACATCCGTGTTCGATAAGTGTATGGATCGCATCAACGGAATCTGTGAAGGTGGCGAAGTGTAGTGCTGTCATATCGTCAACCCGGCAATTCGGTTCACATCCATTATTTAACAACCACCTCAAACAGTTAACACAACCGTTCAATGCGCTTATGTGTACAGCACTATAGCCTCTAAAAGGTAATAAGTAATTAACGTTTGCACCGGCTTTAACTAAGACTTCCACAATATCACACTTATCGACAAAACACGCCCACAGAACAGTTAAATTCTTCAGTTGCTGCGGACACCGATTTAATGTATCTAAATTTATTATACCAGATTCAATATCGTGAAGAAATTGAAAACCATTAGTGAATACTTTTGCCGAGTCCAATAGACATTGTTTCACCATTTCCTTGTAATTATTAACGCTCAATTGATTAGTGCTTTTGGTCCCGTCAACAGTTGTCTCGGTACGTTCGTCGGCTTCCACGAAATCCATATCCGGCACTTCAAAAGATATCGGCCTATCTCGGTTCCGGCATTTTCCATTTTCGTGAAAACTAAAATATCTTTTTCGCTTGTTCGTTAAGTCCATTCCCATTTCCAAATACTCGCGTGTACATTCGTCTAAGCTCAAACGCCGGGACACTTTTTTTAAACTCATGTTTTCTAATTTTGCTCGCACAATCACTAAAACAGTACATCGATGTACATCACGCTATGGCCGAACTACACTAACTGAAATGCTTAATGCACACACTTCGCAGACCGCAGTCACGTCTTCGTTGTCAATGACCAGTTTTTCTCCCGCTACCTTTTTTTCTGTAATCGGTGGGAGACACGGACACACGGTAAATAAAATATTCCAGTCAGTTAGTGACTCATCTTAATTATTGAACTAGTATTCAGAATTCCCATCGTACCGTTACGTATAGTGAAGATTTCGTATTATTTAGGCATTCATTATATTATTATAATAGGAAGTTGACAATAATTATTACGATCAAAACTAAATAGGTAGCTACAATTTTCCACTGACGTTGCTATTAATTATTAATGATGATTTAACATTTTAACCTGAAGAGTAGGTATTAGATACATGTAAATTTTAGTCAGGTACCTACTGACAATTTAATCTTCAAAAGTATTAAATTATTTGAGAAAATTACAAAAAACAATCTTGTGGTTTTATTTTAAACTAACTATAAGTTATTAAATCATAATATGTTTCTACACATACAATCAAATATTTAGTATATCATAATATATATTACATAATAGGTGTACAATAATATTACACTATATATAGATAATAGGCGTATACTGTATAATATATTAAATATAATAATAACTGTGCTATGCAAATCGATACACTTCATTTTTGTTGACAATTCTATCTCATCTAATATAATTTCCATTTCAGAATTCAAAATATAAATTATATTATTATTGTAACACTGTAAGTACCCACGTTTTTTTATTTTTAGTTTAAGCTTTCAACCAAAAGTTATATTAGAGCGAGTACCCACATTATACCTAGGTAGCTTTGAAGCCACGTATTTATACAGAACCGTGCCTCCTAAAGACGATTCTGGGCCCCAAGTTCGTCACTCAGTAAAATGTAGGTAGGTACACACCTTTTTTTATTACATAATTCTACAATCCATACGCTATAGGTATTATACCTATTAATGTTGTCTAATAATATAATAATATAATATTAAAAATAATAATGTACATTAATAAGATTAAGAGAAAGTCACGCCAATCGTTTTCAATAATACACATATATAATAAAACATGTAGGACGTAGGTACTTACATTGTACATGAAATCCAACAAAAAAGTTAAAATAGTTTTAGGAGTAAAATTGATAGAAACAACAATTTGGATACTTCTTTTTCGGTGTTTCGTGAAATACTATTATAGTAGTATGTAGGTAGGTACTTCAGAATTTGGTGGTTGTGCTTACAATTTTACAGGGAGATGAAAAAAGTTCAAGTAGGAATGTTCTGGTTACAGTTCAACCAGCTCCCTGTAAATTTCTACGGAAAATAAAAACAATTAACTAATAGTTATTCAGTTTCATCAAATATTCTGAAATAAATAAAATTTTTTTTTTCTTAATACCATTTTGTTATTTAAATAATACCATAACATTAGGACATTTTTGTACACAAGAATTAAACTATCATTTTTTCCCGTTTCCTTTCTCATTCAACGTATTATAATGACGAATTACATGATAAATGGTTTGGTTTTAACAAAAGTCATAATTCGTGTGTAAAATATGTAAACGATACTTTAGAATAGCTAATAAGAGAATTTATGATTTAACAAAATGTAACAATCAATACCTATATTGATTATATTTTATAGACCAAATTTTTTATCATTACAATGTTCTGCGTATTGACGTGCTTTATATAAATATATTATAGATTTAAATTAAATCATAAAAATTGTATTTTTAAATAAAAATATATAATGGTACTTTATATGTATTATGTTATTTTGAATATAGGTACTAATGATTATTCTATATTTTATTTGATTGATAATGTAAGTGTAATTAAAGATTGAGAAACTATTACTGAAATTGAACTATGATTTATAGTAATATTATACATACTAAAATTAAGAATGAATTGTATGAATCCTGTTTTCCTCTGTTGGTATAATCCAATATGATCAAAATGATACTGTTGTTGTTGGATATGATAACTAATATTATTTAATTAATATTTTCGACATTTTACACAATGACTAAATTGACTATATACATTTGAAGTCAAACAATTGTCTAAAATTGATGGTGAAATGTCATAAAATGTATTTTACTAGTAATTAGTATTCTCATTATTGTCAATATGCAAACAAAACAGTGAACAATAACGTATTACGCTGATCTCAGATTTATAGTCAGATAAATTATTCAGATAACTTATTTAAGAATAGGTAAATTTAAAATTATTGAAATTAAATAAATCTAATATTCATTTTTTATCATTAGCAAATGAATATGCCATGCGTGTCGAATAGTATAGTTGGATTATATTATATAACTGAATAACTGATCCTGTATCATTTGGTATTGTAATCCTTGTAATTTAAAAAATAAATAATGAAATAATTACAGCATACGGTAACTTACTGTTATATTTCTATATTTTTTATTTAAATTTTTTTCATCATATTCACCTTCACACAAATAATATATTCAATTTTTTGGTTAATGATCAAATGTTTTAAACGGATAGTATGTTATTCTACACTATAGCCATTGAATAATCGAATTTGAATCTATTTCAATCATAGTAAACATTATATTATATATATACAGTAGAAATCACTATAACGAGCATCGCTTAGAACGAGATACTGCTTACAACAAGCAAAACGTTACGTCCCGGCGCGAGCCCATATGATTGTGTATTTGTGTGTTAAAACTTAAAATATACGTTTACGACGAGTATGGTTATTACGAGTTATCGGCTATAACGAGTAAAATACATTGAATTATAAAATAAATGTTCAGCTATTACGAGCCGGTCATTACATTTTGCCTAGTATATTTAGGTCAACCTGCTAGTTATATTTTATTTATAGGTATATTTGTTGATATATTCATTTTATCTTTAATTTTAAAGCATAACATAGGTATTAGCAAAATCTCAGGTGAGCCATCAACAGTTAATACTCAATTGTCTCAATTTATTGTGTTCTGATTGGTTCACTAATACGTTTGGCCATCCCTCTGAGCCGGTTACTGTGATGATTGACCGGTTACAACGGACGCTCGTTATAACGTATACAATACGAGCTAAAGGTTACAGCGAGAAAAACTAGCTGGCCCTTGAAACTCTTTATAACCGATTTCTACTGTATATTCCATTAAAAATTTGTTAAATATTTTTTTTTTAAAATGACATAAGAAGACATACAAAATGGAATCCTAAATGTTTATTTGTAAGGGAAATCAATTTAAAGAAAATGTAAAACATGATTATATAAAAGCCACACACGTTTGTGATTATAATCGGTCTAAATCAGGCACGTAGTCAGAAAATATTCACTAGGTGGGCCAATGTTAGATGGGTCCCTACCTAAATATACTACCTTGTAGGGGTGGACCCCCTACCTTATATTATAAAAAGGTAGTTATCAGTATACCATTACTATAAATATAAAAGTATATAACCTAATAATATCATTTCATTATGCCAATAATAATAAGTGTAATAAAAAAAAAGGGCGGGTAAGTGTATGTCGCTCTGCTGTACAGTAGGTTACAAGTGAGTCACTGTAATGGATTGTGTTAGATTTTAATCCAATTATATAATATCATTGAATAAGAAAAACGATTCTGAGCGAAGACCGTCAGTCAGTCTATAATATCTTACTAAGTCTAAATGTATTTGATGATATTATTGTGAATAAAGTAATTAATTTTAGTATTATAGGCATTAGTATTTACTATAGTTGGTTAAATTCATTTTTCTCAAAAAAATTATATTTTAAAATGCCATTGCGTGTATACAAAATATAACAATTTATTCTAAAAGTTTCATATACCAACAAATAATATTTTTAAATTATATCAAAATAACTAAAATCATTATTCTTGGTTTAAATATGAAATTTTGTCTAAATTTGAAATTAAAATGTCTGTAAAAATAAATGTGTTGATATATTTTTTAGATTTTTTGGTTACAGTATGATTTATTTATGAGAATTTTTGTTTTAAATTTTTAACACTTAGTTATAAAAACTGAACATTTTATAATTTTTTAATTACAATGATTTATAATTTTCGAGATTTCGATAAATTTTGTCAAAATTTGAACTTTAAATGCGTTTAAAAAAAAATCGTGCCTATGTATTTTCAATATTTTTCAACTACTATTCTATCAATACATTAGGAACCTTGTATTAAATTTTCAGACTTTTTGGCCCACCAAATAAAATTTTATTGACAATTATAAAAAAAAAAACTAAAAAAATTGAAAACTAAAAATGTCTGTAAACAGCTCAAAACAAATCAAAATATTTTCAAAATTGAATGGTGTATAGAAAATGAGAATATAAACATTTAGTGAAATTTTCATGCATCTACAATTATTCGTTTTGAATTACAACCAAATAAGAAAAACGCTACATGAGAAATCGAGTGAATATCCTATGTTGTAAAATTATGAACTTAAAACACTCATAAAAATTATTTTTAATTGCTTTTAGATATTTTATTTTTGATAAAAGTAGAAAAACTTACGTTAAATCTTGTGTTAAAATTTAAAACCTTAGATTTAAAAAGAAAAATTTTTATGAATTTCTAATTCCAAATAATTTGCAAATTTTCGTCATTTTTACGTAATTTGTCAAAATTTCAACTTCAAATGCTTAAAAAAAAAATTGTGACTACAGATTTTTAATATTTTTCATGTGCCTTTGAAACAATATATTAGGAGCATTCTATTAAATTTTCAAGAATTTTTAACGAATAAATAAAATGTTATTGATTTTAAAAAAAAAAAACCAAAAAGATTGGAAATTTAAAATGTCTGTAAACAGCTCAAAATAAGTCAAAATATTTTGAAAACGGTATGGTATATAGAAACTGCTTATATAAACATTCAGTAAAAATTTCATGTATTTACCGTCATTTTTTTTAGACTTACACCAAAAACCAAAATCGATTTTATCGAAAATCAATGTTGCGTAAAAATTCCCGTTTTTTCCTTAATTTTCCATTTGTTTTCACGGTACTTTTGAAAACTACTGGAAAATGTTTACTTTTGACCCCCCAAAGTACCAACTAGATTCACTTTCCTATCAGAAAAGGTACTATTGAAGAAAATCGAAGCATTTTTTCTGTCCTAAAACGTGATGACAGACACAAAAATAAAAAAAAAAATAAAAAAAAAAACACACATCATTGTAAAACCAATACAATCGCTCCGCTCAGAATCTAAAATTTGATAAAATACATAAATAAAAACCAAATACAAATAATGTTTTTAATAATAATAATAAAATTCAAATATTTAATATATAGACATAATTTTTCAATTAAATACTATAAATATAATTCTAATTCTAATATAAAAGTATTTTTCTATTTTTATGTTTTATAGAGAATCTATTGACAAATTCATCTAGGTCCAAACTTTTGGCAATTTTTTTTCTATACAAATACTTGACAAACTGACGAGTCGGTCATTTGACATACAATTTCGCATATAATTTTTTAATCTTCTTAGACAAGAAAAAGTCCTTTCACATGCTGCGCTGGATACTGGAATAGTGATTGATAGAATGGTTAATTTATAAGTTTCATTAAAGACTATTTTATATTTTTCAAGGAGATCGGCCAGATTCATTAAGCTTTTAATTTTTATATTATTTTGGATTTCATATTTCTTAATAGTTGTAGGTAGTATTTTAATTTCTGACAGGAACATTTCTAAATCTATATAGTAGTGAAGGGCCAAAGGTTTTAATTGTTCATAATTTAAAAAATTTTCATTTTGTGGATGCAAATAAGATATGGAAGATAGTATATTTGTATTATTTGTAAATCGTTTGTCAAGTTCATTAATTATGTAATCTAATGTTGGTAAGAATAAATTAAGTTTCAAATCAGACTTTGAAATTAATCTGTTTTTCTAAAGAATTTTCTTCTGTAAAAATAAACTGCCGAAATTTTTCTGGGATTTTTTTTGTTCTATTGTTCTTATTTGAATTTTGAATAGGTATTGTTATATTGTCTTCTTTACTAATATTAGTAACTTCAAGATAAAGTTTATTGAAACTGATATTAATTTCCATCATATCATTCATGTACTCAATTGCATTATTTTCGGCATTATTCGTTTCCAAATTAATATCTTCATTTTTATTAACTAAATTCAAGGAAAAAACAAAAGCTATAACTAGTATAACTGCTCATATAACTATAACTAATCCTACATTCTATACATAGGTATATACATTTTAAAATAAAATTATAGAACATTGTATAAAACGTGTAAAACAAATCTTTTTTAATTCAGTTATTAGGTACTTACCATTATAAGCATCAGTATGTACTGCTACTGCAGGCAATGTATCTGAGACCACCAAGGTATTTGGTTTAATAAATCGTATCAGAGACCCAGCTAATTTTTTTGTTTGCTCTTCTTTTTGAAGTTTTAGTTTACGTTTTGCAAATCCACTTAGAGGAGCCATTTTAAAATTAAGATAAAATATAATACGTTAAATTTTAATACGTTGGCGTGCGTACGGCGTGCCGTGTGCGCTGAATGTGAGACGTGAGTGTCCAACAGACGACCATATTATTACCATAATAATAATATAATTCTATATATCAATAATATAATGAAAATACCCTTGCTCAAAAGTATTTTAAAAATAGAAATAAAAGTATACAACAGTCACTGTCTACATAAGATAAGAATAACATGATATGGTAGTATAAATACTAGTATGGTACCAGTATTGGGCTTTAAATAGCAATTATTTTCTAATCGATCGTTGACGATATTATGACTTATAAAAATAAATTATCAGTTATCACAATATCACCGATTCTCGGTAGCAACAGAATTTAAAAGTAATACAATACACATGTTTTATTCCAGAAATAGACAAGGATTCAATTTAGTTCCGTAACTTATATTAGATTCTAATTTAAACCCGATATATTTGACTTTATTTGTATCGTATTTAGACAGTATTGAAAATGTTATTAAAATTAAAAGCCACCGTATTATAATGGGCCCCTCTGAATACTTTGGGTGGGCCGGCCTACGGCCGGACACATATTAGGGTGGGCCAGGCACACCCTGGCCCCCCCTTAGCTACGTGCCTGGTCTAAATCATGCGATACCACTTGTTAGTAAACTTGTTTAAATTAATCATATTTTATTAATTTGTAACCATTTCTAAATAAATAATTAATTAATCAACATAAGTGTGTTAATATTCGATTTTATACCTCATGAACTTGTTGATAAGTAAGATAACGCGTCGAGTTTAAATTAAATATACATAAGGTTTAAAATGAAAGTTTCAGGTTCAATATAACAGGTAAGTATTCTCATCACTACACGTCGATTTGATAACACGTTCACTTTAGTTTTTTATATTAATTTTAATTTACTAAAGTTTAGTATATAATTTAATATATACTCAGTTTGCAAATATTTGTTGTAAAAATCATAATAACGTTTAAAAAAACGTGATTTGTATAATTGTATTTTATTAATGTTAATAAAGTTTTTAAAATGCGTTTTAGAAAATAATTGCAACACAAATATTACTCAGAAAACATCAAGAATAATTTATAAATACATCTCGTAGCGATACAATATGATTATCGTATCGAAGTCAGTAGTCGAAATCCGATCTTTTAGCAAGAAAATTTGTTGGATTGTTGGCTTATAAAATTATTTCTGTCATTATATGACTAGAATTTTATTTTACTAAAAAAAATTTACCGTTAGACGTTCAACAGTGGAATACGCTAAGTGTGATATCAATTATAGTTCAATAACGAATTATCTATGTAATGCTAATTGAAAACGTGTAAAAATAACTGATAACATATATTATTCTCAGTCAATTTAAATCAGTTTACTAGCTATTACATTAAATGTGTGTGTGTGTGTATATGTATTAAATTACCTCCACTATTATCATCTTTTTCATATAGTGGCTTTTTGGCTTTAGGTTTATATGTTTTCTTCACTATTTTAGGTTTACTATTTTACGAGGCATTATGGGGATGATAATGTTAAATATAAACATTACCACTATACATAAAAACTAGAATACTTACATCTTCGTTTGATGAATTTTCGTCTGATTGAATTTTATGGGAAGACATTGTGTTTTATATTTATACTAAATAAAAAAGTGAAGACCAAAGTGATTAACTTTATAATATCTAATTTTAATAACAAACGTATATATTACAAAGTGAAGCGCAAACTCATAAAGTTAAATAATAATAGGATTTATAAGATTAATTAAGTCGGCGACTGCTTGCTGCTTATATTCATTCTAATCATATTTTTGTAACATATGGTTACAGGTAGTCTATAGTCAAATATAAAAATAATTTAATTGCAATGTTATCGTATAGTTTTTAGAGTTTTCCTACAAATGCATAAAGAGGTCGTTTATAAGGATTACCTTAATATACATTAATTAATAATTTCTAATATCGTTTTACATAAATATATAACCATAGAAATGTATGCTGCGGTTTATATATTCAGTCTAATGAGATGATATGAGAGTGATGCGAGGTGATCAAGTTTTCTGGTTAGGTAATTAGATTTGATAAAAATAAACGAACTGTATCTGTAATGTATCATAATTGTTTTTAGACTTTTCAAAATGTTGTATAGAGGTCGCTTGATAAAATTAACTACAATGATCAATAATACATAAAAAAAACTTAAATGGTTATAACTTATATTAAAATTGGCAATCCAAAAATAATTTTTTACGTTATCATACGTACGTTATTGTTAAATTGTCTTTAAATAAAAGTTTAAAAACAAATTAAAACTTATGTTCGTTGCTACCATACAATGAACAACATTGAGTCAGGTCTAAAAAATATAAAATACTTATAATTTTCAATGATTTGAACAAAATAAATCAGTATGTTTAATTAAAATAATATAAGTGTAAAATGAAAAGATATAGTTAAAAATTAATATTTCACTTACTTTCTGTTTATTTCATATTATAGACAATTATACCTATATATGTGAGTATATATTTTTTTATAAATTTTTATAGTGATTAATTAGATATAATAATATAATTGATTATAAATAAGTAATAACTATATGATTCATGCATTTTAAATTTTTAGTGAAAATAAAAATCAATTATTATTACTAAAATACTAAATAATTAATTAATAACTATCGTTTTTCAAACAATCATAAAACTACCGCTTACCGGTCGCTTGTCTTGTAATATTATATTAGGTATCCTTAATGTATATTAATTATCAAACATCTGACCATCAAAAAACTGAGTAGGTTCCAACTCCGTATTTATTTTGAAATAACTTTTTTAGGAACGAGGACCATAGGATGCTGCAGTGAGAAAATACAGTCATACAGATACAAATTGTTACGAATTCTTGAATTTATTAATAGTATAAAATAATTAATGATTACAGTATTTTAGTTCTTATATATTTTTTGAAGTATATGCACTAAAGACATACCATGTTCTAAAGTTCTAACCGGCAAATGGATGACTGTGCGTGACATCAGAAACGCGGTATTGGAAAATTCAATTTGCTATAGGCTACCTACCTATAGTTTTACCTGTAGTTAAGTAGTTTATATTAACCGCATGTGGCCCGCTCCAAAAAATTATGAATGTCAAATACAAAAAAAAATATATTATACTACCTAAGTAAAAATCAACTGTTTCCCGTTGGTATCATGTGGACTCATTATTGGTACTACTAAATCTTTCGAAATTAAGTACTAAAAGTACTAACTACTTTATTATGGTCCCATATTTAGAAATAAATAAATAAATACATTTTTGGTTCGTAAAAATCTTTTTAAATCGTCAACATTTTCATATTTATTAAAGTTATTTTAACCGCTTTTAAGGTATCAAACGATGTCCCAAATATTTTCAATAACTCACTAATCCGTTTAATACTGATGTTGACGTCTTGACGATATAATATTATGATATAAACTTTATTTTTAATTCACGTATCGTCCTCCAGGACTCTCCTCTTTCGTATCTTCTTTTATTATGCGCATTATTTACGAAACAGTCCTATTTTAATGAATTATTAGAATATAGCGAACAAGGATTCGTCATTCTTATTGGGTTGTGGGGGGGAGGGACTTAACCTGTCCCCGTTTATGAAATGTCTATAATTAATATGTCTAATTTGTAATGGGCTCATCCCGTTTCATAATAATAAATAAATAATATATTAATACAATATTATACCTCATTATTTAGTTTTTTTACATATTATACCTAGTCGGCTAATCATCGTTTCAATACATCTAACTTAAATTATTGATTTATGTTTTAAAAAATCATAACCTATTATGTATATAAATTACGATTGATGGTAAATGTTGAGCTTTTAATATTTTAACTTAACACTTTTTTTTAACATTTTAACAAACTATATGGCACATAATAATTTTATTTATAGTTTTGATTTTTATCGATTAGTAATTTTCATGTGTATAATAAGCGTATTCTATATTAATAATGTTAATAATATTTCAATAATGAAGACAATTTTATACAATAAATATACGAAAAATCTAGTTTATTTTATTTTAATTCATTATTATATTATATTTACACAACTGCAATAAAATAACATTTTAACGCTTCTTCCAAGTAAACTTCCTTCTAGCTCTTGCTTGGCCTGGCTTTTTCCTTTCTCTTCTCCTGTAGTCCTTTTGCAATAGACCCGCTTGAAAAACAAATAAAATATTGTATCAACTAATTGAAACGCTTGCTATAGGTATATAAATACGAAATATATTTACCAATTCGCATGCGTTCTACTGTTTCAGGGTCCACAAAAGAACGCAAACTCCAAGAAATACCGAAACGAATTGCACCAGCTTTACCTGAAACCCCTCCGCCTCTTACTGTTGCGTGAATATCGACTTTGTCAACCATATCCGTAAATAATAACGGGAACAGTATCTAAAAAATAAAACATAAAAAAAACTTGTATTATAATACATACGCAACGCTATAAGAGATCTTGTAGTTTAAAAACAAAATAAAATATAATATTTTTATTATTTATTACAGATTATTCAAAATGTTTAAAAATCGTCACATATTTTAAAGTTATAAATTGGGTAACTACAATTTGATGTTGACAACACTATCTCCTTATTCGTTAACAACTTTAAATTAATATTTTGATCTTTCCTATATTAGAAAAAAAATGAACCTATGATTGCTATGACCTATATGAAAAGGTCCAATCTAAGTTCCTACATACCAGGAAAAGGCATCCAATAAAAAAAAAATAGAGGGGAAAATTCCTATCTTGATAAGAAAACGAGATAGATATTTAAATATTTCAATATTGGAATATACAGGAGGATTCACCATGCTCACTGCTCAGTCCCATTTTATTCTTTAAAAATACATTTATAATTATACAAATCCTGATTTTTTGAAATTTTTAAGTAGGTACACTGAACGTCTATATTTTCAAATACTTGAAACGTTTTGTGGTGATACAAACTTATTATGCCTTATGGAGAATCACCGTTAAAAAAAGGGTGGTTAGAGAGGTTCAAATTTGAAAAATTAACATTTTATCATCACAGGACACTAAAAAAAATTGATAAAAATCCAAGTATTTTAAAATATGATCCTATTAAATACTTATACTTCAAAATTTCAAAAATCTAAATTTGAATAAATGTATTATTATAATAAAAAATTAGGGTGAGCACACCCTATACATTAAATTATTAATATTAAACGTGCCAATAATTTGTGTTTGAGAATCTTTCAATTTAAAATACCTTTTTTTACCGACTTCTTGACTTTTGTGAAAAACCACATCGGTTAAGTATAACAAGGTAAAATCATACACAATAAACTTATAAATTATATCTAGTGGAAGAACTCGTATACCCACATATTGTATGAAATATTAATAAATGTAATATTTAGTCGTATAAGAACTTTCTATTTGTTTCATAATTAAAGTAAATCTTACTGAAACTCTTAAATATTTTTACATTGTTTAAATAATGCAAATTATTGTAGAACTTATGTTTGATAAATAACTCTTTAAACATTTCAAAAATACATTTCCATTAAAAAGTAAAATTAAAGTTTCAAGTTGAAATAGTATTGAGATTTTTTTATAGTTAAGAAATAAAATAAGTCACTGTTTTGAATGTGTTAACTTTTAATTGAATGATAAATAACTGCGTACGAAAAACGATATAGATCGGAGACAGTGTGTCCGTATTTATTTCTAAGGATTTTTAATGATTTATTTATATTACTAATTACTATTAATAATTTATTTTTCTATTATTATTACGGTATGTAATATACCTATTGAACTTATTTTACAGACAATATCGCATATTATATAATAATAATTACATTATTTAATAAACCTATTATTATTATTAACTTATAAGTCCATACCTTAGAAAGAAGTGAATAGGAACGATCGTGGTATAAATATCTTGTACATTATTAATATAAAATGTATTTTTAGGTACATATAAAATGAAAATGTAGGTAAAAATGTAACTTTCAAATTCCTACGATTAATATTTCTTGAATGACAATAAAATAACAAAAATCTTTATTTGGAGAAAATAAATGAAAAATTGTTATTTTACATCTGAATATCCAATTTCGTCAAGTGTTAAGCTTAAAACGACGCTCATAAAAAATTATTATGGATTTAAGCAAATTATTTTCTAAACTGGAATAAGTAAAACTTGTAGAGAATCTTATATCAAATGTTGAAGCCTTGGGCATAAAAATTAAAAATGTTATGGATAAAAACTACAAAATCATTTGCAAATATTCGTAATTTTGACGAATTTCAAACGAACAGACAACAGAGTGTTATAAGAACAGAATGCAAATGTAACCGGAAACTTCATAATACGCAAAATATACTTGCTTTGAATGATAAACAATAGTAATCATTAGACAATAAATACTATATTAAAATACAACAACCATTATATTTCAACGTAATTTCCGGAGGACTCATTATTGAACGATTCTCAGATGTTTGTTAAATAAAAAGGGTAAAATCATCGGCAGACACCGATTAATCCTCTGATATAAATTATGTATCATTATTTATTTACTTATATATGCTAAGGTTATTGCTCTTATCCGCAGCCCATGTGATTCTTAATTTGCTTATGCGCGTATCAAATAGGACAAACTATATTATCCATAATTAATAATTATTAATCATAATATATTTCATGACGTGTTGCGCGAGTCAATGAGTGAATACGCGGTTGAAATCAACGATTAATTCGGGGAATGTGGGATGCAAACATTTATTAAGAATATCGATTGGTAGTCGCGTACGAGGGGATTCGTTCGTGTCAAAGTATGTACCGTAAAATACGCGTTGAATAGAAACAGTCGACCTTGACTTTGATAGTTAAAAAACCAACAGGCTTACGTGTGAGGAATTTAATTCTATATGGTACAGAACATAATATAATACAACAGCGTTACAGAAGAACATAATCGTGCGGACAATTTTTTTTTAATAATAATATAGGTAGGTTCATAATATGTACAAACTGTACACAGTCGCTTTGTTGGTATATTTAATATTATGATATACCTACTTAACGTTTTAAGTGTTGAACCCGTTTTCACCTACACCGGAACCCGTCGTATATAGTCATGCAAAAATACGGTATTTTATTTATGGTTTGTACTATACCATTTTATAATTTACGTTATACGTGTATTAAACGTTATATAATACCATGCATGCGTATAAGTATTTAATTTTAATATATACACTAGACGCATTTTATATATAGGTACTGCAGTGCCTTTACAATATTCAAAATTCCTTAATTTTAAAAATTACTAAAATTAGATATATACATACATCATGCAAGTGGAAATGCATTAATATGGAACAATAAAAAAAAAACGGACAGTTTAGTGCTCTGTAAATGTTTAGATGTGTAATTTCAAATTAACCAAGAAACTAAAAAAAAATAACGAAAAAAGTTGATGAATGATTATGAACCTGCAAATTAGAGATAAATATTAATAAATTAGGATTTAGAACCAATACAGATGAATAAAAACATTAACAAACATAACTACATTTTTCTGGGGTGAGGGGCTAGAATTGTATCAGCCCCATGGACCCTGATCATTTTTAAACCAAAGTATGATTAAAAAACTGGGGGAGGGGTTAAAGTCACAATCCAAAATACTTGTGTTTTTTCACTTTTTGTTTGAATCAAAAAAAAAAAAATGTTACCTAACATAACAAATAATATAATATTATATACCTATACCATCGCTTAAAATAATTCTACAGAGTAATCGTAGTTAAATCGTACAGCGTGCGTACAATATACCATTTGATACAATTATATTATGCAAAATAAAACACAAACAATAATAATATTAATAATAGCAAGACGTACCTATATTACGAACGCATGTTTTAAATAATATTTTATCATACTGCAGCGGTAGCAGCGGAGACGCAGTCACGGTGCAGGATTTGCACGTTACCGGTCACCGCCGCGTGCGCGTTACAATATTCTAATATGAATTTGGTAGTAGAATAACGATATTATTAATAATAATAAAAAAAAAAAACGATGAATAATAATAATATTATATTATATTAAACGAAACGGAGCGGAGCGGCTGGCGCGCGCGCGTGTCGGGCCCCCTGGAGGGGGTAGGGGGTATATAGAGGGAGATACGATCGCGTACCTATATAGTTCCGATAGCGGCCACGCTGCTGGCGTCCGTAG
Organism: Nasonovia ribisnigri; assembly: GCA_027563435.1. Lineage (NCBI taxonomy): Eukaryota > Metazoa > Arthropoda > Insecta > Hemiptera > Aphididae > Nasonovia > Nasonovia ribisnigri. The sequence goes on along the minus strand of JANEHU010004664.1, from coordinate 153,391 downwards.
CACCGCGAGAGGCCACCGACCGCGTACAAATATTATCATACCACCGCCGCACCGGACATTGGCGAGCGAATCGTCGAAGGAACCGAACGACGCGCGCGGGAACCCGGTGCACTGCCGCAGCACGGCGAGATACTGCATGCACGCACGAAACCATCATCAGCCAGTCTTCCGACATCCGGTTTCCAATATTGTTTATTGTTCCGCACCACTCGACCGGCGTGCACCGTCACCATGACCGGCAAACATCACCTGGAAGTGGCCGTGCCGCTGGACAGGACCATCAGCCTAAACGTGCACAACCGGCAAGGCGGCGCGGCCGCAGCGTCCCGGTCACCGTCGTCACTCAAGGACCGGTGGTACAGCTTCCGGCACCGGCCGGGCGGCGGCGGTGGTGGCGACCAGCGACGGCGGTCCAACGTCGAGGAGTTCCTGTTCATGGAGAGCCTTCCGGACACGCCAGCCGCCGACGAGCCGCCGTCCGCGGCCGGACAGGAGATCGAACTGTCCATAACCATACGGAAGGACACCATTAGGCGCGACCTGATGGACTCAATGCGCACGTGCAACGGGCGGCTGCAGCTCATGGAACTCGTGGAACTCGACGAGTTCGACCCGGGCGGCGTGCACCCGCCACCCAACCAGAGCGAGCTGGACAGGCTGCTCTGCTGGGCCGTTTACATCGGCGCGCCGGCCGAATGCCTGGACACGCTGCACGAGTGCGGCGCCAACTTGCACTATTCGCACTGCGGCAACATCACGGCCGTACATTTGGCCGCCTTCATGGGCAACGCCGACGCGCTCAGGTACGCGATATTTTAAATTATAATGGCTACCATAAATATAAATGACGAGTTAATTGTTATATTTTTATTTTTTTATCATCTAGGTTGTGTATAATTTTATAATTTGATATATTATAGGAGACGCCTTTGTTTTGGCCCTGATGTAGATTTTGACCAAACTCAAAAAAGGGGGCATTTGGTTCTCGCCCGCATAAAAGTATAATATTTATGGATAGTGATAGTAGATACCTATATATCTAATTCGTTTTATAACTATTTGATTTCTACAGATCCCACTTAGGTACTCATAAGGACATAAGGATATTCAACATTTTATTAAAAATATTAATTACAGTTAGGTGCTTATATAATTTTTTCTAATTTATGAAAGATAATTAAGTATGTGTAAGGCACGTAAAAACAATTTTTTTTTAATACTATTATCACCATTATATTATTGACTATACTAACTACTGCTATTATTTAATTTATTTACTAAAATGTTGATACATCAATTTAATGGTTCCATACCGTGTTAACCGACCTGGTTTATATTGAGCGATTTGAAATTCGTTTAATTCTTGTCGCTTTACAGTACTTTATTGTAGGAATAGAATTTATCCTCTATCGTTTTACTAATTTTTTGCAATTCCAAAAATATTAACAGTAGGTAGAGACTTGACACTTTTCTCTATAACGTATATTATTATTTTCACTACACAATGACATTTTTAAAGTATTTTAAGCTAGTATTAAAACAATACGTAGAATATATTTACACCAATGTAAGGTACTAGATGGTAGATGTATAATGACTTACAAGTCATAAGTCTATAACAATATTATGTACGTCCGATAATGTTGTCAACAATATTAGTTTAAGCCCCAACCTACCGTATTACTAACAGGAAAATTAATTACCTACTTAAAGTAACATGAAATATATTATAAATATATTATAAAATATCCTTAGATATAGAGGCTGACACACTATCTCCGATAAGAATCGTTTTTCTTATACCTAGAATGATTAGTTGAAATCAAATTTAACATGCATTACAGTGACTTACTCAATGACGAGATACACTCAAAATCTATTATATACAACAAAGCGTGTTTCCCGTTTTAAAAAAGTATTATTAATAACAGTACAGCATTAATGTTTATCTGATAAAATGTAAATGAGATAACCGATCAATTATAGAAAGAAAAACAACAATGCGTTTATGAAGATATTTATCTATATAATCTGTCAACAAGCCATGGAAATGAGTTATAGTTTACATATTATAGTTGAAATATTTTGGCAAGTCTCTTCTAATAAATATATATAGAATTATAGACATTGTATAATACTCAAGTCTTTAAATAAAAATCCTGTGTATGCACTAGTAATAAATGTTTTACTTATATGTATCTATAGTATAGGGGTTGCCCTTGCCATTCGTTCCGATTTCGAAGGGACACTATCAATTTTCGACAAAGTATCTTTTAAGGGGATTCAATACCGTGATTTTCTGTCTTCGTTAAACACATGCGTGACGTATAGAATTTTAGACGTGCACTTTGCCAAACATAATCAATTGATCTAATAAAGCAATAAGAATTCTGAAAACAGAATTTAATTTGTCGTCAAGTCTACTTGATATCGACTTTTCCACATTTTCATTAGATTTTATCCCCCAAATTCCTAAAAAAAATTATTTATTTCAATTCTTGGAGAAGTTCTATATTGTAAATTATAATGAATTGTGTATATTATTATTTGTTCATACATTTATTTAATATTTGAAAATTACAATATAGAGTATAGACAGTTACATAATAGAGCGGTCAGAAAAAAAAGCATTTTGCCTTTTTGGTTATATTATAAAAATATTATTACGTTAAATTCAGTTTAAATTGAAGTTAATGTAAAGAAACAAAAACAATTGTTTGACAACATCGGAAAAAAATAATATAATAACTGTTGCTAAATTTACAAGTACCTAATAACAATTTTTTTTTTTTTATAAAATAATTATTCGTAATAAATATAATTTTTACACAGTCATTCTAACTAAATACCAAATACAAAATTAATACAATAGTAGATTATAAATTTTAACTATTCTATCTATACTCTATGCTTAATATTATAAAGAGGAAACATTTGGATATTTGTAACGAAAAAACGAAAAACTACTGTACCGATATCAAAAGTTCGTTCACCATTAAAATGCTTCATTATTTCTGAGTAACATATAGGAAAATTTAATAGGCGTGAATTAGAGGTCCAATCCGGGGAAGTGCTCAAACAGTGATTTTAAGATTTATGATGGATATTTTTGTTTATAAATGATTGCTATTGGTTATAGGAAAAATACTAATTTATAAAAATTAGTATTTTATTTTTATATTAGTTGCCATTAGTTAATTAGGCAGATCAAGCATGCATGCAATCAAATTTTCGCACAATGCCTACTTGATATGGTGTCGCTACCAGGGTTAGGTTAAGCTGAGTTGCTGTGTTGCACTTACTGCAACGAGTTACACCCAAAAGGAGTTGAACAATCACAATTTTTTGAAGAGTTGACATTTTTTACAAAATTTAACACACATTTTTAATCATATATGGTCGGTACTGTTAAAGGGCAACAAAGTGCACGAGATCAGCTAGTAATCTATAAAGTCAATTTTCAAAATTAAAATGTTTGTTTGTAACTACATAATAAATAGTTTAAAATAGTACAATTTTTTTTTCATAATATAAATAATAACCCAAAACATCTTTCTTTATGAAGAGTGTAAGAATTGTTAATTTATATGTGTACACTGTGTACAGTAATACAAATATAAAATATATTTTTAATGAAAAAAATGTGTGTTAGTTAAAAAACAATAAAGATAATCACACACCATAAAATATATCACCTTTATTTTATAACATTCGACCAATGTATAAGTATTCCCCAACAAAATATAACTTATGTACCATGACCAAAACTTTATGAATTCTAAATTATTAGACAGGTGTTTTAAAAACCCGCTTGTCAATTATCTCGAGTAATATATACAGCAACCCTCACATAAATATTATACAATCCATAGTATAATTTTATGATTATTATATTTTCGACATCAATCTACCATGTTAATGTAAAACTTAGATAAGGTATCAGTAATAAGAACACTGATTTTTTTTTATTTAAAACATGTAACAACTAATAAATTTCTAAAACAAATTTTAACTATTTAATACCCAACATCTAAAGGACAGAGAGGCTCTTATCGTTGAGTATTCCAATACAAAAAAAGGGCGGGTAAGTGTATGTCGCTCTGCTGTACAGTAGGTTACAAGTGAGTCACTGTAATGGATTGTGTTAGATTTTTATCCAATGATATAACATCATTGAATGAGAAAAACGATTCTGAGCGAAGACGGTCAGTCAGTCTATAATATCTTACTAAGTCTAAATGTATTTGATGATATTATTGTGAATAAAGTAATTCATTTTAGTATTATAGGCATTAGTATTTACTATAGTTGGTTAAATTAATTTTTCTCAAAAAAATTATATTTTAAAATGCCATTGCGTGTATATAAAATATAACAATATATTCTAAAAGTTTCATATACCAACAAATAATACTTTTAAATTATATCAAAATAACTAAAATCATTATTCTTGGTTTAAATATGAAATTTTGTCTAAATTTGAAATTAAAATGTCTGTAAAAAATAAATATGTTGATATATTTTTTAGATTTTTTGGTTACAGTATGATTTATTTATGAGAATTTTTGTTTTAAATTTTCAACACTTAGTTATAAAAACTGAACATTTTATAATTTTTTAATTACAATGATTTATAATTTTCGAGATTTTGACAAATTTTGTCAAAATTCGAACTTTAAATGCTTATAAAAAAAAATCGTGCCTATGTATTTTTAAAATTTTTCAACTGATGTTGTAACAATATATAAGAAAGCTTGTATTAAATTTTCAGACTTTTTGGCCCACCAAATAAAATTTTATTGACAATTATAAAAAAAAAAACTAAAAAAATTGAAAACTAAAAATGTCTGTAAACAGCTCAAAACAAATCAAAATATTTTCAAAATTGAATGGTGTATAGAAATAGCTTATATAAACATTCAGTGAAATTTTCATGCATCTACAGTTATTTGTTTTGAATTGCAACAAAATAAGAAAATCGCTACATGAGAAATCGAGTGAATATCTAATCTTGTACAAATTTGAACTTAAAATGCTCATAAAAATTTATTATGACTTGCTTATAAACTTTTTTTTATTGATAAAATTAGGCAAACTTATGAGGAATCTTGTATTATATTTTCAAATCTTAGATTTAAAAAGAAAAATTTTTATGAATTTCTAACTCAAAATAAATTGCACATTTTCGTCATTTTTACGTATTTTGTTAAAATTTCAACTTTAAATGCTTAAAAAAAAAAATTGTGACTACAGATTTTTAATATTTTTCATCTGCCTTTGAAACTATATATTAGAAGCCTACTATTAAATTTTCAAGATTTTTTACCCAACAAATAAAATTTTATTGACATTTATAGAAAAAAAAACTAAAAAAATTGGAAACTGAAAATGTCCGTTAAAAGCTCAAAATAAGTCAGAATATTTTGAAAATGCTATGGTGTGTAGAAAATGCTTATATAAACATTCGGTCAAAATTTCATGTCTCTACGGTCATTTCTTTTAGAGTTATACCAAAAATCAAAATCGATTTTGTCGAAAATTTTGACTTTTGACCCCAAAGTACCAACTAGATTCACTTTCCTATCAGAAAAAGGTACTATTGAAGAAAATCGAAGCATTTTTTCTGTCCTAAAACGTGATGACAGACACAAAAATAAAAAAAAAAAAAAAAAAAATAAAAAAAAAAACACACATCATTGTAAAACCAATACATTCATCGCTTCGCTCAGAATCTAAAATGTGCTCACAGACCAATAAAAAAAGTAAATAGATAATATTGTGAAACCAATATATTATTACATATTATTGTTCATAACAAAGCTCAAAATTTAAAATTATTATTTGAATTAAATATTAAAAACTATATTATACATGTTTTTATTTTATCAGTATCTATAAATTTAAATTATATTATACTTACAGGTGGCTAATAAAAAAAAAATGTGACATGGACACAATTCAAAGTGGATATACACCTTTACATTCAGCTGTTATGGGCAACGCTTTAGAAACTACAAAAATTCTGATAGACCAGAGATGTAAAGTAACCGAGACAGTATTACATTGTGCAGTACAAGCCAATGCTGTAGAATGTGTCAAGTACTTACTAAACATTGGTATAGACCCCAACTCTTTGGATACCAATGGGAATACACCCCTTCATTTAGCAGCAGACAAAGGATATACTGAATGTCTTAAACTTCTTTTAGCTAGAAGTAATAAAACAATAAATTTAAATTCTAAATCTAAGCAATCAACAGCCTTGCATATGGCGGCTGAAAATGGCTATACAGAATGCGTTCAAATACTATTACACACAGGATCTAGTCATAGTGCGGTAAATTATAAAAATCAAACTGCTTTACATCTAGCTGCCAAAGCTCAATGTGCTGAATCTGTGGTAATATTATTAGAATTAGGAGCAGAAGTGAATGCTTTAGATATTGACAAAAGGACAGCTTTACATTCCGCTGTTTGTAAAGCTTATTTATCATTCCATGTGGTTGAAGTATTGGTAAAATGGGGTGCAAATGTCAATATTAAAGATAGATATGGGTATGCACCTCTTCACATAGCTGCTTTAAATGAATTATCACAATGTGTCGATTTTTTAATCATAAAAGGAGCTGATATAAGTTCTAGAACTGTAGGCGGGATGAGTGCATTAAGCATAATAAACAGAAAAACACCCACAAGTATAAATACAATTAAAAAAAAATTTGACCAGGCAATTACATTAAATGACCAAGCTTCCGCCAAAGAAGTTGAACTAATAATGGATTTTCGATACTTATTACAAAATCCTAGTCAAGGGGAAATCATTTTACTACACACATTGGAAGAATGTGGTCAAAAGTCTATGCTTGAACATCCATTATGTAAAGCATTTTTGTACTTAAAATGGCAAAAAATTCGCAGATTTTATTTTGTACGTCTGATTTTTGATGCAATTTTTGTTTTACTCTTAACCACTTATGTAATGACAGCTTTAGCACATGATTGTTATAATAAGTCAAAAAACCTAACAGACAAACAAAAAATAACTCATAGTCAAGAACTTAACAAATCGGAGAGTCTCAATGCCTGTCGTTTCAATGTGAATGTATTTGATTCACAATTAATATCACACATATTAATAGAATTTGTTTGGTATATATTGTTGGTATTTACAATCATCATAATAATCAGAAAATTAATTGGCACATCAGGCTTTACTTCAGTCAAACAGTATTTTTTAAATATCACTAACATAGTTGAATGGTTCGTGGTTGCGAGTGTTTTCTTAACATCATTTTTATATGGAAATAAAACGTATGACTGGCAAAACCCTATTGGAGCATTTGCCGTTTTGTTTGGATGGTCAAATTTAATGGTGATGATTGGCCAGTTACCTATATTTGGAACATATATTGCTATGTTTACCAAAGTTCAAAAGGAATTTGCTAAATTGTTGCTAGCTTACTCATGTTTACTTATAGGATTTACAATAAGTTTTTGCACACTATTCCCTACATCAGATGATTTCAATAATCCATTAATAGGTATAGCAAAAGTTCTAGTAATGATGACAGGAGAACTTGACATAGATTTATTATTGAAATCCGAAGAGTCTCCAATTATTTTTAATATAAGTGCTTATATAACTTTTATACTATTTATTGTATTTGTTACTGTTGTATTAATGAACTTGCTAGTTGGAATAGCAGTTCACGATATCCAAGGTTTGCACAAAACTGCAGATCTCTCAAAACTTGTCAGACAAACTCAGCTGATTCACTCTCAAGAACAAGCATTATTTCAAGGTTGTTTACCTAGGCGTGTTATAAATTTTTTTAATTGGAGTGCAAGAGTTACACCATCAGCATATCGAGTGGTACTTTATGTAAAACCATTAAATCCTACAGAAAAAAGATTACCAAAATACATAATGGAAGATGCATTAAATATAGCAAGACAACAACGGTTAAATACAGTTGACTATAAACAAGCTATGTTAGAAAATAAAATGGAAAACAAGGCTTTAGTTGAAGAAATTAAGCAACTAAAAGAAATTGTACAAAATCAACAAGATCTCTTATTAAAGCTTATTAATAAATCTTCATAAATATTCCTAGTCTTAATTTGTTATGTAATTTAAATATTATATGAACTATGTTATATTTAAATATTATGTATTGATGTGTTGATAAAAATATTTGAAAATATTACTTCATTATAATATTGAAGGGTAAAATGATCTTGTTATGTTTGTCATGATAAATTACCTAATAATAAACCCTTACATGTTTTTTAAAAAAATAATAGGAGTACTTGACATATAAGGGTCATATTTTTTATTTTCCTTTAACTCAAAATAATCCAATAAGTCAATAGTTATGTATGGGTACAATAAAGTAATATTGATTGGACAATAAAATAATATAATACATAAATAAGATAACTTTTACTGTTCTGAGTTCTCCTTTCATTAGTTAATACACAGTTGTGTCTTATTAAACATGTTTAAAATACAAAACTTAATTATCATAAAAAAATAATATTCTAAGCATGCACACATCAGCAATTTCCGTTCAATAAGGACACATTTCAAATTTATAAATACCACATTGTGAATTTAATTTCTTAGTATTTGACGTTCATATGTTGTTTATAAAGTTAATATAAACAAAAAATAAGCCAGATCTTAGATTTATAGGATTTTGTTAGTGAAATTTAACGATATGCAATGTGTTTTTGATTACTGATAAATAAACTAATTTCAAACACCAGGTGGTTCTTAAAAACAAATAAAATGTCTATTATTTACCCAATTAAATATACATACATTCATATATGTATATTTATATTTATACTTTTATAAATAGGACATGCAAGAAAAATGTTTGAGTTATATCTAAATGCTAAAAATATAAGTAATGAAACTAAACTAAATCATCTATACTTATAAAGAATATTGCATTAATTTATATTTTAACTATCAATAAAAATGCTTCTTGATTTATCAGATTAAACTAGTTCTCCAAGGTTTAACTTATTGAAAACAAAAATCAAAGATAAATTACTTAATGTTTGATTTTAAAGCAGATAATAAACAATAGAAATTAATAATTGACTTAACACAAAAAGCAAAGATGTATTTGCCAATGGAATTATTGTTTTTAAGTTATTAAGCCTATAATATATAATTATAATTACAGAACCGTGTTTTTATGTAGGCCATTGTGTGATCAAATATTTATTATTATTTATTTTCATAAACTACCTACTATATATTTTTATACTATTTCCCTATTGTAGTTAAAATTAGTAAAAATGTAATAATTTACTTAAATTTTATTGGACTATAAAATAACTGATAAACAAAATAATATTATGAATAATTGAAGTATATTATTTTATTTACCTGTTCTCTGGCTTGAATATCATCAAAGAATTCAATTCCTTTTTCATTTATTGATAGCTTGCCTGTTCCTGGATAATAAACTGTAACATCAGCTCTAGCATCTTTCCTAGGGCAATCTACAAAGAAAAAAAACATTTTAATGATTATGCAACATAATATTTGTCAATTAATTACCTTTAACAGTAACAAAGGCTCTTCCATCTTTTGTGTATTCAACCTTAAAATGTATTTAACAAATCATTAAATAAGTTAAGGTACATAATATATAATATATAATAATTACAGGTGCTGATTCAATAATAGCCTTAGTAGATATCATTGGTTTTTGATAATCAGAAATGAATTCCCCGTACTTGTATGAACATTGATGTTTTAACAAACGTTCAATTGCAATTATAAAATTTTTGTACTAGAAAAGATAGTAAATGTATATAAAAGCACAAAGTTTAAAATATAAATAATAGTATAATTTTTTTAGAGCACTCAAACGTATTAAAATGTTCGGTTTTATGAATACAATTAACTACTACATTTTTCTAACATATTATTAACAAAATAATCTCAGCAGTGATACTCAATCTAGATTGAAATATAGGTGTTAATTACTTTAGAATAATTGGTAGAGATATGATCAACATCAAGTTATATCATGTAAATAACCTCCTGAGTAGTATTTAGAATAGGTAATTTAAAATATGTAACTGTGGAAAGAATACAACAAATCATAATGGTAGATTTCATTATTTAACAGACAATTTTAAATTAGATTCGTACCTACTAAACAAAATACCTAATTTATGTTTTGATGTATTGTTTTTAATTTATTTATTACTAAAATATTTCTTATATTATATCTTTTATTGTATTACCTCTCGTCCTTTACATCCATATCTAAAAATGTTTGATCCTGATGCCAAAGAATATCTCTAATTTGGCACGAGTAAAAAAGGTTGGAGATTCCTGGCTTATAGTAGTAAATAATAATATACAAGATATTATATAATAATGTAATAATTAGATCATCATTTTTATTATTGTGTAAACACGTGAATTGCTAAATTTTTGCGCTATTTCATGGGTATCAAATAATATTTAGAAGAAATGTCTTTTAAAAAAAATACATTTTGGCAGGAACAGAAATCAAACTTTTGTTGTTTTTGACAAAATACATGTACTCAAAAAAGAAACCATAAGAAATATACATAAAATCAAATCTTTTATGACATTTTTAAAACAATTCAAGTTATTATTATACATAACTGCTGATTCTCAATTCTTATATAAGCTGATAAGAAATTAATTATTTATTATTAGTTTGATTATGATAATCACACATTTATCGATAAAACTGTCGATCACACCTCATAATGTAGCAGAATAAAAGTAAATTATTGTAAATATTTGAAAAGATTACAATAATTTATATTTCTAGAAATTAAATATGACTATTGGTTTGTTATGTAAATTATTTATTTATTGTATTACCTCGTGATCAGATAGTTTTTCAACAGTTAATTTTTCCAAATCTTCTTTAGATAGCCATTGATTTCCCAATGATGTTCTATAAACAAACATATACTTTTAAAATTAATTTCAATCTTAAAAGTACATAATATACAGTTGGACTTACAGTTTTTTATCAGGATCTGGAAGTATATTGTTTTTTCTCAAACTATCTTCAAATTTATTTAATTCTGACAATTTAGTAGCAATATTCTATGAAATAAGATAAATAATATATATTGCATTCATAAAGGTTACCTCATCATGTGTTTCACATATTCTATTAATTTAATAATAAAAAATATTTGCTATATCAGATATTTTTATATTGAGATGAAACAATTATAATATTTATATTATACTTCAACATCTTGACATAGATCAGATTTATTTTGTATATATCAATAGTTTTTTTTTTACAAAATCAATTTTTATATAGGTGAGTTTATTTAAAAACGAATTATTTGACTTACGTGTAAAATCAGGTAAAAATTTGGTTTCCCAGTGTAAAAAAAAACATGAAATGGACGTCCAGACTCATCAAACTCTGCATCTTTTTTTGATGGAAATACTTCACTTGGCGGTTTCATTAAAGGTCTTGCTTTTGGATCATATAAACCAGAAGGAAACAAATAGTCAATAGCTACCTAAAATTAATTATCAAAATAAATATAGTTGATACATATTAAATATAGAACTATTATAGAAATAAATTTTAAAATACAGAATTAAACAATTTAACTAATTTATTTGGAAAATATGTTTTAAATTTAAATATAAGGGTGGTTGGTAAAAATAATTAATAATACATATTTGGTATTTACATAACAAATATTGAAAAATTCAGTATAAAAAAATTATACTCCTATAGAGTAATAAAAAAAAATTTAATTGATTTTTTAAAACGCAAACATTTAAAAATTTTGATTTTTTCTAATTACCAGATGATTGTTACATACAATTAATAGCCCTAAGTTCGTTAATACTTTACTCAAAATTTTTATCTAAAATCATGTGTGATATCAAATTTTGTCAATTTTTAAAACATATATATAACGCATCATGGATGTCTGGACTAAATTCTAAAACTCCTGATCTGTTAGGGCTTAGGAAATGTGACATCACAGAGTTTCTAGACTCTAGATTAAGAAAGTATTTTTATTTATGTATTTAAATTTCTTTTTGTTTCCTTATATTCAGATATTTAAGCTGGAAAAAATAATTTTAGAAAATTATATTTATTTTAAAGTATCTATTATTCTAATAATACCATAATTTAATTTATTGTATATTATATATAACATAATTCTGAAAGAGTATACTTACAAAATTAAACAAATTTTTTAAATATGAAAATATGTAAAGAAATAAACAACACTATGTGAAAAAGTCAAAAATCATTTCATATAAAATGATGTCACATAATATTTTTTAATTTTGTAGCACCCTTATCAACCCGTGATATCATTGATCGTCATATCATAATATTCAAATAAAAAAAATTAGATAAGGTTGTATAAATGAACTATTTTACAAATTTTATAACAAATCCTTCATTAAAATTATACTTAATTATATCCAAAACACCTAAATACCTATTCATATCTATATTTGTCAATTATTAACTTTTTTATTAGTTTTTGAAGCAGTACAAAAAGTATGAACATATTTAAACTTTTAATCTACCAAAGTTAGGTTAGATCTTAAAAATAGGTAAAATATTGTATTGTGTATTATATTTGACTTTTATCGGTTAGGTTATTAGAATTATTACACGTTAATTTATCAATTTATAAAGTTATATTGTAAATCAAATAAAACAATAAACTAACGTCAACATCTGATTGAGTAAATGTTTCTGGATCAACACCCATCATGTTAGCCAAATGACGTTTTCCAACATTGTATTCATGTGTTTGCTGTTCCATAAAGCTATCTGAAATATGAAATTGTAGTACTTATTTATCCCATGCAATAGAAAACAAAATTATAATACAATACGCAAATTAGATAAAACTACAACAAATAATAAATAGAAGGCCAGGAGAGGTGAGATGCCCATTGGCAGCACTCTGGGTAAACTACAAAGATTTAAAATAAAATTAATGTTTATATTTGTAGAAATTACTAAAAAAACATATTTTTTCAATATTAATTAAACATTATTTAAAAAAAACTATAAATAGTTTTCGTATTGAAAAAAATCAAATGTTTTACACACCTAAGTATATAATAATTTCAATAATATTACTTACTGTATTGTGTAGCTCTTTGAAGATAAGCTCGCATAGCTAAACTAGTTTTTTCTTCTACAATTTTCTTTTCAATAATTTCAACATCTGGGTCATCACTACCTACATTGTTTAAACCATATGTACATCTAGGTACCTAAAATATAAATGCTGAACTATATAAATGATTATACTACTGAAGAGTGAAAATGTCTTGTAATAATATGATGACCATCAATTTACAAGTATATAATTATAGACTGAATCTAAATATAAACTTAAAATAAAAGTGAACATTTTTATATTTTTGAATTTGTACCTATAACTTTATAATTAAAATTAAAAAATTAAATATAATAATTTTTATTTGACCACTTTTTGCATGATGACAACGATGTGTAGAACTTTTTTAAAAATAAACCAACCATATATTTTAAAAAATATGAAATAATCACTTACAAAATTTGACAATAGTTTTGGAGTATTTAATTTTCTAATAGCTAGATTATTAAATAAACGTTGCAATGCCATCACGTCGAGATTGCACTAAACAAATACTTGATTACTAAAAAAAACTAATTTTCAGAGTAAGAGAGATACATAATTAAAAATGAAAAAGAAATAATAATTGATCAACACCGACAACACCTGAACTCACTAAAGTTAAAACATAAATCCTCATGTACTCTGTTGATTGTAGTAGTATGATATGCCGGAAGGCTTATCAATTGTTAAAATTTCATGTTCTGTGATATCATGGACGTATAATCACTACAGAAGACCACGGACCACGATTTAAGATAGTATGGTTGCCCATCGACTAGGGTAAAATGGCTTATCCGACGACCGTCGATATGAATCTAGCAATCAGCTGTTTTTAATACTATAGCGCTTTTAGTGGAGAAAATTAAGACTATGTAGACAACTTTTACCCGCCTAATTTTATATACCTACTTGAATTATTATACCCTAACATGGCAGAATTGATTTATAAAATATATAAATATAATAATACTTTAAACAGTTTAAACATATTAATTATCATTTGATATTTTACTATGTTAATATAATTTAATAATCAACTATATTGCTATAATTTTGGTTATTTTCTATATTATAATAATAAAAATGGCATGTTGTGTACCTTTATGTCCTTATGTCCTTTATGTCCATTTAGTTTAATTCTTTAGATATATGGCCAAGCGATTAACTGCAAAGACTAAATGCCAAGTATGTGCATCTAGTTTTAAAAATCTGAATACGACAGTTTACGGTACTAATACAGATTTAGTAATAGCTAAAAGTAGAGGATATCTTTCTCATCCTAACAGCAATCTATTCAGAATAATAAAAACACTAGAGTTGTCTTTCACTAAATTTAAAGACTCTCAAAATGTATTTGAAGATTTTTTAAAAAAGAAAATCTCTTTTAAATTTGATTGTGAAGAACACAAGCAAACTGTATTTTCTGATATTTATACACATTACCTTATAATGAGAATGAGACAATACACATACATTCAAAATCAAAATAATAAAAAACTAAACACCACTAAAAAAAATTGTCGAAATTAGTGACCACATAGATATTTAATAAAATGTTAATTATAGGTACACTAATATATTATTATTACATTTTTGTTAAATTTATTATTTGTGTTCTTGGATATTGTTTGTTTTAAAACTATTGTAATTATTTAAATAGAATCCAATCAGTGGATAACAATGATAAAAAATTGCGTCATCTAGGTACATATTACACCGATACCATTAATATGTCGTATCCGTATGATTTAAATTTTAAACAGTCGCGCGAATTACGAGTTTACGACACTATTTTGCTCACATGGAGCGCTGCTATAGTAAAAAAAGTGAGATTCACTGTACTGGCTTTCTTATCACAAGTCGATGGGCAACCATACTATCTTAAATCGTGCCACGGACTAAGATAGTATGGACTGGAAACGAAAGCCTAATCACCGGGCCGCTTGAGGTTTGGAGAAGGCTAGTGGCAAAAAGTGCGGGGTGGAAATCCCAAAAATGCAGCAAATGCGAATCGCGCTCTATCTATATTTGTAGATAAGAACCATTACTATCTACTTCATGAACTTCCTTCCTATTTTTAACCGTACGTTTTAAGAACCAGAATCTTTTTTCCCTGTGGCCTTTATACAATTTCAAGAAAAAATTTAAAATTCCCAACAAATTGTTGAAATTAAAATTAATGTTAAATATTGAAAATAAACACGGTTAGGTTAGGTTAGGAATTTTTACTGCCATTAAATGTTTCCGCACTGTGGTTATACAAGGTAATGGAAGAATATTCTGCTCTCTGAGATACTTGTAACCACTGGGAGACCTATATTTAATATTTATATACATTTATATTTTATATTATAAGTTATGAGTTATGACTTATGAACATAAAAAAAAAAAATTTACCTCATTTGAAATAAAAGACATAACAGAATCCAATTATCACTATATCGGCGATTTTTAACATTTGTATATTTTGCTGCTGAGAATATTTCTTTAATTAACTCACTTTGACCTTTTGCTATTCCTGATCTTTGTAATAGCTCATCTAATGTCTCGTCAGTTATATCATTCATTTTTTTTTTCACAACATTGAGAATATTTTGCAATTTCATTATTTTCAAGTTGGCTCTTGAATATTTTTTCTTTATCACTGCTTTAGACTTTTGAATCTTTTGTACGGCACGCTTTTTGTTAGGGGAGAAGTAAGGTCGATTTAACATTCCTTTTAACTGTCTAGATTGTTTTCTACGAAATGCGTAAAGCAACCTCTTACACCACAGACATACATTTCTAAAAAAATTATTGTCCACTAATTATAATTACTTTGATTATTTTCTTAAATATTATTAATATTGATTTCTTACTCTTCTTCGTTTTCTAATAACACACTACAGTTAACATGCCGCAATAACTGTCCATTTGAATTGACAAATTGTGGCCCAAAAGACGTTTTTATATCAGGAGATAATGAAGAACAAAATATAACCCCGTGACAAGTTCTTTTGGCATCAAGTTTTGATAGAAGTAACTCTACGTCTTCAATTAACCGCATGTTATTAATATCGAGACCAAATTCTGAATCGTTAATATGTTTACCAACAGCATGAATAACAATATTAGAATCTAATAAAAATTGATAGAAAACTATTAATAAATTGGTACTGTTTATAGTACCTGCCTAATTAATTACTACAATCATTTTTGTCTACATGATGATAATCACCAAATATCATTAAAATTGTATTTAAATATTCAAACTACATTATAGTAATGATAATTTTTTATTTATTGTTTATTTCTTGTCCTTTTATACTAACCATTGGTTATGACTAATTGTTTTTCTATGTATCTGGTGTAATCACTCCTCAATGGACTGAATTTATGAAATACAATAACAAAATTATTTTTGACCGATTCCAAAGTTTTGAACCAATTTGGTGGAATTTTTACACTGTTTAATTCCATAAAAACTATTTGAAATAATGAATTAGCTTCAGTGGTCTAAATAGATGAAATAAACTATAATAGTAGGTAATGATTTTAATATTTTAAATTATATTTTACTATTAATTAGATCTTTTTAAGTAATATTTAATAATAGGAAATTACTTTTCTTCTTTTTAATTCTGGAGATGTAATTACAGTAGTTTCCAATGGTGCTTCATTAAAATTGGGGCTTTTCACCAATGCCTAAACATAATATGACTTTTACCATTTACCATTTGTGTACTAAATATTTAACTATTGTTAAATTCTTACATTATTTATACTTTCAGTTGTTTCACAGACTGTTTCATTCAAAACGTCATTGCCATTTTCAATAAATGGTAGAGCTCCATTCCTAAGTCTGAATCTTTTTAAACAAATCTAAGAAAATTAAAATATTTTTCTATTTTATAGTAATTATGATTTTGTCAATGTAATTTAATTTAAAACTATTCACTACTGTGCATTAGTGATCTTACTGAATGTTTGTTAATTCCTTCGCCACTTTTCCATTTACTTATGACATCAGTTTTTTTAAAATGTTGTAGGCAAACACGATGAGTTTTTTTTAATGTCATGCCTAAACGTTCTTCCCATTTATTACGCTCGCTTTCAATTTTTGGAACCCCAAATGATGTTTTGGATTACTCATGTGGTTTACGAATGCAACAGTAATTATTAAACATTTTGAAAAATAATTTAAATATAATAATATAATATACACTGTGTTAAATATATAGTCAATCTATAACTCAATAATACAGTTTAAATTAATTAATTAAATAGGTACCAAGTAGCTAGTCATGAGGAGTTTAAGCTAAATTATAATCAACTAATCAAGGTTTATTTTATTATATTTTGATAATTAAAAATTGAAAAGTGATTTTGGGCTATTAAAAAAATCGTGGTGCACATTCCATGCAGAAAATAATAAGCATTATAATTTATAAATAATAATCATGATATAAATTATATCCTATAGGTAGCTTATAAATATGACCGCTAGATCGCGTTAAGAGGTAGTCAATTGATTTAAGCACTTTCTCTACGAATGGATCTTCGCAGGAAAAAATTTTTTGATAACTGCAAAAAAGGGGCTAAATGTAGGCAATATTATATACGGACACAAAAAATTTTTTCCTGCGAAGATCCATTCGTCTTTCTCTTGCCACTATTTTTCTGTCGACGCGTAAGTGCGCAACCATTCTATCTAAAGCCGTGGTTTACGTGTAAACAATAATGCCAATAATATAAATCAATTTTACGACATAATCGGCGATCTTTCGAATTCGAAAATTAAAAAATGCATGTCATTATTAATTGTAACCAAAGTAGGGTAGTCAGAAAAAAAAGCCACGGAAAAAAAATCCAGGGGAAAAAAAGCCATGGGAAAAATAATCCACAGAAAAAAAAGCCATGGGAAAAATAAGCCACGGAAAAAAAAGTCAAATTAAAATAATTAAATATATAACAATTAAAATTAAAGTATTAAATTAGGTATTATTTAAAAATTTAAATATATTATAATATATTTAATACAACTATATATTATATTATATTGATACTTACCCACGATTTCATCAGAGTCTAAGGGATAATTTTTTGTTCTTTGGTTTCGTAGTGTGCGCTTGACTAATGACTATGTTTTCAGGTGGCATCTGACTTTTGTCGTCTAATTTTGCAACGCATTCTCAAAAAATATGTGCTGGGTTGTTTTTGGTAGTCTTAGCTTGAATTTTCATTTCATTATAACACTTACTTACCTCAACCTCTTTCTTGTTTGGCCTATGTGTTATGATATGAGTTGTTCCACTTTTGACAATTTTGGACATTTCAAGATCTGTATACATGATCCCTGGACATTTGAGCATGGTTATTGGTTGCTTTACTACAACGCCATGTAATACTACTTTTTCCGGTATGTTTGAGAACGTACATGTAGCCCTCGAAACATAATTTGGGCTTATTTTTATTAGAGTTAATGATTTCCATCGTATGTAAAAAATGTAAAATCAAAAGTAGAGAAACTAGAGAAAAAAACTGAGATTATAGATGGGTGAGACTGAGAGTACAGATGTGTGAGACTGAAAGTACAGATGTGTGAGATTGAAAGTATTATAGTTTATAGAACAATTATATCTTAACAAAAGAAATGGAATTTCCTTCAGAACAAGATGAAAAAAATGCTATACATTGAATAAAAATAACATTATCTTGAAATCAATTGATTTATGTCTTTCACTCTAGATAAGTATAATATATGTACTTATATATAGACAAATATAACCTGTGTATTAATAGTTATATATTATTATACCCACACAGCAAAATTATATTTTCAAAATACTGTTCAAAATAATGTATTTAAACTTAAAGGCAAATACTTGCAATAATGATTATTATGTAATTGTAAACATTTTTAAATAATACCTAATTTAATACTTTAATTTTAATTGTTATATATTTAATTATTTTAATTTGACTTTTTTTTCCGTGGCTTCCCCCGACTTGCTGTGCAACACCTCCCCAAGTGGGTCACAGGGTTAAGAAAATTGCTTTTTGGTGCACCGAGTCACCGAGCGGGGTCACTCGCTCGCTACGCTCGCTTGGACAATTAAAAACGAAAATATCCCCCGATTTGCTAATTGCTGTGCTAATTGGCCTAATATCCCTAGTCTAATTAGGTACTCAACTATAGTTTATATTTCACCATAATAATGACGTGATTCACAATATTATGTCCCAAAATTTGTTAAAATACGTAAAAAAAAAATTTGTTATAGGCGCGCGTGGCAGTCAAGTAGCGTTGCGCGCATGCGCATAAACGTAAAATCGTAAACTTTGGAAGGCTATAACTTTTAAAATAAGTTTCCGGGAAAAAAAAATTACACCATCGTTTTAAGCATAAAAAAACAAGTCTTTTGAAAAAAAAAATTTTGAAAATCGTGAGGGGGTTGGTAAAGTAGATTTTAGCCCTTATTTTTCCCATGGCTTTTTTTTTTGTGGATTATTTTTCCCGTGGCTTTTTTTCCCCTGGATTTTTTTTATTGGCTTTTTTTTCCTACATTCCCAAAGTAGATAGTTGGATAAATATTTTTTTTATTAGATTTCATTCTTTTATTAATTATTATTATTTTTTTTTTTTTTGATAATATAAAATATTATACATTTTTTAGCACATTTTTATGTACATCTTTTTGTTGTATAAATACATACTTTTGTTAAATAAATACATATAAATCCGAGCCCTAGTTATTATATAGTTCAATGACTGAAGATACTAAGATATATATAATATACTAAGATATCTTAGGTATGTACCTAGGTATATTTTGAAACGTGGTCCGTGCTAATTGGTATAATATATCTGTGATAATCACAGAATTATTATTAATAAACATTTTATTCTGTGGAATTACTCGGAAGATCTAATAACGAATTATCTTAATTAACATACAACACCACCTCAAGACGTTGGTCACAGCCACGATTAAAGATACTATAGTATCTATAAACCTTGGGTCACAACTCACAGCCACAATCTGTGGCCCATAGATATATAAAGTACTTTAATATTTAGTACTTTTTATATAAAGTTACTTTATATATCTGTGGTCACAGCTGGGTAATCGCCGTATAACCATTCTTATCATTTTCAGACAAGTGCTTATCTCTCTAGCAGAATGACTCTTCCTGTAATTGTTGATGTTTTTAAATTTTTAATTAATGAGAAAGTTTTTAAGTTCATCAATATTCATTTTTTTTGGAGGGATTTTAATTTTAAGGAACTAGAATTTTATTTATGAATATTTTCTGAACTATCTACCAAAAATTAATTTTCAAAATGAGTAAACATTTTGTTGTGAAATAAAAAGATCATAATTTTAATCTTTAAATATTTCTCATGAACAACATTTTAGTATCTTTAAATAGGTACCTATCCTAAAAGAAGTATTGAGATTTAATTTAAATTACTATTATTTAAGTATTAATATTAGTAAAATAATTTCATATAATATACAAAAATGTCACAAGGATATACTGAAGATTATAAAATGAAAAAATCTCCAGTGAAAAAGGTAAGTGCAATGCTAAAATTTTTTATGTATCAAATAGTATAGTTATTCATTAATTTAAACAATTTATAATTTATATAAATAATTCAATTAGATAAAAGATGATCGTAAACAATTTGGTTCCAAACGATTGCCAATAGTTTTAGCAAAACGTGATGGGTCCATCGAACGAATTCAAGAGGCTGAAAAGTGTCATTCTCAACCAACAATATTAATTAAGCCTCGAGATACAGAAAACAGATCTTTGTCACCTACTCAGAAGTGTACTCCTCAAACCATGTAAATATTTGTATTTATCATCATTTATTTTTCCTATACAACATCCTAAATTGTGTTTTATTTTTCAATGTATTTTGTTCGTTGCATTTACTTTGCTTAAAATCTAAAACTGCTAAAAATTTGCTACGGGAAACAGTTTAAAATGATCTCACATTATCAAGCACCAGGATAATGAACCAAGTAAATGATATAGTCCAAATTTCTGGTACATTTTTTCCACACCGGTTTAGCTTACCAAATTCCTAGACATTTTAGATTTTGAACAAAGCAGGGTTAGATGCCTATATGACAATGATTTTTTTTTTTAAACTAACCATCTATGTTAATATTTTAGTATTAAGAAGGAAGAACCTTATCAGCCATGCTTACAAAAATCAGGAAATGAAGGTAAATTATTTACTTTGCTTTTATGTAACTAAATAATAATCAACTTTTGTTAGAACAAGTACAACCTCAAACTGAAATGAAAGCTCCAGTTAAAGTGATTGATGATTATATGCAATTTATCAATGAAGGTTTAAGCAATTGTTTACTTGACCAGACGGATTTCTTAGTTATTGGCTGTCTGGGTTTACAAGGTGTTGGAAAATCTACACTTATGTCTGATATTGCGAACAAGTAAATATTTTTTATAAATATATGTTATTGTTTTTTTCTTAATTATTTAAAAATATATGAAAGTACCTACATTTATTTTTAATATTCAGGCCAAATTTATTTGCTACTTCTACATCTGAATATCTAGAAACTACACAAAATTGCACCACTGGTATTGATGCATATATAACTAAAAATAGAATTATTTTATTGGATTGTCAACCAATATTATCATCATCCGTAGCCTATTCAGCTAGCCATAAGCGAATGGGTCAATCTATAGATCCATCCGGTTTACTAGTTGATAATGAAATGGTTTCCTTGCAGTTGGCTGCGTTTTTATTATCAGTCTGCCATGTAGTGTTATTGGTGCAAGATTGGTTTTTCGATCCCAATATATTTAAGTGAGTTAGTTATTCAATTAGTTGCTTGTTAAAATAAATATTTTATTATTTATAGAATATTGCAAACAGCAGAAATGTTAAAACCGGCGATGCCTACTTCCCATCGCAATGAGGAATTAGTAGAATATTTTCCTCACATTGTATTCGTGCAAAACAAATCATTTTACTCTGATTTCAGTATCGAGCATATTAAAACAGTGCAAGTATGAAATAAATACTTGAACATGGTTTATAATGAGTTATCAAAAAAATAAAAAAATTTCAGCATGTTTACACACAATTATTTGTACGATCTCATCTTCATATCCAAAGTGGAGTCAGTATTGCAAATGGCAATGTTATAAGTGAATTAAACCCATTTAACTGTGGTGAACCAATTAATTTATTTGTCTTGGCCAACAGTGAAAAGGATAATAACTCTGGTATGTTATTTAAGAAATCCATATTCTATAATAGTTTGTTTTTATGAATTTTGTGTACCTATTTTTACATCCAGAAACTCAAGTTTTTGATGTTTAAATAAAAAACTGTGATTGTACAATATAATTTGTATTACAAGATAATCATTGATAAGTGTTAATATTTTTTTATGATGTATGTAAAACCAAATATTATAAATATTATAATTAATACTTTATATTAATTACATAAATACTTACTACTTTGACTTTGTAGTAGTTAATAAATAATAATTGTTTCATTAATTTCTAGAAAAGAATGGTTATCATAAAATGCATCCAGGTCAACCAATTTTAATGAAAGAGTTCAGAAAACAACTACTAGGCTTACCGATATCACCTCTCACACATACCCAATTAACAGAAAAAACATGGTAAGTTTAAAAAAAAAGTGTTGAGTTATGACTTATGATACATTGAAATGACAGTCTAAAAAAATTTTATAACCCCACATAAAATTATAAATGTTATTTTTAAGGATTTGTTTTGTACATTTACAAATATGTATAATAAAGTGTATGCACACCATTTAACTACTCGTAAGCACATCAGTTTATTTTTGTGACACGTTTAATTATTAAACTTTGATTGCATAAATAATTTTAAAATTAATTTGGCTGGGTGAAAAAATAAAAAAAGACATTAGAATTTGAGCTATTCAAAGACAATTGAAGTTTAATTATTTTTCAATTAATTATGAAAATGTTTTCAACTACTAATTTTTTTATATGGAAAGATTTACCTACCATTAGATTCTAAATGAACTCACTATATATAATGACCAACTCAATTACAAGGTACACTTGAAACCTACTAAATATAGCAGAGCTGCTTTCACAATTTTTTATAATTTCAAACTTATTACTTATTCTATTTACTAGACCATAGCATTTAGGATTACTAAAAATAAAGTTGCATACATTTTTTTTTAAGTTAAAGTACATGTATTTATTGTATTTGTCTATACATTTATTTAGTATAGAAATCAAAGTTAATAATTAATATTATTACTACTATAAAAAAAACTAATATTCAGACAGCATCTAAAATCTTAAGACTTAAGCAGTTATAACGCGAATATTGAAAGTTTTTAATTATAACTATAAAATGCATAGATGAAACATAACTTATTAAATATTGTAAACTTATGAGTTATGACTATATTTTCACAGGTTTCACTATTGTGCCAAAGTATGGGATTTAATAAAAAAAAGTCAATTCTTTAATGAGTATAATAGACTTCATACATAATGTTTTATAAGTTTTAATGTTTTTATCTAAAATATGAACATAATATAAATAATGACCAAAAAATGTAATGTATATAATTTTTACATAATAAAGTATTATAATCATAGCATGTTACAAAAAACGTATTTTAATTTAAACCTTAATAGCTTTAAGCTTACGATTAAGTTCTTCAAATTTCAATACTTTTCTAATGAAGAAATCGCCATAACGATGAGCAACTTTGGTATCTGCTATATGTATCATATCACGATCAATATAAAAGTCCAACTAGAATATATAAATTTCCAATTAGTTATAAATATATTATTTTTTAATGAAGTTAAAAGATAATGATCCAACCTCAGATCCTGAATGAAAGTATCCATCTAATCCAGATGCACCTTTATTCCATACAATATTCTTCATTTTGTGTTTGAAACACAATAAATGTTTAGTTAAATTTTCTTTGTCATCGGTAGGTTCATTACTCTCATGTTGACCTTGTTGTCCTTGTGCCATAAATGTCACCAATTTATTAATTGGCAGAGTTGTGTATAACTTCAAATAACTATAACAAGAATAATGTATTTAAGGTTACTAAAAATATTTTTTTAATATAAAGGAATAATAAATAAATATAGTTAGTATAAGAAGAACAAAAGTTGGAAAAACCATAC
The DNA here is from genome assembly GCA_027563435.1 of Nasonovia ribisnigri. Taxonomy (NCBI): domain Eukaryota; kingdom Metazoa; phylum Arthropoda; class Insecta; order Hemiptera; family Aphididae; genus Nasonovia; species Nasonovia ribisnigri. The sequence continues at coordinate 129,008 of JANEHU010004664.1, read as the reverse complement.
AATTTGGTCTTTTGTAATACCTGCGTATTGTAGGCAACATTTTTTGTTGTTTAACTTCAGACATAAAAACTGAGGTTTGATATTTCACTGCTTCTTTAACTGAATCTTCAGCTGGGTCCATGGACAAGAATTTAGGACAAGCCAGTTGGAAACAATTTTCAAACTCTTGTAAATCACCATATTGCATTTTAAACATCCTGTCAGTGTAGTTCTTTTCGCGTAATACTTGCTGGATTGACTCATCAACACATTGCGGATGTAAAACTAAACACATAGCTAACAATGTGTACATCTGATCAGTCTGTTTGTTAATCTAGAAATAATATAAAAATGCATTAAGAAACAATATAGTAAGTTAATATAGTGTTAGTGTTTGTTACTTGATCATTCTGATATGTGCGAGTTTGGAAAAGCTGCTTTGTTCTTTGAATATACAACAAAATTGAACTAAATGTACGAATCGCATCAGAATAACGACGCATCATCATGTAAGCAAATCCAACATAGTATGCTGTAGAAATGTGGCATGCTGGTACTGAACTATATGCATTCTATAGGTTATAATTAAAAATTTATTAAATGAATCATTGTTTTAATAAACGTATAGAAGTATACCTTTTTATGCATATCAATGTTTTCCAAAACCTTAATGGCTAAATAATAATCTCCAAAAAGGCTATGTAAGCGCAACAGTCCAATCATTGAATAATAACCCAACATTTTATATAGAGAATGACGGCCAAACTCTCCAGCTACAGAATCTGGATCTCCCCCACTTGCAGTAACTTCCAATTGAAGTTTGATATTAGATTTATTAATAAACGAATGCAGAACATTTAAAACCAACAAGACGTTCCATACTTCGTTATTAGAAGCAAGCATATCAATTTCTTCTTGAGTTTTCCGACTACGAGAACGAAATTGGGTAAAAGATTGGAATTGGTACACAAACTCATCAACAAGCTCCCATAACCATTGTTCGGGTAATTCTAATGGTACTGGAGTCTCACAAGCTGTAAATAATAAATATAAACAAACTTGTTATATTTGACAGTTGAAATATACAAAATTAACTTACTGAAGATGTAATTGAATAGATCACAGTAATTGTAAAATGATCCAAAACGTTGTTTTGTTGAAGGTCCATTTGGTATACGAGCAAAAATATGTCGATAGTACAGTTCTTTGTACAGCATCAAGAACGTCTGAAAATTAATTTTTTTTTAGGCAATAGATATAATAATATTAATAATTTTTTTAGTACTTTATCATCATCCATAATGGTACGGACTTCTTTATCACTAGGCCATGGAGCTTTGTCAAAAAATTGATCGGATAATTTTGGAAACCTTGATAGTACAAATGTGTATATAAAGATAAAAACTGTGACATAATATGTACAAGCAATATTTAAACAATAACTTACGTGTTTTCATATAAATTTTGCATTTCATACACCATTCCTTCATTAATGGCGTTCCTGAAGTACAGTAAAAATTTCTTGATAATATCAGGCATTTTAGGCTCATAAGGATCGGCATCGCTATATCTGTCTTCATTATAATTATTGTAGTAGGTATCACCTTCGTATTCCGTCTATAAATATTAACAACAAAATAATTTAAAAAAACCGGACATTATTTAAGCCTAACAAAGTATTGATTTTAATAATTTGTACCTGATCGTATTCCATGGCTTGAACGTTATTCAGATCAACAAAAAACCGTATATAAGGATCGAATAACTCTACGAGAAAACAATACCGAAAATGCAGAAAAATTCGTTAGCTAGAATTCTCTACAAAAATTCTGGAAATCAAAAAGAGCAAATACTAAATACTGAAGACCGTAAATTGTCAATTGACAACATAACACTAAATATGCTTAACCTAAAAAAAATCGCCATAGATGCCATGAAGGTGGTGTGATTTTTTCTACCATGGTTGGAAATGTTTGTGTAGTTGGTTGTTTGGCTGTTACCATTGTTGATGTATGATAAAAACTTGAATAACTAGCAGAGCAAAATAATTAATGTCGGCAATCGGCATGTTGCTAAACTCACCTACAACTACTGGCTCCTTCGGTTTTCGAAGTCTGACTTTGAACTCTTCATCCTGATTGTGTATTTGTGTGCCGATTTTAGTGACTTAAGTATATTTTAATACTTGTAACCTATGTATTCTGGCGACTAACAACTTCAACTATATAACTGAAATAGTGAATATTTTAGTCACCTCGGTGGAATCCTGAATTATAGTGAGTGAATCTATCATCTGAATTCTATTATTCATAAATTACTAATATATTATTACCTACCTACAATAAATATTATGACTTTTTTGTGATTTAACCTTCTACTTATATTATGATAGGTGTTAGTTATTAGACAATCTCATACTTTACAGTTCTAACTCCTTCTGTTAACTTATCGTTAATGCTATTACCCACAAATTATTATATCTATTTTGTCATGATCTAATTGTAATGCCTGGGATTTATTAATTATTTAAAAAAATTAACATTAATATTAGGTATGTAAGAACACTTTTAAATTTCCATCGGTAAAGTTATATTGCAGTTTTGTTCAAAACGTATACATTTTTTTACCTGTTCTTTTACATTTCTGGTCTATCTGAATTTTGCCTTATTAAAACTTCATTAAATATATTAAAAGTAACTTTAATTTATCGTAATTAGAAATCTTGATTTTATTGAACAAATAATAGTTATAATAAAAGGAACAAAATAGTTGGTTTACATTCACTTAATGCATAGTTTTTTATTCTTACATATTTGAGATTGTGCATTTGGAATAAATCATTGTATCACTTATCAGTACCTAGTAAGACCTAGTAGTCAGTTTTACTACAAATAATAATAATAATACAATTTAGACTAACTTTACACTTGAAAAATAAACTAAAAATTTGTATTTTTATGACTGAATTATAGAACTATCATATAATTATTTGGAAATATGGCACTCCCATCAACATACAAACAAATAGCTATAAATCAACAGTCTCCTGCTCGTAAGTGTTTAATTAACCTGTTATACCTTTATTCTACTCAAATACATAATAATTTGTTGTATATTGTATTTTATGTTTAGTTTAGTTATTATTAGTTTTAAATTTAATTGTTATTATTTGCCTAGGTATATTTGAATTTTTATATATGTAGGTTGATTTAGATAGGTGTTTGGTTATAAAGTTAATATTGTAAAGTAAATTATTCTAATTATTCAGACATTTTTGTATACACTAGTGTGACAGTGTATGAAAATTCATCAACTTATTTAAAGAAAAAATATATTTAGGATACATAAAATGCTAACATTTTTACTCCCTTAATGTTTTCGTTTGTTGTAATGGTAATCTATGGTTTGTATTTCATAATCTAAAACTAATACGTAGAATTAGTTTCTAAACTATATGTATATATACAGGGTAAATCACTAAGCATGCTTACCCCCATTTTATTTTATTTAATAATGAATTTATTCAAATTCTTGATTTTTTTTGTACTACTTAAGGAATGTCTTGTGGCGATACAAACTTCTGAATTTCAAATGACAACTCCTTCCCCCCCCCCCATATTTTTATTGTTAATTATTTAGTAGATATTTTTTTGAAAATTTTATTGTATCTAATTCTTAATTGAATGAGTAGTTTCTTAGTTTTTAAAATGTTTGATAATGGTTCCACAATTTTACATAAATATAAAAGTAGACCTATATAATATTTATTTTACTTAGGCCATTTAACAAATAATTAATATTGATGTAATAATATTAAAAACAATAATTTTCAGATCACTATAGATATATTATATCTTATAAACCCATTATACCATGGATCTTTAGAACATAAAATTGAATAACTCAAAAACTACCCGTATACCCGTACAAATTTTGATTTTTGATATGTCAAAAATTTACTGTATAATTTACAGTTGAAAAAAGGAGTGTTCTCATTTATTTGTGTCTCCAAAAGACTCCTTAAATAGTACAAAAAATCTAAAGAATTTGAAAATATGGTCTAAAAGTATATTTAAAATTTCCAAAACTCAGATTTTGAATAGCTGCATTATTGAAGAAAAAAAAAAGGGTTAGCATTCTTGGTGAATCAGTCTGTATATCGAGTATTAAACTAATATATATTTTTATGTAGATAACTATTTAACGTATAAAGTTTATATGAGTGGATTAGTGAACAACTTCACTGATCACCCATTGCTATAAAAGTATCGTGCAATATTTATATGATGCAGCTTCATATTATGAAATTATAGATTACAGTTTCTATTTACAAATACAAAGTATATCATAGTTTGTTCTACCAATAAACATATAAACAATATAAAATATAAGTATTCAAAAAAGAGTAAATGCATGTCAAAATAATGTGATTGCTTATAAAAGAATCGACTTATATTTATTAGATATGTATAAAAAATATTTTTCTGAGCATGATTATAATACCTAAAAAAAAAAAATAGCTTTATACAAGTTTAGTCACACAGTGATTTAAGTTAATAAATTATGGAAACTATAAATTTGATTTCTTTACTCATTTACTGAAACTTTTTTATTATTTAGTTTGGCTATAGTTTGTTCAGCAACCCTTATAGTAGATATAATTTAGAATTTAAATGTTGGGTTAAATTAACAATTTATAATGCATCGTTGTACACGATGAACCATTATGGCGTCAAATGCCTGAATTTATAAATTCAATAATTAACACTCAATTTTACTAAGGTCTGATGAAAAGCTGTCTAATGTCAGATATTAATAGCATGAAATCAAAAATATGACTTTATTTTTGATAGAAGGACGGTATTGACAGAAATTAAAATCATTACAAAAGTTTCAAGAAATAATCGAAAACAACTGATTTTATTTATGTCGGTTCATGCTGATATTCTATTTAATTTATCAAGTTTCAATTATGTATAATACATTTTTATAAACTTAAATCATACATAACATATTATGACTTATAATATATTATTTATAGATTCTATAATTGAGTCTGCAATTCTGCATGTCTTATTCTACTTTTAGTTAGATTTTTTTTATATTCTTGGATTTGAGCTTGTAAAATGTGTGCCCACAGGTGCTCCAGTCACATTCAACATTTTGAAAGGTAAATTGTATACGTTATAAATTATTTTCTAAAGACACATAAAGTTTAAGATGCACTCATTTTTGCACACATGCCAAAAATCACAATATTTACAAAAATATTTTTCACTATTATTTTTGGTATTTAAAGAGTACCCACAATTAAATTACATCTTCATTTTTCAAAATATTAATTATATATGTTGACATATGTGTACAAGGTTAAAATTATACCTAATATTAATTAGCTATACCTACGTATAAGTTTATGGTTTTTTTTTCTTTAATTAAATTAAAATACTCTTTTATTTAACATGATAAAATAAACATTTATATACATTTATAAATATCTTGGTATTTGAAAATATTGATTGATAAATTGCATAGAATTTAGAACTGTAAAAAAACATAATTATTGATTAGCTTAATTAAAAAAAGATTTATTATTTAGAATGTTAATTTTTTCAAAAGCCTTGTATAACAATGTTTTATTTTATAAATGTATACAGCTAATATATTCAACATTTTTTTGTGGCAAGAAGTACGGTGGTGGATATAAATCAGTGCACGATTAAAAAATTTCAATTGTTGCAGGATTATTTGGCTTCAATTTTAATTAAAAATATGTTTAATAAGGGTATACACTTTTTATTGCATAAAATAATTAAAATCTAAACTCTAAATGTTCTTCTATCCTTTTCTTTTTTTACATTTAATTCAAGTATTTTTCATTAAATTCTTCTTTGTAATTAATGTGAGCAAAAATAATGTTTTCAAATGAACTATTAGTGAGGATGTTTTGCCTCAAAACAAATAATACAATGTGTGAATAGTTTCCTAATTTTTTCAGCGACTAAAACGGGATCCTATCAAAATGGTTAGTAAGTCTTATTTACTTATTTAATTTATTCTGTTACTAATATGCATGACCTTTCTTAGGTACTTACTTAGATAGAAAATTAGGTTAACACTTATAAACTTTTCTTTTAAATTGGTTAGAAACAAGTGATACTAAAAAAATATACAAATAAGTAAATTTCAAATATAAATTTTCTCTTCAAATATAATTGTTTGTAAATTATATAACTTATATAGTTATATATAGTTGAAAACATTTTTGAAGTATCACTTGCTAATTATTGTGCTTTATGTATTAAGAACTAATTAGAGTACTAGAATTTTAGATTAAAAGCATGTTTTTAATAACTTAATATTATCAGCATGCATAACTATGTTAATAGTAATAATGTGACTTAACAGTTAACATTAATTTCTATATTGAATCTCCTTAAAATGATTTGTTCAGCATTAGTTATTTTTATAAATTACATAATTTTTAACAAACAGCAAAAGTCTTCCGTGAAATGTTGTTTAATTAATATGATTATAATGATTTTATTCATTGTTCACTATTATTTATATTAATATTATAAATTAAAAATTTATTTTTATCTTAACAATTAAAATTTAACTAAACTTTCTATACTAAAATGTAACTTTTTTGGTGTACTTTCCTTTATTTTAACAATAATGATTTGAATTAAATTACATTTTGTAAAAGTTGAATCATTATTAAAAATGTATACATTTTCCTTTTTATTGGTGTAAAAATTATATTATATTATAGCTAATGATATTTTTTATTCTTGCATCAACTCTGAGGTTTTAAGCTAAATTAATTTATTTATCTAAACAAATTGTAAATATAATAATTTGTGTCAGAGATTTATTTACAAATAACAATCAATTTAAAAGATAACTGGTCAAGTTTTAATTAATAAATCGATTATAAACCTAAAATATTACCTATATTACAGAACGTTTAAGACCTGGTGGAAGTTCCAACCAATTATCTGGATCTGTAAGTATTTTATTATTTAATATAACATATTTTCAGACATTAAACACATTGTGCACCGAATCAAAATTAAAAGGGATAAGGCTCTCTATGTTTTGTTAAGAAATAGTTATCTCTGTAATATGTTTTAATAAATTATGCGGATAGAAGGGATAGACTGGCTGCAAGCAAGAAGTAACCCCCCCCCCCCCTCCTCCTCCTCCTTATTACGCCACAAGTTGGCCACCAAACAAAATTTAGTCAAAATTTTACTTATATTTGATTAAAAAACTTATTTGTAGGATAGTTAAATGTTACTTAAATTGTATTGTATCTGATTTTGTTAAAATTCAAATCAAATAACCTAGTAAATACTTGAAATTTTTATTTTATCATTTTCCACATGTGATACTAATTTTAAAAAATGTTGAGTTATTGAAAGACATTTGAAATTTTCTTTTTTTCTTTGATATCGATAAAAAATATTTTGTTAGGTCAAAAAAGCTTGCGTAGTTAAAACAAGGTTTAAATAACAGCAGTTTAAATATATTAAAGATAAGATATACACTTTTTTATTAGCAGTTACAGTTAAAATTTTGCAAAATTTTAAAAATATTTTGTAGTAAAAGAATTATAAAGAGTTATGAAATGTTTAAAGTTAAAGTAAACTAAATATTTTTTTAATGATTTTTATACTTATAGAAGGATCAAAATCAAAGTCCATTCATTCCGAATAGCCATGGAAATCCAGCATTTCACCCACAGAAAATATCAAAAGCTGCTGTAAGAAATTTTCTCATTTCCTAGCATAGTTTTAATTTTTTTATTAATCCATCACATTTGTAAATAATTTTAAAGGCTGATGCTCGTGGTATTAAACCTCCTAAACCACCAGAAAAACCTCTCATGCCATACATGCGTTACAGTCGCAAAGTTTGGGATCAGGTAAAGGCGGGTAATCCTGATTTGAAGTTGTGGGAAATTGGTAAAATTATTGGACAAATGTGGAGGGATCTTCCTGATGATAACAAACAAGAATACATTGATGATTATGAATCAGAAAAGGTACTAAATAATTGTTAAGATTCTATTTTTAATTTTAATAACTTATTTTTAATATTTATATATTAAAGTTGACCTATGAAAAAGCTATGAAGTTATATCATACTTCACCAGCCTATTTAGCCTATTTACAAGCTAAGAATAAAGGTAAATTAAATCAAGTAGAAGATAGAGAACCACATGAAAGATCAACAGGAGGCGGTAAACAAGCTGCTGCAGATCGAAGAATTGAAATACAACCAGCTGAAGATGAAGAAGGTATATTCAAATAATTTTAGTTGTTAAATTTAACTATAAAGTAATGTTATTGAATATTTACCTACACATTATTATGTTAATATTTTAGATCAAGATGATGGATTCAGTGTTAAGCATGTAGCTTATGCAAGATATATAAGAAATCATAGATTGATTAATGAAATATTTTCTGATAGTGTTGTCCCCGATGTACGTTCAGTGGTCACTACTGCACGTATGCAAGTCTTAAAGAGACAGGTTCAAAGTTTAACTATGCATCAGGTAATTACTTTATAAATAATTAACTTATCATATTGATTTTTAATAATTGGCTTATAATTTTAGAAAAAATTGGAAGCAGAATTACAACAAATTGAAGAAAAATTTGATACTAAAAAAAGAAAATTTATTGAATGTAGTGACACTTTTCAACAAGAACTAAAAAAAGTATTATTAATACATTGACAATCTAATATTTTATGTTTAATTGTGTAATACACAAATTAATTACTGATTACCCTCAGTGGTGTATTTATGGTAGTTAAAAAATCGTTAACACCTACACCACTGTTAAAACAATCTTATTATAAATGTAAATTTATTGATTATTTATTTTTTAAGCACTGTGTTCAAGCAGTATCAGAGGAAGCATTTCAAAAAATGGTAGAACGCCAGGTTGAGATATTGCAAAAAGAAAGAACTAAAACAGTGGGCCCCCCAGGACCCCCTGAAGAATTTTCTAAAGTACATTGTGAACAGCAATTAGAACAAAATGGAGCTGTACCATCAGTTGAGGAGGAAACTTCTTCATGTGTGGTTCCCTCTAGTACCACTGATGATAGTTCAAATATGGAAGTTGAGGTAAATATTATTATATTAATGAACCTAGTTTTAAATTCTGAGTAATGTGTGTATTGATTTTACAATGATACATTTTTGGTCAGTCTATAATAACCATTTGGGGAAGTAAAAATACATTCATTTTCAACTTTGAAGGTGTTTTTTAGTATTAAATTGAATGTAGTTGATATCCAAATATGAAAATTCCTAGTACTTTTCAAAATAATCAGGAGGAACGACAACAAAACTAATACAAAAACAATTTTCTCATTTTGTTGTAATTCAAAAACAAATGACACTAGATACTTGTATTTTTTACCAAATGTTTATTTTGCATTTTCTATACTTTATATAATTTTCAAAATAATTAGATTATTTTTTAATTATTTAGAGTCTAGACTCGTACCACTCAAGTGTTTTATCAATGAGAACCATGGATTTGCAGGTTTGATATTATCAATGAAATATCTAGTTGTGTGGTACTTAATTTTAAGCGTAAATTTGGATCGAGAGTCATTTTATTTTGAAACTTTTTTTTACTACAAGCATTGAGGAGTAACACATTTTACAAAGATAACTTGTTATGAATTCTATTAAAATAAAAATTCTTTTCTAGACAACGACAGATATTGGTCTGTAATCTTTATCCAAAGTATACCCAATTCTAATTAAATGAATTCCATTTTCAATCTTTCATCGCACGATAGTTCTATCAAAGAATCTTTTTCATTGTTCATTAATGTTCTATGAATGTCATCCAAATCCAAAATAAATGGGTTTCTTATCCATAAAAACGCAGAATAATCTTCTTTAAAATATTCTTTATATGTTGTTTTTAGCATTTTACTATGGTGTTTTACGTTTTTATGAGATTATCTTCCACTTAACGTAATTCACATTCAGTTCCATCTTTTAGTTATCGATGATTGATATAAATTAATACACAACTATTAATTTTCTGGGGAGTTGAACCTCCAAACCCCTCCCCCTGTATACATGCCTGCTGACTACCTTGAATTAATTTATGTTCATTATATTATAAACATACAAAATCAACAAGTGACTGTCTTAAAAAAAAATACAGGCTTGGTTAATGTATATGAGTAATTAGTATTATTGTTTATTTTATATTTTTTTTTATGTATAGTCTGGTATAACTTCTGACAGTTCATCAAAATCTGAACAACTTGTATCAGAAACTAGGGAAAATGGAGAAATTACAACTTCTCCACCACAACCCTCGCATCAACCTCAATTATTGAAAGAACAGCAGTCAACACAAATTCAATCACAACAACATTTACAATTCCAAGGACAATCACAATTTCAACAGCAATTATCACAACCACAACCTCTGCAGCCCCAGCCTTCACAACAATCTCTACAACCGTCTCAACAACAACTTTTACAACCACCACCTTCATTACAGCAATTGCCACAAGCTCAGCCTTCATTACAGCAATTGCCACAAGCACAAACTTCTTTACAGCAATTGCCACAAGCACAGCCTTCTTTACAGCAATTGCCACAAGCACAGTCTTCAATACAGCAATTGCCGCAAGCACAGCCTTCGTTACATCAATTGCCACAGACACAGCCTGATATACAGCAACTTTTGCAGCCACAGAATTCATTTCAGCAATTACCACAGCAACAACCACCAGAACAAGTCTCTCCACAACCTCAACAACAACACTCACCTCAACCACAGTTGCAGTCACTGAATCATCAACAACAACCTTTGCAGTCAAATGTGCTACAGCCACAAACTCCACAACAACAGTCTTTACAGCCACAAACTCCACAGCAACAGTCTTTACAGCCACAAACTCCACAACAACAGTCTTTACAGCCAAACTCCCCTCAACAACATTTGCAGCCAAGCTCTCCTCAGCAACAACCTTTGCAGCCACATGCTCCACAGCAACAGCCTTTACAACCAAATCCTCCTCAACAACAGCCTTTACAGCCCAACCCTCCTCAACAACAACCTTTGCAGCCGCATGCTCCACAGCAACAGCTTTTACAATCACATCCTCCGCAACAACAGCCTTTACAACCACATCCTCCCCAACAACATTCTTTAATGCCACATACTGCCCAGCAAAATTCTTTACAGACTCAACAGACTCAACTTCAACAGCAGCCACAAACTCCACAGCAACAGCCTTCTGTCCAACCGCCATCCATTCAAACACCTCCTCAGCAACAATCTCCACAGCCACAACAATTACAGTCTCCACTTCCTCAACAATTACAAACTCAACAGACACAAGTGCAAATATCACCACAACCTCAATTGCAACCAACACAATCGCAATTGCAACCACCACAATCGCCATTGCAACCACCACAATCTCAACCACAGCCCCCTCCAGTCACGGTGCCGCCACCACCTTCTATTCCGCCAGCATTGGCATCAGATTCGCCTTCAAATATTGTTTCATCAACTACAGAATCACCACCGAAATTACCAGAACCTAAAGCTTATTCTGCTCCTTCAACTCAACCATATACAACAATGTCACAGTCTTACACTCAAGTACCTTCATTTCAACTGTCGCAGAACTCTCAAGGTAATGTTCCAAATGTATATCCACCAAATCAAGTTCCCCCTAATGCTGCTCCCCCACAACATCCACATTCAGGTATGATGCAGCCTCCTCAAATTCCCCCTCCTTCTCAAGGAACACCATCACCATCTCCGTCAACTGGATTTCCTCCATATCCACAACAGCAGCCTTATTCATCTCAAGCAATGCCACCCAGGCCTTATACATACCCTCCACAACCGTATCCTCAGTATACACCCCACCCATACTATCATCAAGCTCCTTATCAACAGTATCCACCACCCCCTCCACGCGTAGCATATCCTCAACAAATAGGTACTGTTAATCAAGATACAAATCAACCACCGCTTGAAAGTATGTATAACGCACCTTCAATTTCTGGACCATCCGAAACACCAAATGATGATAATAAGCAATTAAATGATGAAGTGAAATCTACTGAACCAAACACAGGTAATTTAGAATGATCATGTATCACAACATTTAAATAAAATCATAATTAATAACCAGATTTTTTTTTTAACTTAACTATGTCGAATTTTTAAATGCAGGCATATTAAGATAATAGTGCATTATTTATAATTTACAATTAAATTAACTTTCCTTCAATATTTCACAGTAAATAAAGTTTTATCATTCTGTTATCTCAAGTTTTTTATTATTATTATTTGAAATATAAGCTATACGTTATCTCTAACATACGCGGTTATAGTTATTATAATAGACTAAAAATAAAACTGCAGGCTTTCTTTTTTAGGTAAGATGTTAATTTTGATAAGTGAAATCTTCAAGTGTACTGTGGTGTGTTATACTGTTTAAATTCATGTTATGACATTCTAAAAAGAATATTTCGAGTAAATTAAAATATATTTTTGAAGTGAATGTTTTTAAGAAATGTTCAATAGAAGATTAGTTAGTTTCAACCTTAATACTCAATTTTATTTTAAGTTTGAGTCAAATAATGATTTAAACTTCATATTATATTACATTATTACCTCTTTTTACAAATATATTATACTTATAGGTTTGCTATTGATATTTTTGCTCAGAGAAGCTGCATATATCTGTTGATTTACTGCTAAATATTTCTTCAAACATGTGTTTTTGATCCAGAATAAATATTTGGATTATATAAGATATCGATTTTTTTTTCTCTTCTAAAATATGAGAAAATAATATTTTTTCCACTCCAATAAATTATAGTTCAACCGGTAAAAATCTATTTTTTTTTTTTTTATTATTACATTTGTATGTTAATAGCTCACGAGAAACCGGCTGAACAAGAAGAAACAGTTCCACCTCAACCATCTTCAGCAAAACTCGATGAAGTTTCACAATAATATATTTATAAAGACTAAAAAATGTAAAAACATTTGTTGATATCAATCTTACTTAGTACTAAGTTTTAAAAAAAAAATGGTTTTGATATTGTATGATAACTATTAAAAGTATTTTCATTTTATAATTATTAAGTCAGTTTATATACAAAAAACATTTTATAGAATTACAATATATTATGGGTAATGGTTTTAATACGCTAAATTTTTTTCTTTTCTTCAAACTTATTAGCTGTCTAAGGTCTGCTTTAAATTGGTAACGTATTTTTAGTAGCCCAGTTCTTTTGTAATTTTAGAATATGTATTTAAAAATATATATATATTTATACAATTGTTTCTAATTAATCATTATGTGTATACTAAGCATATAATTATCAGTTTTTGGCAGGAATACAAATTTAATATTAGTGAACTGTAGTAGTTACAAGCATTTACATTAATGCAGTACAAAAATAAAATATATTAATATAATAGTAAATAGTGTTTAATTAAGTATATAAGTTAATAAATTTATACTGCAAAAGTATATTACAAAAAAAAAATTACCAAGTTTAAAATGTATTTAAGTTCTCTAAATGTCTCATCAGAAAAAATATATAGTTAAAAATAAAGTTTACAAACAAAAATATGATTTTAATAAGTGGATACAAAAATAAATGTAATGAATTCACTGATTTATTTTGTATTTTTTTTTCAGTCCCTTCAATCACAATATTTTTAATAAAGTATTTTTTTTATGTGATAATAAAAAATTTACATTAAAGGTGATTTCACACTTGTATAGTGTTTACAAAAATATATCCTACAAAGTAAATAATGTATTGTTATTGCACAATCATGTATAAATTCAAATTTTATTTTATCAAATAAATAAATCAATGAATGCATTAAAGAAGATAAAACAATATTTAACTTCAATAGCCAATAAAATAAAATTCAACTAAATTCTTAAATGAAAGTTATAGTTCAAAACTTTTTCAATGTTCAATCAAAATAAAAAAAGAAACTTCAATACATTTTAATCGTACAACAAAATACTTTATGAATTTTATCAATAGATAAATACAATTTTTAAAAGACTTATTTATATAAAAATAATTATTAATTAACAATAACCTGTATAATACTTAAAACTAAATTAATTATTAGAATAAAGTATTTAAATGAGTAAAACTCTTTATTTAAACTAGAGTAATCCAAGTCAAATAATAAATAATTGTATTCTACAGTTATTAACATTACAATTGTTTTATTTTTATCAAAGATTTTTGAATGTAAGATAATATATATCTGCAATATTAATTTACAAATAATTACACTATGAATTGTTTAATTATGTACATCTTGAAAAATAACGATTGTCATATTATGAGCAACTAAAATTAAATTTGGAATGATTTGTCTTTATATTCATATATTCATCAAAAACTTTCTTAAAAATACAGGACTAAGAGATTTAAATCTGAGCATGATTTTTCTAAATTTTTAAGCTATAATAAATATAATAGGTACTTGTCAAGATTTATTTACCATAAATTATGGAGTTGCGTTTACTAGACATCCAACGCATAAAAATACAATATACCAGAATCATAGTTAAAGTCAATAATAATAGAACGCTAGCAATGATTGACAACTCAAGAAAACCCAAAATTGTTTGAGGAGGTGCACCTATTCCTACTAAAAAGGTCCTGAAAATAATAATGTTTTGTTAATTAACTACACAGAGTAATTTAAAAAACCAAAATATATAACTTACCAATAAGTATAATTAGATTTTGCATAAAATGAATCATTGGGCTGTCCAAAAGATACATTAATTGACTTCAAAAGAAACTGTGAATTATTACCAAATAATGAATTCCCGTACAATTTATACAAAGGGGTGTTAATCCAATCGTTTTCAAAGGGATAATCATGTACATCATACTGAATTGTAGAAGATGAATTCAATGCATGTGTATTTTCTGCTTTATATACTACTGGTTTCCAACTTAGAAAACCACCTCCTTCTACATCTCCTTTTGCATTCAACATATAGTTCTAAAACAATCACAAAATATCAGCAGATTATTAAGAGGATTTTAACTTTTTGTTCACTTGTTATTACAAATACACAATTTTGTAAGCTGATATTTGACGTAATCAATACAATTATATTAATGAAATAAAAAAATTATTTATATCCTCACAAAAGTTTTTCTTTAATATTTGAATTACAACATAACATATAAATGTACATTATGTTAAAATTAATATACCAACTATATTTATGCAGAATGATGAGTATATAATTTAATCAAGTCCTATTTATAATTATTTATTAATTAATTAATCAACTATTATCAACTTATATAATATATTCTGCAATCCTAACAAATTCATTGGAAGGACAGTAATCTATTTAATGCGTATATACATTAAACCTGGTGGGAAAATAAAATGGTCACACATATGAAGCCCATACTCAATAAATAATCTTTTATCATAACTGGACAAGCTCTGATGATGAGTTAAAGAAAAAAATAATACCACCTTAAAATTAGATGAAAAAATATAATTAATAAACAACATAATGTTAGGGCCATTAATAATTTCACACCATAAACATTTTAATTATCGTTAAGACTAGATTGAGTTATAATCAAAAATTTCACTTTTAAAAATAAAAAAAATATCATTTACCAGGTATACTGAGCATAAATATCACATGGGAAACCATCAAGTTATCATCCTGTATATTATATAAACATGGTACATGGGAGTACACAACATTAATGACCCAATTACTCAATTTATCATATAATATGACTGTAGAAGGTATTGAGCAAATGTAGCAATACAGAATAACATTAATGATAAATTATAAACTACATTAATGGCACTTATTATATTTTTCTAACAACCAAGATGTAATGTTTAAAATTATTGAACCATTAAATTGCATACGATTGAGGCATAAAAACGTACAGACTAATTTAAAATTAATTATTAAAGATAGTTGAGTATTAATGATGGTCCTAGGGGCCATTTACCCGAAGAAGAAGATTTTAGTATTAATTAACAGCATATAAAGTTGATCAATTATCATACTTAAATAATGAATGTAAAATAGTTCATGTGAAACTTAAAATTACATTAATATTATAATTATTTTAACATGCTATCAGACGAGGTATTTTTTATTATTTTCATACTTTGGTTGGGAGGGGTAAAAATTGTCCTAAACTTAATTATTTTTGTTATTCATATTTTTAATAATTTATAACTGCAAATTATTTAAGGTACCTATATTTAGTAATTTTTAATACAAAATAATGGTTATTTAGATTTACATTAAAATTAAATTAAAAAAAGGGGGTCAAGTGGATGTCGCTCTGCTGTACAGTAGGTAACAAGTAGATCACTGTATAATGAATGGTATTAAATTTGAATTCAATGATATAATATTATTGTATACAAAAAACGATTCTGAGCGGAGACGGTATGTCAGTCTAGGATATTTTAAATTATATTGACATTGTTATTTTACGGTAGCTGTTAAGTTGAATTAATATTATTCATATTATTTAATTATTAACCTAAAATTATCAGTGATGCTAGAAAATATTATAATATATACTTTTACTTGTTAAAATTGAATTTAATATGAAATTTCGTCCAAATTTGAACTTAAAATGTCTGTAAAAATAACTGTGTTTATATATTTTTTGTTTACAGTAAATACTATTTATTAGAATCTTTATTTTAAATTTTCAATCCTTAGTTATAAAAACAATGACAATGATTGATAATTTTCGAGATTTTGATGAATTTTGTCAAAATTCGAACTTTACATGCTTATAAAAAAAATGTGCACCTATGTATTTTTAATATTTTTCAATTGCTTTTGCAACAATATATCAGGAGCCTTGTATTAAATTTTTACACTTTTTGGCACAACAGATAAAACTCTATTGATATTTATATAAAAAAAAAACTAAAAAAATTGAAAACTGAAAATGTCCGTAAACAGCTCAAAAAGATTCAAAACATATTCAAAATTAGATGGTGTATAGAAAATGCTTATATAAACATTCAGTGAAATTTTCATGCATCTACAGTTATTAGTTTTTGAATTGCAACAAAATAAGAAAATCGCCACATGAGAAATCGAGTAAATATCTAATCTTGTAAAAATTTAAACTTAAAATGCTCATAAAAATGTATTATGACTTGCTTATAAACTTTTTTTATTGATAAAATTAGGTAAACTTATGAGGAATCTTGTATTACATTTTCAAACCTAAGATTTAAAAAGAAAATTTTTTTTTCTACCTCAAAATAAATTGCACATTTTCGTTATTTTTACGTATTTTGTCAAAATTTGAACTTTGATTACCTATAAAAAAAAATTGTGACTACAGATTTTTAATAAAATTATATAACTTGATTTTCTGATAGATATTAAAACAATAATTTTTATGGAGGAAAATTATTTATCCTAGTTACCGAAAAAAGGTTGAATGCAATTAATAAAAAAAAATTCTTTCAAAGTAAATTGTAATTGAATACAATTTGGTAATACAATGATTATGTCAATGCAAATCATAATAATTGTTACATGTTCATATTTTTATTTTTTATCATTCAACAAATTATTATTGTTCCATTTAATTTTATCTTTGTTATTAAAATCAAAAGTACAGTAAAACCTCGATAAGACGGAATCGCATAGGACCATGACATTTTTCCGTGTTAACGGAGTTTCCGTCTTAACGGGGTTAAAAATTATATGTAATTTAAAACGGGACCAAAAAAATGTTTTGTAATACAAGGGTTTCCGTCTTAGGGAGGTTGTTTTACTGTATTATCGTCTTATATATTCTGTGCCACAAGTACAGACCTATAAAGACCTATATTACTTTATTGGTCTATGGTCATGAAAGAATGTACCCGCTTAGCGCAACCAAATGAGTAACTCAAACAGTCATGAGGCCAATTTTTCCACTCCAAGCAATTACTAATTATTGTATACATCGCAGGTGTAATAAATAAGCTGTTACGCGTGAAGGCAGTCGAACGTAATGTAAACAAAGCAAGATTTATAATCACCCTATATAATATGTCACAGCAAACTCTGGCGGTTGCCAGTGGAATGCTTTAAGACTAGTTTTTGGGTGGAACATGTGCGAACTGAATGCAATTTAGTTTGTGAGGGGTTGCATTCTCTACTGGCACAAAGTATAGATTAAATAATGTGTATATAATAATAGATTAACAAGTACATTTTATTAACTTACTAAAAATGTGCCACCAGATAGTTTATCATCTGAAAATGTATTGCTTGATAATTTTTCAGACTTATTGAATGGAAAAGAGCTACTAGTAAGTAACTCAACTGCAAAGCGTGATTTTGTAAAATTTGTATTCAAATTATTAAGTGTAAGTGTTAGTTCTCCAGATTCGGGAGTATGAACAAGATGCGGCAACTTAGATCCTATATCTTTTTTCCCAAATACTTTTAGCTAAAAATAAATAAAAAACTTAAATTAACACCAAAATTATAACTTTTTAGAAAGGTATATCATATTTTAATTGACATATTACTAAATTAAAAAATTAATTTAATTTTAATTTATCAAATTTTAATGCACAAAAAAAATAAAAACACTAACTTGAAATTGTTCATCAATTTATGTTGAAAATTAAACCATTACAATTGATATAATACATAATAAATTTGGTTTACATAGATTCAAAGTAAAATTCAACAAAATTTCATTATAACGGTCATAAAAATAAAAAGTAACTAGGGATATTTCTTTTTAAAATTGAATACATTTATAGAGCTAATTTACGTTAAATGTTAATATTTAAAAAGTTAAATGACTTATTTTTTATAAGTTATTAAATAAAAATTTATGTTTTGAAATTTTGGCAAGCTAATAGAATATTAATATTTAATGGAACAAGAGTATGGCTGGACATACAATTTTAATTAAAAATAATAATTGATCAATAATATTACATAAGTATATTTGTTATTATTTTTATTTTTAAGGCATTTTTTTTTTATATATTAATACATTCAAATTAAACATCATGACGTTTGGTACTATTAAATTTCAAAATTAATAAATAGTCAATTGAAAATTATCACACAGTTCATAAATTTCTTTTATTATCAATTAATTTTATTCATAAATGAGCTCAAGGACAACTTCATAAGTTCTTACCGTAATAGATACAATACCAGTTTTGTTAATGCCCGGCCCTCTATATGAATTAGCAGATAGAACAATCTCTACAGATTCCTTACTATTGTTTATTGATTGAGTTGTATTCCATTTAAAATTCTTGAAATCCATTTTTATGAAATTATTGGCATTTTTAATATTTGCTGTATCATTTACATCATTGAATTCATACAACTAAAATTAAAATATAGTATATAATTTTTTTTAAATATACATTTTACTTAATTTGTAGGTATTATACAAACAATAAACTTAAATATGTTTAGTAATATATGTAATTTACCTTGCTAAAGTACAAATAACATTAAATATTCAAAATTACATTTAAAGTAATGTTAATAGATGTGGTTCAATTAAGCCGTCCTGTCTATTTACCTTTTTTTATATGTACTACTTGTTGTGTTTACAAATTTTAAATATTATTTAATAGCTATTGTGAAGTATATCCTGTCTACTTAGAAGTAATGTAATTAACTCAACTATTTCAATTGAATCTTATAATTTAAACACAAGGTAAAAAATTCAATTCTAAACAAATTTTTTATAGATTATATGATTTCAATAATTTTAAAGTTGAAATGATTAAGTTAAGAAAACCAAATTGCAAAATCTTTGTTTCTATAAATACTTAATGAAATAAAAATAACAAATTATAATTTATCAATAACTATTCTAAGGCTATTGTTATACAATTTACAAGATTTAGTTGGTAGACAAATCAAAAAAAAATGACGATTTCAAACTGGAAAAAAACAGTTTACCAACATATTAAAGACAGATAGGGTACTTAAGTATAAAAGTGTAATATATACTGTAACTTTAAACATAAATTAACTATAATGAATCTTCAAACTTGGAATATAGGCTTACATTATTGAAGACTGATGCAAACGTATACAGCGGAGACTCAGTAAACTGTATGTTGTTGGCCCGTTCTGTAGTATAGTTCACTTGAACAATGGCATCTTTGTTTGTAATTATAACAACCAGCGATGGTTTAAATGTGGCGTCCAGTAGAAAATGAACAGTATCATTATCACCATCAGCGCGTATGTATGTAAGTTTTGACAATTTAGAACAATGATCCTCCATCATACATCCCGGGTTGAACTCAGCTTGCAGCTATCCAATTAAAAACATTTTATTTATTGGTTGTCACAATAACAAGATCCTTAAATAAGAGTTGTTATAGTTAAATTACCTTTCTATCGGCAACCACAGACGCGGTGAATAACGTCAGGATGAACACAATGGCTTTAAGCGCTTTCATTTTTTCGAATACACTTAAATGGAAGAAAACGGACTGAACACACTATAGTGACTGAACAAATGTTTAAGCTTCAAAATTTTAATCGCGGTAACTTGAAAGTTAAAATTATTGCCTCGTTAGTTTTTTGGAAAGATACGAATGAAAACAATAATAATAGCGACAACTCGACCTTTTGCACCTATTGTTCTATTAATAATTGTATTATGTTTACTCATTCAATTGGAATTGTAACCGTCATTGGACAGCCATTCACCGATAATGGAAGACGCATTCGGGCATCTCGAGTTCGAACAAAAGTGTTACGGTCGTTGCGTGACCGCCAGCTGCAGCTGTAGGCTTTTACTATATACATATATACTATAAAATATTATGTTATTGTTGTTGTTATCAAATATTTTTAACGTTAGATTGTTAGAAGATGTAAAATAACATAAAATCCACATATTCCCCTTCCGAGACCGTTAAAACCTTAGAGCATATATTATTATTTTACACATGGCCACACTGTCAATTATGTTTATTGTTAATTATTTTGTTTTCTTATCATACGATGTTGATAAACCCCGGTAATTCCGTAATTTCAAATTTCGAAAAACGTGATTATCGATCCATATCAATATATCATCATTCATCACCAAAGTATATTAAATCGGAAATAATAAAAACGAAAATCCCGTGTTCCCGGTCGTTTGGCGTTGATTTCTTTATTGCAATTGTAGACTATCCATATTTGTTTCCGATTATTTCGAATGCTTTAAATCTGGATGAATATAACACAATGTTAGCCGCCACCAATCCACAAGTAAGTAATTCCTGACTTTACATCTCCCGGATATTAATAACAATAATTTCAGGTGTTCATACCTTTTGGGCGGCAACATGTAAAAAATAGATTCATTGGTGAAGTGAATACTCCATCAGTTGGATATTATGATCGACCAGAACTCCATGCTGATGAATTTTTGTCAAAAACAATAACTGATCTATCTTTGGACACTTCAGATAATACACTTGTATGTATTCTAATTATTGTGTTATTATTGTATAGGGTTAAGCTAACTTCAATAGTACAATTAATTTAATAACAGTAAAAAATCATAGGCTTAAGAAATCAAATAATTAGATGGTAAACTATTCACCTCTTACAGATTTCCAAACATTTCTACATTGATTATAAATAGTGATTTACTATAATATAACTTAAAATGTTACTTCCTAATTGAATTGTATGTATTTAAATTAATATATTTATATTTATTTTACATCATATGTTTGATATTGTAGCTAAACATAAAAATATTTTTAAAAGAAACAATACATTAGTGTGTTTCAAAATTATTCTGCCTAGTTGTCAGTTATCATCAATGTAAATCAAATATGGCTGTGTAGATTTGCATGTTGCTTATTTAATATGATGGTCTGATACCATTTATTACATTTATTTTAATTTAAAAGTGTTAGTCTAAATTTTATTGTTTAGTCATCAGTCATCTTCAGCAAAATCTGCTGAAGTGTGTTTTGAAGTGTCAACACTTCATTGTTAAATCAGAAGTCTTAATTCAAACAATAAAATATAAACATGTGTATGTTACCTATAACCTATAGGTAATCTTCTATATACATAAAACTCAAAAATTGTTTCTACCTAGCATCCTATGTCCTTTATGCATTTCTAAACCGTTCATCCAATTGCAATGAAATTTGGTACAGTGATAGATTAGTTCTTGTGGATAAATATAGGCTAAATTTTGTCGCGAAAAAGGTAAATAAGTGATCCAACTCTGGAAGGTTCTCAAACGGGGGTTTTGAGATTTGAAGGCTACTGACTTTTCTTTAACCAGGCCCTCTTGGTAAAGTGCCTGAAGTAAAAACGGTCAGGAAAAACATTGAACAAGGGAGGCAGGTTGATAGTTGTCAGGGTCAACAGATTGTGTTCCATAATTTTTGGAGAGATAAAAAAAGTATGGTTGTCACCTTTGTTTACTATTTTTCCTCCGCAATTTAGCATGTGATTTTAAAAGACGACCAGAAAATTAGTTATCTATACTCTATTTAGAATGAGATCAGCCTTGGCGGCCGAGTTGTGCGCATGGGCGTGGTTTTGTTACATGGCAGCGCCTGACGCAACACCGATTGTAGTGGGGACGGCGTCTGACTGCCACCCGATGAACACAAGCCGCCGCTGAAGGCTGATCTTATTCTGAATGGAGTATAGGTATAGTCTAATATCTTTTCCAATAACAGTGTAGAATCTTTTAAAAATTGTGTCATGGTTAACTAAATTTATTTTAATAATTGTTTGACTTCCTATGAATTATATTTTTTATCAGACTACCTATAAAATGTCCATCTGAGATTTTTAGTTTTTACTATAAAGTTTATATTTTATTGTAGCCCCAAGAAAAATTTATTTTGAGAGAAAAAGATGGAGCTGAAGAAGAATTATATGTTTCTGGTAAAATAGTAGTACATAGCCGAGGAAATGCTTGTAAATCTGCTGCTGATAATGAAGACTACACTCCAAGCTGTAGATCTCTGATCTGTACTTATACAATGGAAACTAATGTCACACATGCTTTATGGAGCAAATTTAATGTGTCACCAGAAGTAAATGATAGTGAAATAAAACCTGAAGGTATATCCCATTACTTATAAATACAATCAAGTAATATGGTATATATCCATAGCCCTCACAAGGTGGGGAGGCTTTTTGACTTAGAGTACAGGAGCCAATTGAAATGTTGATAGGAATGCTTATTTTATATTAGATAATATTTGATGTTATTAATGTATATTATAATCAAAGGCAAATTTCCCATCAAGCAGTATAGGCAACTGCCTAGGGTGGAAAATTCTATAATGCTTTATTAAAATACATCATAAAAATAAATTGAAAATGAATTACTTTAACAAAAAATAATTCTATAATAATCTATATATTTTTGTATTATTTTATTATAATGAATATGGTATATCTATTTTAGTTAATTTATAGTCGTATTAAATTCTTAAAAATAATCCACAAGTTGTATGTGCGTTATATAGATAACAGTTTTTGATAATATTAAATTTAACATATTGAGCTCCAATGGTATAGTCAGAGCAGCATCTGTGTCACCACATTAAAAATACATACAGTTGACTATGCATCATATATCTAATAAAAACGGTGTATTATACTTATCAGTGATTGACGTCGTCGTAATTTTGGGGAAAAATTAATTAATACCCACATAGTCACACTATATTACTAATTCGGCAATACTAACGGTATTGCTGTTATTATAAACTGTCGTTATATATACTCATATCGCTTGTAATGGGTTGTATTTTATTGGAAATTTTGTATAGGACCCTCAAAAAGATTCCGTAGAGGGGCTCAAAATGTAATCGTGAGGAAGGGAGATACCCTCCCTTCAAGAAAATAATAAAGAATGCAAAAAAATATTTGAATATGCTTTCAATCCATTTACTTATTCCATATTTAATTCTATACTTGATGCTATCGACTTTTACTTAGTCGTTTGGTGCTAATTACTTAATCAGTGACAAAATCATTATATATTCATACAACATTATAGTTGTTGAAATCTAATTTAATTTGGCCCTCCTTCCCCATCTGAAAATTACCCTATGGGGGAGGGGCCTATTTATATATATTATATTGTTAGTATTCCACTAAGATGGTAAAGTTAAAGACTAAATTTAAATAAATTATAAGCAAATGTTAAAGGAGTATATATTATTACCTACAGATTAGGTAGTAGTTATTTATATTGTTATACATCGGTTTATTATATTAGCTTTATATTTCTGCAGTTCTACCACATTTCATCCTTTATTACCGATACTCTTTTTTCATGTGAATTGAATTAAAAAATTTTTTTATAGAAAAAACAGTTCCGTGCGTATGTATAGTTGATGCAAAAAAAATAAGTTTATATTCTGAAGGAGGTGATGTTTGGCATACACCATTATATTTTAAGGTATGTAATCAAAATAAGAGAGTATTATCACAAAGGATCAGATTTGTAAAAATTTGCATATTTTGTATTGTATGTTTAGAAAGCACAAAATATGTTTCATGAAGATGTGATTAAAAACACAAACTGTTATAGACCATATATTAACATTTTTTCAGAACATATTTTACAATTTAAAGTCAGATTTACTCTATTAAGGAATATTGAACTATTTTGTAGCTAATGCAAAGACTGAATAATTACAAGAAAATAAAAAGAAAGATTTTAATATAAAATGCCAATTTTAGTTGAAAAGCAAAACAGATTAATTCAAAGTCCACCTACCTAATTATTTTATCATACCTGAGTTTCTTTCCATTTTTACTTAAATTTTTATTGTATGTATTTGTTTTTAAAATTTTAATAAACCCAATAATAAATCAATTAATAAATATTGCTATAATTTGTTTTATATTAATATAAAACCAACAATTCATACTCTTTTTAAATACTGTTTTATTATCATATTTGGTTTTGAACGCATATTATAAAGATTTATTATTAAGATCATATTTGGTGATTAATTTTTAAGTGCATATAAATCGAAGCACTAATATTGTCTTAATCAATAAATATTAAAATTTGAATTATTTTAGGTAACATCTGTTTGGAATACAAGTTTTGGCATACTAATTGAAAGAGATTTAGGTCAAGTGCCTATTGATATGACAGGAAAATCTTTACCGTTGCCTACTTTATACTCATTGAGTCAACCGTTAAAAGAAGTTTTGCCTTTGTTCTTATTAAAACAAGGTAATTATTAATATTTAAATTATCTATTACTGTCCAACAATAGAACACGTTGTGGGCCAACAAAAATCGATGTGTTCTGCATAAACCCGCATGTCACCCAGCCTCACCAGTTATTCCCACTGAGGTCGTCACATCAGCAGAGGCTGTTATTAGATGATGTTGGTTGAAATCCATTGCACATGTAATTTACTTTTTGGGAAAATGAGACATCCTTACCTTAGCGAGTACAATATACTCAGTACATGCATAAAACTAGCATATTCTCTAGTTGGGCAGAGTATATACCAGGAGTTTTCAACCTGTACGTTGCAGCTTTCAGTAGTTGTCACCAATTATTATCAAGAGACCCGTGTCTGCAGAAGAAAATAAAAACTTCAAAATCAGAAGAGTCGTGGATCTAAAAAGGTTGAAAACCCCTGGTATAATATTCTATGTATTAGTTATAACTTATTATTCTACTACATATTATAATTAATATGTAGTATAAATAAAATTGTATTATATTATTGATATTGTGTATTAATTACCACTATGAATTGCATAGGATAGACAATTTAATTTATTTAATTCAATTTTGTAGGAAGTGTATTGCAGTATGCCAGAGATTGTTTAACTACTATAGTTTTCACCAGTATTGAGTTTAATATATGTTTAATGTATGATATTTTAAATGGTCTACACAGTGTATGGAAGATCAGGAAACCTACGACTGAAGTAAACTATTATGTTTTATTAAGATGCATTTTTATTTTTTTATCCTTGATATCTAGGAATGCAATATTATGTGTGGTCAAGATTCAATATATTCTACAACAACAAATCCATCATATATTCCCAGTAATAGCAATCAAATTAATGCCATGTCAAGCTCATTAGTAGCTGGATCAGGGTTTCTAACTGATAGGCAAGTACACCTTATTTTAACTGTAAACAATAAACACTTATTATCTCAAAAAGTATTATTGTTTTACAAAATATAATTTTCCCATATTTTTTTTAAACTTTTCTTATGATCTCAAATTGTATAAAATATAAATATATTTTGAAAATAATGAGGGCTTACTTTTAAGACTATGTCGCCACACTATTTTTTCTCTGTGTGGTCCAGGCACAACATTTGTGTTCAGCAAAACTAATCATGCATTGTTAGCTTTAATATTGTAGTGAATTGACCTACCATCAAACTTGAAGTTGATAACATTATTTGTGTTTGTACATTAGAATTTCTAAGATATTTTAATTTGTCCGTGGTAATATATTATGAGCATTTTTAATTTGTAATATTTTACATACTCATAATTTGCATAATTACACACAATTTGAAATATCTTCGGATATATTGGAGGTGCTCTGATAGCCCCCCTACAAACGTTCCTAGAAATTATCCACAACCCCTCTCCCCACCATGAAAATTCTTGAGAACGCCAATGGATATGAATTTTTATCTGAACATTTTCATTAGTGCATAATATCCATTGTTTCCTGATTTGATTTTTTTTTTGTTTATATTAGTTCTTAGTTATTTGAAGTATATTACTTTCTGAGACATATCAATCAAATTTTATATTAGCTTCCCTTCTCGCTTCTTTTGAATGAAACTACTAGATATTTAGTCTTTTCTTGGTTGATTCTTAAACTCCTCGGTTCAACTGCTTTTATTAGGTCTGCAATTCTCATTTTGGGAACAACCAAACTATTATGGCAATTAGTGGTGCCGAACTTAAAAAAATTTTATAAAGTGAAATCTTAAATTTTTATCCCATCGCTTTCCCACCTCAACTGTGTAAGAATCCTCCATTTAAAAAGTGTAGTGATCGCTTCACATGATATATGATTTTGCTGCTACTGATGACAATATCTGGGTTTCCCAATATGGTGTTCTGGTCCAAGATATCCATACTTTGTCTCACTATGAGAGATCTAATTTCTTCGTCTTGGTCAGTTCAAAATAATATTAAAGTTAACAACACAAGATTGGTTCTGCTGAGACCAAACTTGTGATATTATGAATGAGTGAGAAATCAAATAGTGTACTGACATCATTTTAAAACAATTGCAGGTATAAAAAATGTATATTTTTTTTTTTAGACTTTCATTAAATCATCCAGTGAATTCTAGCCCATTCACTTTCAACAATAGAAGAAGTACCCCTAATATAATGTCACCATTCAATACTCTGAGTCCTATGACTGGAATCAGGTTTAATAATATTAAAGTTTTAATTAATGTTTGTATATTTAAAAATGATAATTATCAATTTTAGTCATTACAACTCTTCAGTTTGGAATAGTCCATCAAATACTTCAAAAAGACGTCCAAATGCTACTATTACTAATAATCAAACATTCAACACCCCAACGTCAATGTCTTGTAATGTTAATGCTAGGCTTGGTCATGGAAGTATGTATGGAGATAATAACTCTAAACCTGTTAGTCCCGATATTTGTTTAGAATATATATGGACAGAAAATCAAAATACTAAAGGGTATACATTTTAAAATATATTTAACCAAATTTAAGGTTCTATTATTTAAATTGCTTTTCTCATTTGTAATTTTCATAAAATCAATCAACTTTGACTAGGTTCTTCAAATTGTTCATGCTCCGCAATTAATGTTGATAATAATTTTGTATTTGTGATTAGGAATCAAGATTTATGCGCTTCAACAAAAGTATTTATTTCTTCAAATTTTGTTGGAGACCGTCTTTTATGTTATCTTTTACCTAAAAAAACCCAGTTAATATGTGTTGAATTAGAACATTCAGAAACAAATATAAGTGATATTACTTTGGGGAATGTCACAGTTCTTTTAGCAAAAGACGCAGCATATTTACCAGTAAGTATTAATTATACCAATCATAAACAACAATTTAATATGAATGTTCTATTAAATAGTATAATAAATTATAGTATTAATTATTTTAATATATTTATAAATATTTTGGTAAAAACTATTAAACAAATTAAATTATCTTGAGATAGTTAATGATTGAATGTTTAACACAATCAGCAAACTGAATAATTTATAAGGATTATTTAATTAACTTACAATTCAAACTCTGTCTTAAGCCTGTTTCCACTGTGAAACATTTTTCATATAATTACTAAATTAATATAAATACCTATATAATACTATTTAATCATTGATATATCTATTTTATAAAAAAAAAAAATTGACCCTCCCCTTATTCAGAAATTTTGCACATGGTTATAGAGATTAGTATTACAATGTAATATAATAATACATATTTTGTGTGCCTTTATAAAATAATTTTAATAATAAATATTAGCATCAAAAATAGGTAATAACTATGTATATTGTTTTCTAATTGGCCTGTTTTATTAAATTATACATTTTAAATTCTTATTGTTTATAAATAATATTTTTGTAACGTACATTTTTATATTTTAGTCAAAAAAATTAACTGTGATAATGGATTGTCAAAAGAATATTTCATTGTATTCTGGAATATTAATTATTGGTTCTATCCAATTGGGGAGTATGTCTTCAGTATTTGATGAAAATACATCTTACTTTACAGCAACAAACAGGTCAACTATTGGAACTCCATTAACAAAGTAATAGACTATTTCAAATTTAATTTTAATGATTTTAATCTAGTATAATATTAATTTAATATTTTTAAAATAGTCGTAAAAGTTTATTATCATCTACAAGAAATGAAGATATTCAAATAAATGAAAATGTTAACAGCATTGTATCATCTTCTGAATATGACTCGCAACTTGTAAGACATTTTGAAACACCATATTCTGAATCATCATTAAATTGTTATACATCAAAAGTAGAATTAAAACATTTAAGAGATCCTATAGCTTCCCGTGTTACATTAGTAAGTTTTTTATTTTATTTAACAATTCATAACAGTCAATTTATTAAATTTCTATATAACATATAGGTTCATGAAGATGGAAGTATGATTAGAGTTGATTTTCCAGTTGTTAGTTCATCTCCATTAGGTTAGTAGTTACTAGTATAATTAAACAAATTATACATTTATTATGCTTCTTTATATTTTTTAGTTACTAAATGTTTAGACATATTAAAAAATGTCCTTAAAAAATCAACTGTCATGGAGGTAATGACAAAATGGTATACAGTTAGAAATGCACCAGGTACTCAAAATATTTCGGGTGAAGAGGAATGGAAATTATTTATCCAGATGTTACTTAGACTCATAGGATATAACTTAGAATCATTGCCATTGACACAAGATTCTTTGAATACATATAATGATACACCAGCAAAATCAAAAAAACAGAGGGTTTTAGACATAGGCAGTGATGAAGACTGGACATTTATGTTAAAATCATCATTTAAGAGTTTTCGGGGCAATAATATAGCAGCCTCACTAGGGTTGAAAAATAAACTAAATAATTATAATCCAAACCTTCATCAACATTCAAACTTAAAAAATAATATTGATACAAATGCAATACTGTTTCCATACATCTATGATGTTTTATTTTCTTTACATTTGGTGTATGAAGTATGTATAATTAAATAAATTAAATAAATTTATATTTACTATTCTGTTTTTTCAAGGACTTAAAGCTTAATATAATGAAAACTAATTTGCTACCAATGGTTGTACAATTGTTATATCAATTAGCAACCGATTTGAAATTAGATGAATATGTTTATCATTATTGGAAAGATTATCCAAATTTTTATAACAGGAATTATTTATCATCAAGAGTAAGTTAATATTAATTACTTATAAGGTATAATATTGAAAATACGCATACATATTGATTTTGGCATTTTATATATTTAAATTTTAGTTGAGTCAAATAAATGAAGAAGATCGGAAAACCCTTATAATTCCATCATATTTTGAATCAAGTCCACCTAACATATTCAGATTGTGTTTCTTGCTAATGAAATATTATAAAGCTAAACCTTATCCTTGTATAGAAAATGTTAATAGAAGGACCAAGAATATAATTCAAGTAAAATCAATATTATTTATTTCAATAAGATATAATTTTTATCGAATGCATACTGATGTAT
Organism: Nasonovia ribisnigri; assembly: GCA_027563435.1. Taxonomy (NCBI): domain Eukaryota; kingdom Metazoa; phylum Arthropoda; class Insecta; order Hemiptera; family Aphididae; genus Nasonovia; species Nasonovia ribisnigri. Next base: position 98,675 of record JANEHU010004664.1, on the reverse strand, counting down.
TTTACATAAGAAAATGTCATATGGGTGTGGTGTCTCATTCTTACCACCGTTAAATATATCAAATTTGTATCCAATTTTATTTTGTCATTTTTAATTTTAGAATTAATTTATATATTATCAAACTTAAAAGAAAAAATATCTGAGTTTGTATGTCTGTTTTATAAACATGTTATTAGCATTTTTAAATTGCAATATTGTACATACTCATAATTTTCGAAATAATTGAAATATGTATAGTAAAATGCCAATTTTTAAACACATAATATTCTTACCTTTAAGTTTGATTATAAATTAATTCATTCTAATTTCAAAGCTCACAACGCAAAATTGGTTATTGATGCTGAATGCAAATTTAGTATATCGTACATTTATTAAATAAGACAACACATTCAGGCAGAGCTAACTCTTAAGTTATAGGTTCCTATGTTAATTTAATTTACAGATGAATACGGTGTTTGAATTCTTTAACTTGAAACATTCATTTTTACGATTAATTGCATTATAAAATATATATAATTTAAAGTATTAACACTTGATTGATCAAAGATTTTAATTAGAACTAACTGTATTCAAGTTTTAAATATTTATGTTTATGTACAATTCTAATTTTCACAGATCTATGGTTTATTATGTTTAAAAAAGAAATCTCGCATGAATACATTAGTTAAAATAATAAATCCTGCTGGAGTAAAACTAAATAAAAATGAAAGCATTTCTTTAGAGAATGTAAATTGGAAAAATAAAGTATCAAAATATCAGCACGCTATATTTTTTATGTCTAAAATAGGTAAAATCACAAAAAAAGTATTTATTTATGTTTATTTTATGATTTTTATAATAAATTTACATTTTATTTAATATGTTTGTAGGAATTACACAGCAGACTTTATTAACTTACCCACCTGGAGTTGCTATATTGCTATGCGATGTTATTGATAAATGCAGAGAAAGTCCACCTACAAATTGGCCAAAATCTGCATATGAATTAATTATGCGAGAAGATTTAGCATCACAGACATTAAATACGTTTTATAAAAATAGCAATAAAAAAATTAATTCTACACATATGGATAAATCTAACAATTTGAATGATGTAGGTGAAACAGACACTGGTATTATAAAGGATGGCATGGGAAATCTGGATGATGAGGTACACATTTTATTAGTGTTTCAATTAATCTTATTTCACCCAAATATAAAATAATTTTTTGTTGAAATAATGTTAATATGTAATAACATGGTTATTTGTTACAGGTCATGAAATTATTATGGAATAAAGATCATCGTATTACAGATGTGAGAAATTTTTTACAATCTTGTCACCCAGTGACCATAGGTATTAAACAACCACCAGAAGCTAGTGATCATGACTTTGTTGAAGAACAAGAAAAATATTTGTACTCAATCTGCTCAAGAACAATGGCTCTACCAGTTGGCAGGTAAATCTTGCAATGAAAAAGTGCTATTATTAGTCCTCCATTAATAATATGATTTATTCGCACAAAAAATTAACTTAATACTTAATATACTTAATTAAAATGCCATGAATACAATTAACAAATGGAAATTTCTTAAACCATGAAGGTACTAATTTTCTTTTCTTATTATATAATTAGAGGAATGTTCACTATGAGATCAATTCAACCTGTTATAACTGAACCACTTCCATTACCAAAACTTTGTTTATCTGGTAAAACGCCACGTGGTGCTGCAGTTGAACTTACCCACATAGACATTGTTCCTAATATGAATCTTTGGCCATTATTCCATAATGGAGTAGCTGCTGGATTACGAATAATGCCTTCAGCTGATAATATTGATTCCACGTGGATTCTATACAATAAACCAAGAGTATTGAACCGCCATATTATTTACTAATTTATACTATTTTTTTTTGTATATATTTAAATGTATTTATATTTTGTATGCATTTATGCAGAGTACTCCAGAAGCACTACCAGAACATGCTGGATTTCTTATGGCATTGGGCTTAAACAAGCATATTACTAACTTAGCTACAATGAATACTTATGAATATCTATGTAGATCTCATGAAATGATCAGTATTGCAATACTTATTGGATTAGCAGCAGCTAAAAGAGGTATTTTTCTATAATATCAAACCTATAATACTATTTATTAATTATTTTATTATTTATCAGGTACTATGGATACAGAAATTACACGAATGTTGTGTATCTTCATTGAATCTTTATTACCTCCAACTACCATTGAATTAGATATGAGTCAAAACTTGCAAATAGCAGCATTATTAAGTATTGGTCTTCTTTATCAAAAAACTGCCCATAGACATATAGCAGAAGCACTGTTATCTGAGATAGGCCGTCCACCTGGTCCAGAAATGGATAATAGTATTGATAGGGAATCTTATTCATTAGCAGCAAGTCTTGGTCTTGGTTTAGTTGTATTAGGTAAAGGTTCAGATGTGGTCGGCCTTAGTGATTTATCAATTGCTGATACATTGCATTACTATATGGTTGGAGGACATAAAAAACCTCTTACAGGTAAATAAAGAATTTAAATATTTAAAATAAATTGTTTACTCATAATTTTAAGACTTTAATATTTATATATACTATGATATGTTTATTATGTACCTAACATTTAGTGACTTAAAAATCTATTTATTAATCAGATTCTATATTATGCCCATGGCCAGGATTCGAACCGATAATGGTGCGCATTAGAACCGACATCGTAGTCCGCTTGGCCTCTCTGTCCCCACTTTATTAGTTTAATATAATATATAATACATGTATTACAATCGGTGTCAGATGAATAAAGTAAAATCAAGTTCTCCATACTTAGGTGTAATGTACACTAATACTATCGCACCATAATGAAATAAATATAGCACGGCCTAATCAACCACCACGACTAGTTTTGTCTACATTTACTGAAAAACGCTGCTGCCTAGCGTCAATCTATCTGACATCAACTGTATTAACTTAATTTAAAATAATATTGTATTACTTTTATAAATAGTATTTTTAATTTTTATTTAGGAGCACAAAAAGATAAATACATTAATCCCAGTTATCAAATACGTGAAGGGGAAATGGTAAATGTAGATGTAACTTCAAGAGGTGCTACTTTAGCCTTAGGAATGATGTATTTTAAAACGGGAAACCAGTGAGTTATTTAAGTTTATGTAATAAAAAATTTTATATTGTAAAATTATGTTTTTATAGAGCTGTAGCAAATTGGATGAGCATACCTGATTCCCCATATCTACTAGATTTCATTAACCCTGAATTTATATTACTTAAAATGTTAGCTAGAGGCTTAATAATGTGGAATTACATATTGCCCACAAAAGATTGGATAGAACAGTTTATACCTCAATCTATTCAACGCTATTGCTTAGTAAAACCTAAACCAGGAATGGCCAATCCTGATTTAGAAACCATTAAGTATGTTATTAATAAATTATCCCATAGATCAATATATTATTACATAAAATTGTTCATTTATTTTTAGTCAAACATACTGCAATATTGTAGCTGGCTGTAGTATGGCAATGGGTTTACGTTTTGCTGGATCTGCTAATGAAGAAGCATTCAATACTCTTTTATCTTACTGCCAAATGTTTATATCATTATGTAGTAAATCAGTTGCTGAACTTTGTGGAAAATCAACAATTGAAACTTGTATAAATGTTACTCTTATATCATTATCTATGGTAAGTTATTTCTACTTATCATTCAAAATCTAACAAAAATTGCATATTGGTCTTACTATTGTTTTGAGTAAATCTCAAAGTAAAGTTATTTTGAATATATTTTTCATTTAAGATTTTAGGCAAACTTATAGTTTTATCAATATACGTGTATTAATGTTATTAGAAATTTTAGTTGAATTTTAAATAATAAATATAAAACAAATAAAATATTTAAATTTGAATAGATGTGCTGAATGATATCTGTAACTTAGATCATATACAATGGGTGTTGCTACATGTGTATTGCTCGTTTACCGAACTGTAGCTAATATAATCCCTACATTCCATATTTCCATATCATTTAAGTGAACCGTACATCATTGCACATATTGTTTCATGTCAACGCCAGTGAAATTTAACATTCTTACTTTTTAGTCTAATTTTCTTGATTGCCTCTGCTTTTATGCACATGCATATGAGTTGTGTGTTCCTTGAAACTATAAAATAAGAAGTGGTTTATTAGACACTGTAAATTATTAACGTATATGCATCCACTGTATAATAATATGATCTAACAAAAGAAACTTTTAATTTACTCTGTTTCATATTATTTTTAAATATAATAATTTATCATAGACCATAATATCTTATTACTTATTAAACAACAACTCCCTTGTTCCACTAATATTATAAAAACTCATGTTAAAATAATCTTTATTTAAGGTAATGGCAGGTACAGGTGATTTAGAGGTCTTACGAATTTGTAGATATTTGAGATCAAGAGTTAGTGTTTCTCCACATAGTGTTATTACTTATGGATCTCACTTGGCTACACATATGGCACTAGGATTATTATTTTTAGGCGGAGGAAGATACACTCTTTCAACAACTCCAGAAGCTGTAGCTGCACTCATTATAGCTTTCTATCCACAATTTCCTACTCATAGTAATGACAACAGGTAAGAATTTAAATTATAAATTAAATTTTGCATTTGATCAAATTTGATTTTATGTTTTGTTTCAGATATCATTTACAAGCTTTTAGACATCTTTATATTTTAGCTACTGAACCTAGAATAGTATTACCAAGAGATATTGATTCTGGAGATTTATGTTATGTTCATTTAAAAGTTATTTTTCTTGACACTAAATATTACAAAAACCAATTTTATACTGTCAGAGCTCCGTGTTTACTACCACAATTATCATTATTAAAAGAAGTTCATGTTGAGGATGGAAGATATTGGTCAATAGTGTTTGAACGTGACAGAAATTGGGATAAACTCGTGTAAGAAAATATTAAAATATACTAGTATCTCTTATAATATTGTGGCTTGCATAATTATTTTTTCTGAACTCTAAATTATTATCTAATTTAAAAATATAAAATTATTCTCATTTATTTTTTGAGCTAATAGTTTTAACTAACAGACATTTAGGTGGAAGTTTGAACAATGATTTCATTAACTTTTAATGCCAATTGTAATATATTTATTATTACCATTTTTTGTTATTTAAATAATTTAAAGTTTTACTATTTAATAATAATATGATATTTATGTACATTTATCAATGTGTAACAAAAAGACCTGATAAATAAAATACATTTTCTGTAATCAATATTTAAAAAAAAAAATTTATGTATATCTAACATATTGACGTATGTGCTACACATATAATATAAACATTTTAAATGTAAGCCTTTTTTTTTTTTTTTGAAAAATTGAAAATTGCCCATTTGTAATTTTAGTTTTTATAAAAAATATTTTATTGTAAATACATATATCTAAGTCAAGTGTTTTTTTTACCATTTATTAAAAAGTCAAAAATGTTAAAAATAAAACACTCATTAATTTGTAAAGTAATAAATAAACTAAAATATTTAAATTCTAACAAGTACCTAAAAAAAAAATTCTTATAAAATATTTAAAAAAAAAGTGTATCTTCTTGAATTTAAAATGTGTTTTTCATTAAGTGGATAAACATTACTAAACAAATGTTTTTACAGTCAACAATTTCCTAAAATCCAGATTTACAAATTGGCTATTTTGAACTTTTTAAAAACAATTTACATTAGGTTTTAATTTTTTTTTTTGTATTTAGTGTTATAAAATAAAAAAAAATGTTTATACTATATGTTTAATGCAAGTGTCTGTAAATTAAAAAAAATAACATTAATCAAAAGTTATTTAATTAGCCAGATGTATTTCTGTTACACTCTGTATAAATTATATCAATATGTTTAGCAAATATTAATAATGATTCAAATTAATTTATTACAGAAATATGTTAAATAATGTCAGTTGCTTAAATGTCAAACATAGGGCTGGACACTTATCATATGCAGAAGATCCAAATGGTTACAAATCCCTGATAGCACAAAATCTAATGTTAAGTGATAAAAATTCCTGGACAATTTCTGTAAGTTATAATTCCTCCTAATTTATAATTTTTTGAATTCTTAAGTTTGTAATTGAGGCTTAAATCTTTCACTGCTTTAGACATACTAAATCAAACTTGTATTTTATAGTAATATTTTTTTCTGGCAACTGTACAACTTTAGGTAACCTGGCCCACATTATTTTAAACTTAAATAATTAGATCATATAGATCTCAAAATTAAAATTTATAAAAAATTAAAATTAAAAAAATAAATATTTTTCAGCCTGAAATTATATACGGATTTTCTTCTGATCCAAAAATTGTTCAAATGGTTCGTTACTTTTTAGATTTGACAGGGGATAAAGTTAACAATCCCCATCAAATAACTGTTACTCGACAATATGCTCAAATATTATTTGATTCTATAGTACATGATAAAGTATTTTTATTACCTCTTTGGATGCCAATAATGAAGGTAAGTTGTAACTGTTATTTTTAATAAAAATATTATTGTAATAATTATTTATTTTAGACTTTATGTAATCTACCTCAACCACCTAATAGCTTTTATTGTTGGCAATTAAAACTATTTATTGAGGCGGCAAGTACAAATGTTTTTCCCCAAGAAAAGTTAAGTGATAGACCAAAATTAATTCCAATATTATTTGCCTCCTCAATTGAAATGACCTGTGATGCTATGATTCAAAATTGGGAAAGAGGTAAAAAAAAATTAAATTCTACTTAACCTTAGATTATTTAACAAGACTAACTGTGCTTTATTATTATGGTTGTAATAGAAGGGATTTCAGTTAAAGGTTGTTGGGACCTTTCAGATTATCAAGATTCTAAAACTGAGTTGACCAAAAGCGCATATTGTACATTATTGGATATTCCACATAAATCCAAAATACCCGAATTTGGTAAGATTTTAATATTGTTTTGGAAAAATATTGTAGCCAATCAAATTAAATAAAATTATATTTAATTGTTTTGGACATTAAACAAGAAATATTGTTTCACGCTAAATTTAAAAAAAATATTTATACATATCTATTCAAAATGAGATCAGTATCAAGCAAACAACTTGTGCGCAGAGGCATGGCCTCGTTTCAAAGCTTAGGCCAAATTGGTTAATGTCATCGTACCTTCACTGATCAAAAACTTGTCACTTCCTGTTACTAGGCTCATTTTGGATGTTATAAAAACTAATAAATTTACAGTTAGAATCTAATAATTTTGACTATATGGACTTAACTTAAATAAAATAACTATATTTACTCCGGGACTTCCCCAGGATTTTTATGTGGGAGGGGTTTTAAAGTTAAATGACTTGGGGGTTGACACACTCTGTTTTAGTCATCAATCTTCATAATAATAATATTAAATATGAAATAAAACCATATCATGGCATATGACAGGATATTTTTATATATCTAAAACACTTAGTACTTATATTTGTTTAGATAAATACTGTTGACTAGTGGGAGGTTGCGGTTACAACCCCCCCCCCCCCTCCCGGGGGGTTAGCACCCTATTGAAACTAGCGAACGGCAATTTGGTATGTCGTACATGTGTAAGACAGAGACAATACATGCAGGTGCGACTTCCTCTTAAAAATCAAATTTTAAACGAGTAGCTTATTAACATTGCTACCATAACTACATTGCTCATCTAAACTTTAAATACATGTATTTAATTAACTACTTGTTTAAAATTTAAATTATGTACTTTAAATTACTCCAACAACTATTCTATTTTGGAACATGAAATTAAAAATGTGTGTTGTCTTTCAAAAAAGTTACAAACTTAAAAATGATAATGATGAAAAAAAAAAATTTAAAATAAATGTTAATTTTTTCAAGAGAATAAATATTTTACATTAAAAGAATCACACTTTTAATTTATTACCCAACTAACATTAATTAATCTAATTTTTCAGCTTTGGCAGACCCTCATTTATTGTATCAATATACTAAGGAGCTTTTTATATCATGGGAAACAATTAATAAAATTTGTTCGTAAATTTAATATTATTTTTTATCTATAAGTAATAATTTGTACAAAATACTGTATTTTTAAATATCTAATTAATATGTGTTTATTTTTATATTATATTTTAATCATTTATAAATGTATGTACAATATTACATTGATTTATTTAAAACACATATTTTGGAATGTGAATAATGAAAATTAAATTAAATTAAAAGTTTAATTGAACCTTAATCATCTGGTTTTGTTTTTATTGAAGTATTTCTTTCAAAGTGTATTGTTTTTACACTTTTATACTGTGTAATAAAGAGTTAGAAGAAATATAAGAAACAGGTAAAAAAAGTTACAAGTTTTAACATATTAATTATTGTTTATTATGTTCTATAGTAGGTACTTGGCAGCAGCTAATGGCTAGTGCCTAGTTGAATTGTCAAATATAATTAATATAAATGTATTTTAATACAATATATCAGTGGTATACACTATATTCACTCCACTGTTTGTGAGCATTGAGCACGAAAGATAATATTATGTGAACGTTTAATTTAATTTTTATTTTATTAATAGGTATGTAAATTATTCAGTTCTATTTTTCTAAATTCTTCTCATTGGCCACACTGGTAGTTAATGTGGTGTTTTGGCATCCTGTCAAGTACGTTCAGCCAACCGAGTACTATATCCTTTACTACCATATATATTATATTTGTATTATTATTTAGCATAATATTAGTCTGGTCTGATAACGCGGGTAATAATATGTAATTGAAATTCTTGTGAATTCTCGAAAATAATATATTTATTGTTAAATTTTTGTATTTGTTCTTTTTTAATTTGATTCGTTCCATTTTATATTATTGAATTTTTTTTTATTGTTTTATGCCAATCAATTGTTACAATTACCAGTAAATTTTCTTTATTTACTAATCACTAACTGTTAATATACACAAATTCTGCGTTTAAAGTTTAATTATATTTTCTTAGTCAATATGGAATGTAGTTTAGCCTCAACATATACCAGTAGCACCGCAAAACCTTCTAGTGCTGTATCGGGTAATAGAAGTCCAGCAAAGTCTGGCTTACATGTCAATTTTACTGAAAAGGTAGAAGTAAAGGAAAAAAGAGAAAAATTTCTAACAGCCAAGTATGGTGCCCATCAAATGAGCTTAATAAGAAAACGTTTAGCTGTCGAAATGTGGCTGTTAGAAGAATTGCAAAAACTCTATGATTTACCTAAAGTAAGTAATATTCAATTATATTTTCAGTGATATTATAATATTAGAGTTTTAGACAACAAACTAGAAACTAATATTTATTTAGTTATTATTTTTACTTTTAATCATTTATTAGGTAGGTAGGAAGTTCATTGAATTAAATTCTGATTTTATAATAGGTAAGTAATTACCTATTAGTAAGTTTATAATAAGTATCAATGGTCAAATTATTTTTGTGATTGGTGTAGGCACCTATTACCTACCTACTCATATTTCTTCACAAATGTTAACTGCTTAAAAATATGATTGCTTCTCTATAGTTGGATATACTCACTATTTTAAAGTTTAAGTAAAAATAAATATATTTTACCTACAATTGTTTATTAGTATATTATATTGTAGGTACCTAACTATAGACCATATAAGTACCAGATTTTATTTGTTTTTAGTTTAAATAAAATATTTAAATACTTCCCTATTTGCTCATACATTTATAATTTACAATTATTTTTAAAATAACATTATTTATTTAATTACTAACATAAATTACAAATTATAGGGATTTATTAGTACTATGTATTTGTAATTACAGGTATATTTAAAAACTTTGAAATATTCTAAATGTTACTGATAAATTTTTATTCTTGTCTACCCCGGCTCATCAATGTTCTAATTATTTAATAGAATATTAAAATTATATTTATTGGGAAAATTCCTTTTTTATAATCAATTTATAGAATAACCCTTTTTAGTAACACTGTTTTCACTTTGTCGAATTAATTTAATATGTCATTTTTTATATAATGTATGTTTTATATTGATTATTATTTATTAGTTGAACCTAAGTACCTATCAGGGATTTATGAGTATCTACAATCTACCTATAACCAAATATCAGTGCTATGCATAGTAATCTGTTTTATGAACTAATTAATATAGAGATTCCAGAAGTTTTATTATAACAATACAATAATTGTTATTATCCTTAAAAATTAAAATAGAACTTTTCATAAAAAAAATATTTTGTTTTGAGAATTGTGTATTGTTTAGAAGCAATTACTTTTCATAATCTTTAGTTCGTCTGAATCATAGAAGCATAACAATAATAGCTTTCTCTGTTATACGTTTATGGTTTATACTTAACTCTTTATAATCTGTGTTTATATTTAAACTACATTTCTATGTAAAATAATAATTAGTGAGTCAAAATATGACCTTTATTATACTTTTTGAATTACTATTTAAACAGAATCAGCAAAAGTATTATTTATTTTATGAACGTAACGTATGAAATATGAACTATGAATAATGTCTGGTGATTACTTTTAATTTATGACTCATTATGGTTGACTGACCTCTGACAATTCCTAAATGTTATTGACTAGTCAGAAACTCAGAACTCAGTCAGTTAGACTAAAACCAGTTTAGTTTTCCATATAGTTCATAAATCGTAATAACCCATATTGTAAACAAAATAAATTGTATAATTTTATTATGTATATTCTATCAACAAACTATTTTTACTACAAGTTTGCAGTTGATAGATATATTAGTTTTAAGATAAATATAGATTAGCTTGTTTACGAAAAATATTTCTTTTTTATCAATGAACAGTTCTGTCTAGTGATTAATTTTTTTTTAAATGTATTAGATTTGGTTAAACTTATACAGTAAGCAACATTGGAGAGTTATTAACATTTTAAATTAAAAACATGCTTTTAATAAAACTTATAATTTATGTACGGAATTTGGATAGAACGTAGACATTTCAACACAATGAACATTTACATAATATCTATGTTCACATTTTTTTTATTCATAAAATACGATTTAATTCATATTAATTACAGAATTAATTAGGTACTTATTATAAAAACTATTAAAATTAGTTTGAAATATGATTAGGTACCTATATTAAATTATTATAAATTATAAAACGTCAAAATACATCATTATGTTGTATTTTCTTACAAATGTATAAAATTACTTTTTTATTTTATATCCTATATAAAGAAATAAGAGGACAAGGTTATGACTATCAAAGACACTCCTTTGTCACGTAAAATGTCAATTTCCTAAATTTGTTCTAGCTACTTATTAGTTATTCTAGCTAGTGCTGGTAATAGTATACCAGTTATACAAATATAGTAATTTTGAGTTTAATGTTATTTAGAAAATAGGATCTTATATTATTATCATGTATCGATATTTTTTTTTTTTATATTTTATATTTTATATTTTAAATTATGCATAGACCTTAAAAACTTATGGACAGCGCATTTCACTCCCATCCATGCCCTGTCATGAATGCTAGGCGATGATATTATAACCTTATGACTGAGAAAGAACATAAAGTAATGAAGGAGCCCGCTTAGGAACTGTATACATTTTACTACTTTGTTTCTTTTCTCGCTCACTCTATATCGTAGCTCTCTAAGCGCTATACATTAGTTATAGGTCTATGGTTTTATGGATAAGTGAGGTAGGTGCAAAACTTCAACAAAAACATTGAATGCTTATGCAGTTATGCTATACTATAGGTGTGTTATAACTTATAAGTTATAACCATACAAGAATTCAATGAGTCATTTTCCTTTTCGTTGGATTACATTACGTAACTTTAGCCTACTCTGTTATTGTATAAAATTATTTTACTTTTCTTTTGTATTCGTTCAATAACATTGTATATAGCAATATAGCATTGTCATATTGTTAGGTATCTGGCGCCATTGATTACGGCATTACTTATCGATTTGGCGTTCGTAAATTTTTCAATGTCATAAACTTATAAATGTGTTGGTTTCAATAATAAAAAATAACCTACCTAATACCTTTTTAGTGAATGATAAACAAACTTTTCTCCTCTTTGTTCACTTTACTTCAGCCGTAGTCAGTATAAAAAAACCAGTATATTTATAATTATGGTATTGTAAGTTATATAATAGTCAATGAATTTATTTTAATAGACGATTCTTTCAAAATGAATCACCCAGTTTTTAGAGTAAATTTATTTTTACATAATTTGAAGTCATTACAGCAAAACGTACTGAATAAAATATTTTTTTTATCGGTACTATAATATGTTTTAACTATTTTTAATTTTATGAATGACTGTATAAATTTTTATTTCATATTCCTAAGTAATATATTTTTGATTCTGTATTATTCAATTATTGTATTTAGTTAAATTAAATTAATTTTACACACTAACAGCTAATGGCTATGAAAGGTGATCCGAAGCTGAATTTCAATGTATATTGTATACAAATCTAATTTCTATCGAGTTATTACTAATTGATAGAGTAGATAATTATTTGTATGTAATGAGGTACATACTTTATAAGTATTTTAAATTAAGATTAGTATAATAATTTCAGATGGACTAGTATCATACACAGGCGTATCGTACGCGCACGTTTTTAGTTTACATTGATTGAGTTCGCGCCATACCGCCGAAGGAAACGTTGTCGGAGTATTGCATATGAATTTATTTGACCAATGTAACTGAAAACACGCTCGTGCGTACGTCGTGTATAACGACGGTCCATATGAAACAGTCCTGAGAATATTGTGGTTTGTGGACCAACATTTTGCGGGGTTCCCATGTACCACTCCACTCCGTTCATCAAAACTTTATAAAATTAATACTTGATTAAAACCACTAGTTTAAAATGTCGACTTTTACATTATATTTTGAAGTTCTCGGACAATTATTCTGCTTCAGATATACCTACGACATATCCTTTTAATAATCTAATAGGTGTGTTGATTAATTTTCTTCAAAATGTTGAATAGGTATATTTATGAAATTGTAAAGTTTTATGTTTTAAACTGTTGTTAGTGTTTAAGAAGAAATTTCGAATTAAGAGTTTTCATAGTAAGCCGCTAATTTTTTTATTTTCTATATGGTTTCCTCTCACTTAAAAAATATTTCTAAATCTTATCCCGAATTTATAGTTTATACATTCATATTTTAAAGTATAAAAATTATAAAGTTAAGGAAATATAAATTTTTTAAATAAATAAATAATAAAAACCATGGCACTTTGTCAATTTGTATTTTACATAAATACTTTAGTCTCTGACCCGAGATATTAAATTTGAGTAGGAACTAAGATAGTTGTAATAGTTATAAATACTTATTCTGAAACGTAATAAATAAATTATGTACGTATTTGTACTACTACATTAGTATTATATTATTATACTCTTATCAACTTTCTTTAAAAATTCTTACGGTACTGTAAATCAGAGCTTGTGCTAACGTGCAGGTGTACATAAAATGTGCCGTTCATTAAAAATACTATGATTCGAATTTTTAATTCTATATGTCTTTGAGCTTACTCGTATAACATAGGTACATTTGAAATTTGTTTTCCGAAATTATTAGAAATTATGATTAAAACATTGAAATAAATAAATATTTATCCATGAATATCAAGATATTAAATCTACGGTTTAACTGTTTAAGTCTAAGATAAACTGTGATCATATATGTTTGGGATCCTGATATGTCAATTGTGAAATGGATGAATAACAAAAAACATTGAGTATAATTACAAGAAAAAAGGCTATGCAACAAAATTATTTCAATAGCATGACTAAATAAATTATTTAGAAAAAAAGCGTTTTAAAATGAGATTCATATTAATTGTAGTTATTAAAAATATAATTTGTTATTAATTTTAATTGATTTTAAAAAGTTATTTTTTATTTTTATTATAGTTAAACGTATGATAGTATGTGTTATGTATTATAAACGGGCGCAAATTTTTTCACTTCTGTAAAACAAACAGGATTTGCAGCTCTAACATTTCTTTAACACAAGCTCTGTTGAAATTCATAAAAAATGTTTACTAAGGATATGTGTACACCTGTACAAGTACTAGTGAAATACTAATAAAAATATCCGAGAAGTCTCTCTGCTGTATAGTAGGTTTCGAGTATACATTGTCATATTGAGTGACATTATCAATTATCACGCCATGAAAAACTATTCTGAGCGGAGACGATGTGTCACCTCTATTTCTGAAAACATTTTATAATTTATTTATATAACTATTAGTAATGTATTTCTCTATTTGTAGTACGGTATGTAGAAGTAATTTTTGACAAAACATTGAATTTTATATTATATTATCATATATACCTATATATTACCCATTTACTCATGTATTAAAATGTTACTATAACTTATAAATAAATAGGTACCAATTACATTAGAGCTATGTGAGTGCTAACAGTATACCACATTCGAAATATTTTGAAAAGTTCTTTGTGTGTAGAAAATAAACATGTGCGAATGTTTTTTCCAGTCCTGCGATTACCGCTTTTTCAATTTTGCAACATACGTGTAAGGGCTCGGATATTGTTGCATTTGCATGTTTGTTTTGGGATATTAAATTTATTGATAAGTAAGCTTGAAATAATTTTCACGTTACTATGTAGCATATTTGATGAATAAGTGTTTAATATAATTTGGCAAAAAAAAAATACATTTAATGTGTTTTTTGAATAAGTAAAAATTATATAACTAAATAAATAGGTAAAACTTATGCTAAACCCGTTTGAAGCTGAATCGGTATTAATTGTTTGAAATTTATTGTCATACAAATTTGAACTTCGGCCCGTTCACCAAACTTTTTTATAAATCCCAGTAAAATAAAAGTTTTGAGTACCTATATTCTTGTATTATATTTTTAAGCTGCTTTTGACTTCAGTCTTCAATCATTTTACTATACATAAATCGGAAAAAAAAACCAAAAAATATAAACTGTCATAAAAAATGCTTTTATGCTCAATGCTCTATGATACCTACTCTAAATTCTGATGTTTTATGCATTATATTTGATATTTCTACCAAGTACAAATTAGGAATGAGTAAAGACCATTATAACAATTTAATATTTGTTTGTGAATGCAGTCTTGTAAAACATTTTTAAATTGTTACTAAAATGTTGTGTGCATAATAATTTTGTATAAGTGTTAAATATATTTAAAACATACTTGGCACAAGATAAAATCCAATATTAAATTAAAAAAGTTATAAAGCTGTTTTCAAAATAATCTATTTGGAAGTATTTATAAAAAAATGTAGGTATTAAAATTAAAAATATATTCTTCTAATAAAAAAACTTATAACTCTGTAACATAGGACTAACTTAATGATAAAAATATTGCAGAAATATTGATATTTTGTAAATGCTGTGTGCCAACATGGATAGTAAAAAAAAACTATTATACCTTTTATTATTATTCAACAAATTGTTGGAATTCGAAGAATTTTTTTTTTTTTTTTTAAATATATTCAATCTGTTTACAATAAAAAACAATAAGTAATAAGGATTACATAGAAATATACAAACATGAATAACGTGAAGAGGAGAACGTTCATTAACAGAACCTCAAAAAGAAATTTTTTTTTATTTTGATTATAGAATTTATCACCGAATAGTTTTAATAATATTTATTGTTATCTGTTTAAAACAGTTCACAAACTCACAACAACGTTCTCTGGTAAACGGAAATCGCTCAAACCTATTGAATTCGAGTAGTGGACATAAAATAGTTTTCTATTAGATTTTACTGTTGAGTCACGATGTATGTTGTAATCATAATATTTATAGACAATTGATATTTATATAGGCTGATTATTTTCTTTGTAAGAGGAGCGGCTCGTTGGTCTAGGGGTATGATTTTCGCTTAGGGTGCGAGAGGTCCCGGGTTCAAATCCCGGACGAGCCCAGAGATATTTTGCAATATTTTTCAATCTTTCTAAAACACGCAGTTTACATAATATTATCATTATCGTTTTTACAATTAATATTATTTTTTCTATACCTGAATCTAGAGATCCAATTAATTAAACCTACCATTTTAATACATCATTATA
The DNA here is from genome assembly GCA_027563435.1 of Nasonovia ribisnigri. Lineage (NCBI taxonomy): Eukaryota > Metazoa > Arthropoda > Insecta > Hemiptera > Aphididae > Nasonovia > Nasonovia ribisnigri. Next base: position 82,516 of record JANEHU010004664.1, on the reverse strand, counting down.
GTATTCAACATATTTTGGTTCATTTTGAATTTCTTAATTTTTTTTTCAATTTATTTATGAATTTAATTTTTCTTCTGAATGTTAAGAAGATTCCTCATAAGCAGTTGCTCTAAATTTCTAATATCCAAACTCTAAAGTATGGGTCAAAATTTAGTCACAAACTATCTTAGAAAAAAGTAACAATTTTAGTTATTTATTTATACTGATATAACGGTCTAGAAATATAAAACCTTAAAAAAATTAAGGGCAGGAATATAATCGGTAACTATTTGTTTTTGAGGAGAAATTTATAAATCTAAAAAACTTACGTTTCAGTGAAATTGTTTCACTCTTTCCATTTAACTAATATCCGTAGTATGTGGTTCCCAGATTATTGATCCGTTTTCTACGATCAAAAAGGGTGATCGGGTCATTTTTTCTTTATGGTCAGCATAATTATAAAATGTATGGTGCAAAAGGTGGTAGGTAATGGAAAATAATTTTAGTTTGGCTCCACTGAGAGAATGATACAAAAATAGCTGGTGTGCGTAAAGAAAAGCTGAGGGACAGAATCGTATGAAAGTGGGTTGGTGAATATATATTGTTTTAATCAAGTCTAAATATAATATTTAAATACCTAGTTAAAAATTTTAAATTACAGTAAATTATAATGTGTATATAAAAAAGAAAATAGAGGACCCAGTAAGCATAAAAAACTGTATATTATTTTAAAGTTAAGACCACAATGTAGATAAAATAATAATGTCACTTCTCAGTTTGATCTATATTTTTGAGACTTTTTATGGCAGCATTTTAGGGGATTCCACCCAGTGATTTTCTCTCTTTGTCTAACTCTAACACACTCGTGATATAGGATTTTAGACATGTTCTTTGCCAAACATACATTTGATCGAGTGAAGCAATAAGAATTCTGAAAACAGATATGAATTCGTCGTCAAGTTTATTTGTAATAGAATTATTCAAGTATTTCATTGTGCATATTTTAGTTTTATTGTTCTTATCAGTAGAATGTAGGTATACCGTATACATATAGGTTACATGTAGTCTATGATCTACAGGCATTGTGAATTATAAATTATAATTTATAACAATTATATATATTCATGTTTTATTCCAGAGAGACCCAGCAGTTGAAGGAATAGAGTGTGAAGTGGAAGTTGATATAGACGATCTATTAGATATGGATGACGATTGTCAGCGTACACAATTTCTTCAAGTAATAAATAATTATCTTATATTTTCAGTGAAGTAATGAATACATTATTTTAATTAATAAAAATGAAAAACATTTATTTTTCAGAAACTCTTGTCATCAGCCAAATCTAAGGAAAATATCAAAGTATGTAAAATTAAATTAAATTAATTTACAGTATATATCATATAAAACTACATTAATAATACTCTTAGGACAAGTTTATTTTAGTTTCAGAAGTTTAATTACGCAATTGTAAAAAAATATAAGTAAAACAATTTAACAACAACTGTTAGTTCTCACATATATGAGCAGTGGCATAATTGTGGTTGGCTGGGGGGGGGGTACTTGCCCCCTCACCCAGACATATTTGTGGAGGGACAAAGGAATTGTTTTTGGTCTTAACTTTTTAACAATATGGGTAACCTAACCAGTACCTGCTACTTACAGTTTGTTTTTAAACCATAAAATTAGTTTTAAAACTAAACTGGAGGTAGGGTCAGAGCTTTGATTATGATGAATATTGAATAAATTATACTGCCCCCTCCACCCTAGATTATTATCCAGTTACGCCACTCTATAATGTATATAAGTATTGAGTATAATGTATTTTAAAATGTAATTTATTTAATATATTGAATTTATATGATTTGCTATAATTCTTTGTATACATACTTATTTAATATTTACATAATATTCTACTTATAGTTTTTATTCAATTTGATTTTGCATATCTTATAAAATAAATATTCAGTTTCTTTTATTTTTTTTAATTAAAAACCAGTGTAATGCAACTATGTATTTAATAATGGATTGTTATTGAATTGTTTGTTTAAGGAATTTATTGAGAGATTACTTGAAAAGATTAAAACATTATAGATGATAACAGGCGGAATACTACTACAATTATTCATCCGCCGCGCTAGCTCTTAACTGCCAAGCAAGAAATGTCAAACCTTGCCAATTAAATAGCATTTCATGCATTTTGGAGAACATATTTTTACTAGAAAATTATAATAAAAAGTACCGTCCAGATTTAAAATAAGTAGGTTTGAATATTGCATCCTAATGAGAAGTGACATAAAGTAATATCATACCCTAACTATATTTATGTACTTTATTCAAACAAAACTGTTTGATTAGTGTTTTTATTCAATCAGTTGAAAGAAATTTGTTGTATTATTTTTCATATTGTATCGACATTACTATTGATGTATGTACGTGGTTGTATGTGGTAGGGGCTTTGTAGATTAAGTTCAAAACATTTTCATCTGTTCCGGTTAAATGTTAATTATTCACTTACATAAATATTATTCAGCTACAATCCAGTGAATACATATATTTAGTAATAACAAGTTTGGTTTATATAAAATTATATTGTATATACAAGTATACTAATGGTTAAGTCCCTTCTTGTTTTTCAAGTGTATATGTTTTTAACTTAAATTAATGATATGCATTCACATTCTCGGTTCTTAAGACTGATCTTTTTATTGCAAACAAAAATGTAATATTTATTTATTGATTAAAAGTATATTATGAATTAAAATGCACATTTTTACTTAATAGTGTAGAAACAGTTAAAGTTAAGAAATAAACTATTTTAGTTGAAAAATATATTTATAATATTTCAGTTAAAAAGTATTTTATAATCTTATGAATATTTGTTATTTCATTTTTCTATATAGTATATTTTTCATTTATCTATTTGGAAAAAAATAACCACACCAAAGCCCAACTTTAAAGTAATGCATAAATTTTGAATTTTTATGCTTATATTGTATAATTTTAAACAAAGTTTAATTTTATATCTGTATATTGATTGCCTGTTATTTTTTTTAATATTAGAACGTGATATTTTTGTTCTTGTTCAAATACTATAAACATAATATGTATTTCCATTTACACTAAAAGTACATATTGGCGCAATCAATTTTTATCCAACTCAGTAGCGTTTATTATTGTTATGCATGGCAATAACCTCATCTTCTTGAGCTGAAATGAACATTCAAGAATTCCACTTTCGTAAATGGAATATTGTTTGTAAATTATTTTAAATTGCATTTCTTCTTAATTTGAAAATGTATTTTTACTATTTTATCTGTTACAAAAATACATTAATAAATATTTAGCATGAAAATGTATCCTTTTTTTATCTCTTATCAAGAAAGACATAAGATTTGAAGTTGTAAATAATTTAAAATATCCTATTTTAAATTTTTATTACTCTCATGCCACCAGTACAAAGGAGTGTTCAAAACACTTGTTGAATACATCTCCAATTCAAAATATTTTATGTATATTACAAGGGTACAAGACAAGTTGTTGAAAATACACATCAATATTTTATATTGCTATTATCTATATTTGGATTTATTCCATACTAATTAATTAATAAATTATATTTTAAATAATTTAATATTCAGCGATTTGGTTTATTCAAAATCAAATGATACAACCAACTACAAATTAAAACTAACCACATAAAATACATACAAAATTACATATCACAAATATTTAAAATAACATTAATCGGGTTTTTTAAAACAAAATCTTTCAGTAGTTTGATTTTTTTAATGGTTTTAAGGTTATTACGGGTTCAGGTTAATTAGGGTGCAAGGCTCTGGCTATAGCCTAAAAAAAAAAAAACAGAATATGCAATATAAAGTTTTGTAACTAAGTTTGTTATCTTTCTTTAAATAATAATATTACAGCAACAATTAAAGAATATTAAAATGCAGTAAATTTCAAACCATATTTATAACACATTTTTTAGTATATTATTAGTTATAATTTCTATCTTTGGGGCTAATATTTTATAACTATTATTCTAAAGGTTTGTCCAATCAGTACTTTATATAAATTTAATTTATATGTATATTTTATTATAAACAGACTTAAATCTATGTTGATTAATTATTGATTAATAATTAATAAATAAGAAGCCATTTTAAGTTCATGATTAAAATTTAATATTTATTTTGATTAGTAAACATACACAATAAAAAATAATTTCATAAAAATAAAAACAATAAATAAAAAATATATAAATATTCCAATTTTACCAATAAATATATTGGTTCATTAGATTGGAAAAATTATTGTTTTTATGGAATGTGAATACAAATAACAAAATAATTATTTAACTTACAAACAATAGCAATGTTAAAGTTGGCATTATAAAAAGAGTATATTAATAAATGTAAAAAATTTTTTAGGTATATAAATGAATGTTAATGTTTAAATACTGGTGAAATAGTAAAATATATTGAAATTTTTCCAATTGTTTGATAATTTAATATATTAACCTGACATAACCATGTTAATAAATTCTTCATAAAGAACATTTCCTTGAGAATCTTCTTGTCCGGCCAATAACTGTTCAACTTCATCGTCTGTCAATTTTTCACCTAGTTCACAACAGAATATTTATAACATAAAATTAAATCATTTAATATACATTTTACAGATAATCCCTAAACAAATGTTTATACTCAATTTAGAGGTAAAAACAAAGTGACCAACTTATCATACTATAAAGGTTTCTCCCTAAATACTTAGAGTATCTATATAGACTATAACTCTATACTATAGAAGTATTATTTAAGTGTATTTATAGCTATGATGTCTTAACTAATAATAACAAACATTTCAAGCCCCCTCAGCTAAACTTAAAACATATTGAGGAGACTCAGATAGTTTTCAGGGCAGCTTAAGAGGACGCCGCACCCGCATATGTTGTCTCCGTCTTACACACGTATGACATAACCAAATTTCCGTTCGCTAGTTTCAATAAGGTGCTGTCAGTTTTTATATTAGAGTGAATTGACCTATTATCAAACTTTTAGGTAACAACATTTTATGTGTTCTCTCGTCGGTTTTTTATGATATTTTAATTTTTACGTGAATTATGAGCATTTTAAAATATACTTTCCATACCCATATCTCACTTAAAAAATTAAATACCGTATAAGACCAACGAGAGAACACAGATAATGTTGTTACCTAAAAGTTTGATAATAGGTCAATTCACTCTAATATAAAAACTGACAACACCTTATTGAAACTAGCGAACGGAAATTTTGTATGTCATACGTGTGTAAGACGGAGACAACACCGTGCGGCGTTTTCTTAACTCAGATTACAGTTACATCTTTAAATATAGGGAACAAAAAATAAGTTATGAGTTCACCGAATTGATAATATTTTTTGCAGAGCAAAAACATTTTTAAAGAATTGTTTTTTTTTATAAATTTTCATTATATGTCAATAAATAATAATACAAAAATTAAATACCTAGACTTGTAAGAAGATGCCGTAGTTCTGCAGATGATATATATCCATTACCATCTTTGTCAAAATGGCGTAATCCTTCATTGAAATCTTCAGCAGTATTAGATGATCGATTTTTTGAAATTGCTTGATAAATCGGTAGAAATACTTCAAATGTTATTCTTTCATCTGAAAGACAATAAAATATTTATATTGTACAGCCTTCAAGATGCTATAAATAACATAATATATTAATCTAAAATATACTGCTTCCAATGAGAGAACGTGCTAATTCAATACATCCCCATGCAACATAGTGGAACCAGTCTTTATGGCAGAATAGCCTATTTTCCTTGGGCGCGTTCTTCACTGGTAAGAACTAAGAATACTTATATAGTATACAAGTGTAAATTAATTGTACAGTATATTAAGTATATATTTTTATTTTATTCAGTCATCTTGAATGTTTTCAAAACAAATAGATATTTCTGGGAGAAAAAATATTATCTTCTTTATATAATACTAGCTGAATAACCCGGCGATGCTCGGGAAAAAAATTGTGATTAATTAACTCCTTTTAGGTGTAATTTAATGTGGAAGCAAAATCATATTATGTTTCAATTTTTAGTCATCCCGCATGGCGTTGCCCGTGAGACATGCTTATGGTTATGCAAACAATATATTATCAGGTAGGCAATCTACTTGCAGTAGATTGCGGACACAGCGAGGAGGGTGATCAAATACAATCTACATTAGTATAGATTTGTAGTTGAAAAATATATTTATACGGTATTACGGTGTACCTAAAATAGTATTGAAGTCATAATTGATTATCCCGGATTTTTATAGTATTTCTATATTAATATATTTTGAGGGTTATTTTATTTTTTTATTTTTTCGGATAAATCAGCGTTCTTGTACCTAACGGCTAACTTTGTGAAATAATTCAACGTATATAGCTGATGAGCAACCGCAAGTTATAATAATAATAATGCCAATTTCTGCTATCACTATTATAACCTGCAACCAAAGGCAACCATTAATAAACAAAAAAAGTTTCAATTTCCACCTCGAATCTTAAGATCCATGATTGACCACTTCTTTGAAATGCGAATATCAGAAAATTTTTTCTTATTGCACATCTAGATAATTAGAAGAACCACTATTCCAAACATCAAGTTTGTATGTTTTGTAGGTACTTAAACCAATGTAGTATATTTAAATTAGATAAAGCTTGATAGATGGCGCCACTATTGTATTCTTACAACCCCTTATTTCCTCCTTTAGGGGTGAATTCCCAAAAATCCTTTCTTAGCGGACGCTTACGTCAAAATAGCTATCTGTATGCCAAATTTCAGCCAGATCCGTCCAGCGGTTCCGGCTAGGCGATGATGAATCACCCAGGACAAGTCTTTTTATATATACAGATATAGATTCATTAATATAAAAAATAAATATATAGCTTTCTTTTTTATTAATTTGATGAAAATGTATGTATTTTGCATTCAGTGTATTATTTAAATACAATTTAGTAGTAATATAATAAACAAAGCAGAATTATCAGAAAAAATAGCAATCAAAAAATAATTAAACAATTCGTTTAGGTTGACAGGTAATAATAATAATGATAATAATAATAATATAGCAACCATTTATAAACAAAAGATTAGCTGATATTGCTTGATAGATGGCGCAACTGTTGAATTCTTACCACCCCTTAATTTGCCTTTTAGAGGTTGAATTTCGAAAAATCCTTTCTTAGTGCGCCTATACATAGTAATAAGTACATATCCTGAAAATTTCAAATAAATCCGTACGGTAGTTTTGGCTCTGCGTTGATTTCTCAGGGGGACACTTTCTCTTATATATATAGATGATTCAGATAATATAATAACAATTTTCAATAAAACGTTTATCTAAATCAAACTTAAAAGTAAAAAAAAATTAAATTTTTGTAGTTTTGACATCTTGATTTAAAATTAATATATCTAAAAAAAGAAAATATTCTTTCCTTGATAGAAAATAGGTCAATTCAATTCAATCCAATATAAAGAATTACAGGAAAAATTTGGAACTGCTAATTTGCTATGCTTTATGTTTGTAAGACAGACAACACATGCAGATGTAGCGTCCTTTTTAATAGAATTTAAATAGTTCGATAAAAATTTGGTTTTGGTTACTATTTTAAAAGTTTCGGATAGGCCTACCTATAAAGTATGAATACATGACCATACCTACAGCTGTAAGTTAATGTTGGATCATATTTTTAAATATTAAAACCTAAGATGACTCAATTCTTTTATATTCCTGTGTAGAATCTGTAAAAAATTTGTCCCAACCTGTTTATTATATATTCGCGATTTAATATGCAAAAATAATTTTTGATTATTGATTCTTGATCAAGAATTTATTATTATTGATCCCTTGGGAATCAATTAAAAAATGCATTGCTTATTTTTTACCCTCAAGAATCAGCAATTGAAGATTCAAGGGATGGTCATTAAGGTGGTACCCCTAAATAAACATACCTATTGAAAGCTAACAAATAAAATGTATCATATTTTAAATTCTTTAATTTTCATACTTCAATTTATATAGGTGAGTAAAACATATTTTATTTTAAAGCTGTACAACATGAAAATGAACTTTACCTGCTTTATGTTGTTGAGTAAATTTATTGACATCGGATTCAGTTGGGTTTTGACCTAATGCTCGTAGAGCATTGCCAATTTGTGATATATGTATTTTGTTATCGCCTCGAATATCAAATAATTGAAATGCTTCCTGCATTTCTGAAAATAAAATCCATTTACATTAGTATAATAGTGTACAATAAAATGATTTATAATTATTACCATCCATTGAAGTTATAACTTTTACAGTATCATAATTATAAGAATACATTTTAGATAATATTTTAGAAAAAGTTATATTATTATAAAGTTACTCTCGACAACATACTAAAGTATTATACTATGATGTCTGTTGTACTAAATAAAGACACTCACTCTTTCTTAACCTTGTCACACAAATTTCTATTAGCTATGAGGACGGGTTTCACATTAGAACCAAATAAGGTAATGAGATTGTAGTCAATACTTTAGCTGTACTACATTCATAATTCAATAATATACAGTGTACTTACCAGACAGATGTTCATCCGAATAAGACGCCTGTGGGAAAATTAATTAAAATTAAATTAATACAGTGAATAGACTATAGAATATATTTGTATATTGATGTACAAATATGGTATATTATACGTATGTAGTTTTATAGGTACAGTGGTTTTATTATTATTGAAGAAATTATAATTATTACCGTTTTACTCATAGTGATTATTTGTTTGATTTTATTATTTGAATTTATATTAATAATGTTAATAATCGTGTTACTTAGTAATGGACGAGAATATATTTGTTCTGATTCGTAAATTCTAAGATTTATTACTAATGTCTTGATTAGAGTCAATCATGATTCATTACTCAAAGATTCTATGGAATTTTTGTAAAAATAACAGTGACATTAGTCAGTTATTACAATGATAACACGTATACAACAAACAGTACATCCATATGTGTAATAAATATTTACTTTCTATTGAGCGTATCATGTGACATATAAAATTAAAATATTTATAATATTCGTTTTAATTTTAATCAAAGTAATTCTTATTTCTTACTTTCTTATAGTCGAAACTCAAAATACAGATTGTAATAAATTTAGTCAAATCCACGCTTCACATGAAAATAAGAATGAATACTCAGTTATAATCAAGACTATGGGTGGTTCTCAATCGGTGTATCGCGAACTGGCATTTGATGAAAAGAATTATTATTTATTAAAATTTATTATAAAACATCCACATTGGCGGAAATCGGGAGGGGGGTTTGAGGGTGCTTAGCCCCCCACAAATATTACATTAGGATTAGATTCCCCTAGGTTAGGTAGCTACCTTTTTTTTTTACATATACGCTCCATGAACACCCGGAGTAATTCAAATTACAATTTACAAGTTTCAGAGTGGCACAATGTATTGATATTCGGGCCACACTAAATCCCTTAACTGCTATTTACAGTCATCTGAAGACTGAAACGGCAGTCAATTAGATATTGGAGAGCAGAGGAAACTGTTAGGAAATGGCCAGCTTCATAGAGATCATTCTGTCAACCAGAGAGGAGAAAGGCGACGCCAACGGGCGACCAGCACAAGTTAAAGAGGACGTGATACCCGCATGTATTATCTTCGTATTAAATTTTAAAATTTTAAATTGTTAGTACATCTTAAAATACTCGTAACTTGCTTAAAAATTAAAATATAATAAAAAGCCCATGAGGTTGACTAGGTAATAATTTTACCTTTAGATTTTATAAGAGGTCAAATTCATTCTAATTTTTAAACTAACAGTGACACGTGTTCTGCTGAGCGTAAAATTTGCTATGTACCCCAGGTGTACAGGTGCGTAAGACGGAGACATCACATACGGGTGTCACGTCCTCTTTAACTTGTGCTGGTCGCCCGTTGGCGTCGCCTTTTTCCTCTCTGGTTGACAGAATGATCTCTATGAAGCTGGCCATTTCTTAACAGTTTCCTTTACTCTCCAACATCTAATTGACTGCCGTCTCAGATGGCTCTCGGGGGTGAAGTTGGCATGTATTTCCAGCTTCAATTCTCAGCGTTGTCTCCACCAGCAGTCACAGATAAAGAATGTGTGTTCAACATCGTCTATTGGCGCATGACAGTCTAGACACGCAGTAGTGTCCAGCCTCTTAAATTTGAACAAGCAATGACCAAAACACCCATGGCCAGTCTAACTGGGTCATGTAGTAGTTGACAGTATCAAATGTTCTCGGTAGGTACCCGTATGTTCGCAAAAGCAGGATATATATCCTTATCCAGCTGCCGGATTCGGACTGTTCCCAATTGCTCAGTACTCTGCCACTTATAGATAGAGACATAGAGTAATAAATTTCTCACGTCCAATTTTGATGGAAGATTTTAGCCCAACCGCTTTGCCTCATAGTGTTTTGCATTTTTCTGCAAAGCTGTAGGGATAAAGTACCTTTAGTACTTAGTTTTGGGGTGGATGTACGGGATTTTTTTTACAGTATTTTTATTTCGGGTTTCTTTTTTCCAAATACTAAGATAAAAAATTTTTTCATTCAAACAAATTATAATATTTAATTACTTATATAGCCATGTAGGGTGATTTTTTAAGCATGTTTACCCCCATTTTCTTATAATAATACATATTTACTTTAAATTCTTGAGATTTGTTGTACTTTCTACTTAAAGAGTGTACTGCGGAATACAATATTTTTTTTTTTTTAATTTTAGTCATTAATAATAATCTATCAACATAAATAATTTGTAACAATGGCCCAAGTATAATAAATACTATAGTTCTAATATTACATATATTTTATATTTTTGTAAAACCATTTATAAAGAATATAATCCTTAGTACAAACAATTTATTAACTAAGAAGCTACTCATTCAAAGTTTTCAAAAAAATGATTTACTAAATAATTTACAGTAAAAAAGATCTCATTTAGAAAACAGAAATTTTTATTGTCACAGCAGAAACTCATTAAGTAGAACAAGATAATTCAAAAATTTGAATAGTCTGGGTATTTTAAAAAATTCCTAGTCATTGTTAAAGGAAAAAATGGGAGTGAGCATGATTAGTGAATCAATCTGTACACATTATTATAATTGTAAGTTGTAACCATTGATTTGAAGTTGTAAACTTATAAAAAAAAAAAACAGTTCTACCGAGTATCAACTATATATTCTAGACAAATTGAAATGTTGTCAGTAATGTATAATAATTACTAATTTGTAATACAATTATTAAACCTATATTATGCTCTGCGGGTGGATCCAATATCTACTATGAAAAACACACAAATAATGAATCGTTGCTTAAATGTTATAAAATAATTTTTTCATACTGTATTTACTGTAAATTAGATAATTAATGAAGAATTTAATACTTCAATTGAAATATTCATTCAAAGGCTAAGCTACTCCAACCCCCCCCCCCCCCCACCAGGCCCGGATTAGCAATATCGTAGGCCCTAGGCACAGTGCTTTATTACCCATGCTCTAATACCGTCCTGCTGTGTTCAGTATTTAAATAATTAAGAAATCTAATGTTTGGGAGAGGTAGTGTTGAATCTCAGTATTTTAAGCAAAATAATTTACAACATGAAAATCAAATATTAACTTTTATAATTATAACTTTATCTGATAACAACTTAAACACATCTAAAAATACATTTTATTTAACTCAAAATATATTATTTAAAATTAAATTTCCAGAAACCATAAAAAACAACCTATTTTATACCATTTTGCATTTTCTTGCTCATATATTTAAGTATAAAACAAAAGATAATTGTAACAAATTAAAAATAACAATATTATGTAGAATATTTCTTAATATAAATTTATAGTTACAAAACTTTTTTACGATATTTTTTGTTTGCAAATGATTCTATAACTTTTTCAGTATCGATTTCTTGGAGCAATTCGTGTTCAATTGCAAGTACCGATAATGATGATAATTTATCTTGCCCAATAGTTGACCGCTGCCAGTTCTTAACCCTCTTTAAAATTGAAAATGATCTTTCACCTTCGCACGAAGTCCCAAAAATTGATAAATAGATTCTAAAAGCAATGTTTACATTTGGAAAACTGGTTACCATTTTGGTATTTATTTGTTTAATTAGCATATCATTCACAGACATTCCAGTTTCTCGAAAGCTCTTAAAAATCAAAAACTCATTAACAAATGAAGATTCCAAATCGGATTTATAGGCTTCAACTAAATTATTTGCCTTTATTTTTATTTCTTCATCTTTTAAACTTTCGTCAGTTAAAAAATTAAATCTTTCGTCTAATTTTAAATAAGCTTTTTTTCGTTTTTCCATTTCAACTATCAATTTATCAATTATTACATAAAACGTTTGAGTTACCGACCGATCATGTCCCGCATAGCCCCATATAATTCTTATTATTCTTGTGTGTGTGTGTGTGTCCGTCCGCGGTCGATAATTATTATTTATATTACGTAAACGATATTATTTTTCTATTATTTCCTAAAATAATCTAAACAGTAATCGTGGTTTAATTCATCATGTCGTTTCTCCGTATACTGTATACATTTTATCGGTTTATGGTTTATCCAATCTGATTTCAATAAGTAATTATTACGATAACGAACATTGAGTGTAAATATACGAGAAATATTATTATACAAAATATTTTATTTTTTTGTGCTAACATCTACAGATAGTTAATAAACTTAAAATAAAAAAAAAAAAAATATTACAGAAAAATCGTAGTCACTAATTTCATTTTCGTAGGCCCCTAAAATGTTCGTAGGCCCTAGGCACAGTGCCTATAGTGCCTATGCCCTAATACGGCCCTGCCCCCCACCACCAAATTATGCTTAAAGACCTACTCAATAAGGAGGCAAGACTTGAGACCTGCTATATAACAAGGAGTTCCCCAATTTATTTTTTCAATTAATTATAATTTTTTTGAAAAAGGATGTACATTCATATTATTAGATTATAAGTTATAATTTGAATAATATAATTTAATCATGATTAAGTTCAGAGCATTAAAAAAAGTTACATATTTCAAAAATTAAACTTTAAAAAGTTTGTAAACCTACTATGGTTTTATAGTAATATTTCAATAATTTTGTGGAAAAATTATCAACCTATAAAGTACCAATGTTTTTGGATTTAAAACTTATTAATGGATTATAGTGTCACTATAATATCACTTCTTCCACCTGAAAAAAATATAATAGACAAAAAAACACATTAATTATAGAAATTAATTAACATAATACTAAATATACTGTATACAATTAAATACTTCTTTTATTTTTAATCAATTTAAGCACGTAGCATAAAACATTATACTGAAAATAAAATACAGCTTAAAATTAAAATCCTTTTTAAATAAAAGTTTATAATATAATTGAAATATTTTATACTTAGGAAAAATGATTTTAGAGGTATATATAATACAAAAGGAAAAAAAATTAAATAAATCAGTAAGTCAACATTTTAGTGAACAAAAAACAAAATTTCCAGCCATTTTTAAAACGATGTACCAGTTTTTTGTGTTACTATAATTGATACTTCAATAAGTTACTATAATTAATAATACATTTTAAATTAAAAAATAATTTTCTTAGAATTTCAATTATTTGAATGTTAAAAAAAATGTTCATAAAAAATAATTAATATCGAAACAAATACTCTATGATGAGACAATCCAGTGTAAAAAAAAAAATATATATATATATGTAATAATAAACACAAAAATTTCATCACATAAACATTAGTTAGTTTCAAATAAATAGTATTATTTAATGTTATTTAAAAAATATTTCATAAAAATGAATTACTTATTAATAAAGTTGTTTGTTTCTAGTCTAAAAAAAAATTTAAATATTAAAGAACTTAAGATATATAATTTTAAATAAAATATTACTTTTTTGTGTCCAAATAATCAATATGTTATAATATGTGAAGGAAATAGTAGTATATTATAAGATAGTCTTGTTATTCAAAGTATAACATGTAGTCCAATTCTTCAATAGCAACTTAACAATTTCTGTATTACCATTTTTTGAAGCAGATTGCAATAATGTAATACCAGCATCATTTATGTGATTCACATTTGAACCTTTTTCTATCAGTAAGCGAACTAATTCTGTATCATTTTTATGTATTGCGTAGTATAATGCTGTATTTCCTTCTCCATCAAGAAGATCATCCCATGTCCCAACATATTCTAGTAAGAATCGGGCAATGTCACAATGACCTAAATGTGTAGCATATCCTACTAGACTTGGTATAACTGAAGTAGGTGGTTGAACACGTTTAACGAATAACTTAATTATTTCTAGAGATCCAGTAAAACCAATTATCTTGAACCAAAATACTTCATCCTTTAATATTGTTTCATTAGTTCTGTCAATTATAATTTTAATTATGTGTATGTTTCCGGAACGTAAAGCCACACTAAACAAATCGGTATCAATACTAATTTTATACTTATTCAATAAAAACTTTATTAACTCTTCATTAGTACTTAAGATAGCATTGTGTAATGGTGACATATTGTTTTTATTTCGCCAATCCATATTTGATCTATTCAAACATAATAACTTTACAGCATCAACAGCACCACGTAAAGAAGCAAGGTGTATAGGCAAATCGTTGTCTTTGTTTGGAATATTTGGATCGGCTCCATGTTTTAATAAAATTTCAACCATTTTTTCATTTCCATTACAAGCCGCATAATGTAATGGTGTATTGCATTGCATAGTAACAGCATTAACATCAACATAACATTTTAATAGTTCTTCTACCACTAAAAAACGATCGTGTTTGGCTGCAAAATGTAAAGGTGTTACTTTGCTGTTTGTTTTCTTATTTGGTCTAGAACCAGCAGCTAACAATATTTTTACAATTTCCCAATGTCCTTGATATGCAGCATAATGTAAAGCAGTAAGCCCATTTTCATCAGTTATATGAATGTCCGCTTTCATCACAAGTATTTGAACAGATTCAATACTTCCAGAAATAACTGCATGGTGTAAAGGTGTCATGCCCTCTCGTGTAATACCATTTTGGTCACAACCTATTTCTATTAGTTTTTGCAGTAATTCAGAAGAAGCTTTAAATATAGTAGCATAATGTAAGGCATTCCATTTTTTTACATCTGTGTGTAAAGGGCAAATACCACTTTCAGCCAATATCCAACTGTGTTCGTTTTTATGATTATGAATGGCTAACATCAAAGAATTCAAACAGTCTGCTGTAAATGTCTTATTTACATCAGCGCCATAATCAATTAATGTTTTCAAAATGATTGGAGTTGAAATTAACGTAGCATAAATCAGTGGCGTCCCAACACAGTTTGATGTTGCTTCTAAATCAATATCAGAATACTCACATAAATATTTGACAATAGTAACATTTTCAGACTTAATAGCCATATGAAGTCCTGTGAAACCGGTACCAGTAAAAGTGTTTACATTGATGGCGGGAAGTCTTAATAAAAATTGAATCAAGTGAAAATTACCCATTTCGATAGCTAAGTGCAAGGGTGTGTAATCTTTTTGTAATTTATTTACTTTATTGTATAATGACATAAAATTTTGTACAGTACTCGTTGTGCAAATGTTTTTGTTGTAACTAATTTGAAACATTGAATCAAATACAGGCAATTTTTTTTCATTTAAGCGATTTTGAGAAAGTTTCAAGTTTTTATACTTAATCTTCTTGCTGTTTGGATTTGGTAATGGATCTTCAAAACATTCATACTTGAATATGGGCATCATCTTTATCTAAAATATCATTTGTATTAAAAATATATAATTAAATAACTTATTAAAATGTAGGTATATAGTGCATATACATTTCATATTATGCACCTATTATAATTTTATTCAATCTACCTACCTACTAAAAATTAAAATAGATTCAGAGTTTTTCTTGGTTGTAAATTTAATCAAAATAATCAAATGTAGCTAAATCTTTAAGGTAATCAGAAAAAAAATGTATAGTACACCTAAGCAGCTAAACAGATATCTACTAAGTTTTCACAGGAATAACAAAACATTTTACTGAAGCGTTAAACATTTTTTTATATGTATACGGTATAGTGTAAACTTTTACAACTGTACCGCAGTGGCAGTTTTGAGAAGGGCAATTGGGGCACTCTCGTATTGAAACTATAGCTAACAAGATGAACATTATTTATCTAGGTTATTAATTGTACATATATATTTTGAGATTGGTACTATAGTAAGCATAATTATATTATAATATACATATAAAATGTAGAAAGCTTGAACTTTGAATAGGGTTTTTTTTGCATAGAAGTTAGTTAAGTAAATAGGTTAACTTACTTTTGCACTGTTCATATGACTCATTCCTGACGAAAATAAAATAAAGTTCGGCGAAAAATGTTTTTAAATTATATACTATGAAATATAAAATGTTATTAATACTTTTAATAGTTAATATATTATTATTCATAAGTCATGAATCATGATAAATCATAGTTGATTCATAATATTGTAGAAACCATGTGTAAAAAGGTCCGTAAACTATTAACCAGCGCCATGACTAAAGCAACTCTACTACTGTTACTGTGGAGTGTGTAACTGTTAAACTGTCTGCTGCTATAATGTAATAATAATACCTACAAAATAAACAAATACCAAGGACAACAATTTTTTCATACAATTTGGGATTTTCCATTTGAGGACCAATAATATGATAAAAGCAACCATAAAGGTTCACGTATTCACGTCCATCGAAAATTCTGATAATATATTTATACGCATATTAATAAATACCTAATGATAATGACTAATGACAAAATAATTGAGGCATCAATTCGATCATACGTTTATAATTAATACTAGCTTATAATTTATAGAATAGAATAAATGTTATATATAAACTCGTCCCGGTCCCGAAATAGCAGGTAGATAATAAAAAAGTTGAATCGATGAAAATTAAAATTATGTACCTTTAGTAAATCCGAAGAATATGACGTGTCTGGTCGGTGTACGACATTGGCTATTATTGATTATTATTGAACAATTGCTTAAAAAATTGAAAAGTACTAAATAACAAGTAACAAAATATATACAAGCTTATACTTCCGTAGAATAAATATGAATTACTGCACATTATAAAGCACAGCCAATTCACTATGCAAGCTCATCCACTTTTTTTCTTCAATAATGCTAGGTACGTTTTTTAATATATACATGGGAAATGAATATATTATATTATTATTATTATTATCACCCCGGTCCCAAAAATTATCTCAATTTGGGCTTGGGAAGATATATAAGGGTTAATTGGTGATTTGAACATTTCAGTGATTATCTAATATAAATCTAACTACATTAATTATTTTAAATAATGGTCATTAACTATTCTGTGAAATATAAAAAACATCTTATATTGAATGCAAATGCTGAAATGCCAGTATGCCACCCTTAATTTATCTCAAATTGACGTCACTGCATGCCAACTCCCTAAGTACTTTTCAATTTTCATCTCTAGTAACTCCAATGTCTTTCACTCCTTTCTTATGTGTGTATCGAGGTATAATAATTATGAATACGTATACTATGGTAATCCCAATATCGAAACACATAAACATACATTTTTATACCTATATAGGTATCAACTTTTGGGTATGTACTTTTAATTGTATACATAGCCACATAGGTAGTCTTTAAACTAAATATAAATCATGAGGTCTATGATAAAATGAAAAATAGCTACTGGGGATATACAATTATGAATAATAAATTGTATTTAGTTAGATATATTAGATATCATTTTTACGTATATCGATTGGAATATTGGACATCTTCTCAAGAAGATTTCAGCACAATATTTGTTTTCTCGCCAGACCCACGCACAACATAGATAAAACGCTTCCGCAGTTCCGCCTAAAATCGTTTTTTTAGCAATCTTAGAGTAAAATCATCTATTTCAAAACTGATAGAGAATAATACATTTGAGAGTACGACATCTCGGTATTATAATTTATTATTATTTGACTTTGAATTCTAATTTAAAAAAAATTAAAATTTTGTTTTTGATTAAAAACAGTAAAAACGATATTTAGGCAAATTGATATGTCATATACCGTCAAAAAAATTATTCTCTATCGTTTTTGTGACGAGTGATTGTACTCTGAGATTCCTCAAAAATATAAAAAAAAAATGATTCTGTGTAAATACGTTTTGTGGATGTCTGCCGAGAGAGAAAACAAACAGTGCGCTGACATCCTCTCTTAAGTATAGTATGAGAATGTAAAACGACAAGACGTTAACGTTTTACGTGTTATACTTATGCAGTTATATATTC
Source organism: Nasonovia ribisnigri (assembly GCA_027563435.1). Taxonomy (NCBI): domain Eukaryota; kingdom Metazoa; phylum Arthropoda; class Insecta; order Hemiptera; family Aphididae; genus Nasonovia; species Nasonovia ribisnigri. The sequence goes on along the minus strand of JANEHU010004664.1, from coordinate 64,115 downwards.
ACTACTATTATAATTACAATGCTATTAAAGGTATATGTTATATGTATTTCTTAATATTTCCTTATGAACTAGAAAATTGGTAATTTTTGTCGGAGTATTTATGATTATGACGAAGAAACATATATTATACGCTCATTCAGTCTATTCACAGTTCTTTGGCATGTTGTAAAAAAAAAAAAACTGTATAAAGCATAATAATTATCAGAGCTTCTCTTTCATTTGAAGGGCAGTTGATTAGTTGAAAGAAGAGTTATAATTTATAATAATTGTACAACAAATATTATAAGAATTTTGAAATAAAAAATTTCAACTTTTTTCTAATTATTACTTATAAGAATTATATTTTATTTTTTTATTTTTTATTCTGCCCGACTGAAAATTTTCCGGTTCGTGGACTGTGGTTAATAAACAATACAATAATTATTAATTACGACGGTCAATCAAAAATCAGAATACGATAAAAGGCATACAGCGCGACGTTGTGAACTCGGCTTCATACAATATATGATTTAATATACCTATCGAACTAGTGTACCACTTGGTAGGTACATCTTCTAAGATCGTACCACCACATTCTTACCGTACTATACTCATGAAAAATTGTATTTCCACACCAATATCGTACTGTTTAACACTTGCGAGCTCTGAGTGTTCAACGTGTGATTTTTTTTCGACTTTCTTTTGGTACAATATTGATATAATACTATACATTTATATTTAATATTTATATATTTATACTAGGTATGTACCATAAAGTAATAATATTTTATGCTACGTACACTATATATAGTTCAGTGGGTGTGTAGCACAATAGATGAATATATCGTAGGTATATCTTAAATCATTTATCATGGTAATATTATGGTATGCACTATATAGATAGGTATATATATAGATAGTTGATACGCATCCTTGGTAGGTTGTTAATTTTTAAATTTTGTATTTTTCCCTCCTTTTTACATCATGGAAGTACAGATAACCATTTTATACCACATACCATACCTAAAATTTAAAGTGACGCTTTGGAGCAGCCTCTAGCATGACGGTGGTGTTGCCGTAGAACAACAAATATTATTCAAAGCGAAGATTGTAGAACGTTGTGAATTGTGAATTGTAATTCGTGTAACCATTATGTTGTTGCTAGCTGCTCTTTTCCGGTGTTAGTGTTTTTCATCCGATTATTGTTTTCGTTTCTACTAGTTTTGTAAGTATGATTTTATAGTTAGTAATATTCTATTTTCATTTACTTCATAACTAGTTAATCAGAGTACTGTGTTTGACGTTTGTTCGTTTTGAATACTTCGCAGTATTTTGGTACGCCATTTGTAAATAATTCGGGTATTATGTTAAACCATTTCGTTTTGTACTTTTATAATATGTTAGATTAGGTTCATATAATTAATTTATCTGGTGCAAGCTTATTGCGTACATTTGAACTAAATAGTCGATATATATATTAATGCATTTATTTTCATTATGTACCTAAATCATTTTAGCAAACATGAGATTGGGCGATAGAAACCGTGACAGGAGCCGCAGTCCACTTAGGTCTCGAAAAAGTGGATGTAAAAAAGTTTTTGTCTCAAACATACCATATGAATTCAAATGGAAGGAGCTAAAAGAGTTGTTCAAAAAAGAAGGTATTTATCTATTTTACAATAAAATGATACAAACATTAGGTTAATTGTATTAATATTATAAAATTCAATTATAATATTAATAATTTCTCAAGTTTTGTATGACAAATACAGTGGCGGATTTAAGGAAAAAGGCCCAGCCTACAAACATTAAAAAGTGCTCAATATATTATATTGTGTAGTACTGTTTACAATGGTAGACAATGTATATATACATTAATTATAAATGTCTATAGATTTCTGATATAGTTTAGTTTTAGTTTAGTTAGTAATTACTATCATAGCCGAAGCAAATATAACCTATCATTCTTAGGACCGCTTTGTCCGGTTAAAATGAAGTCGCACCCACATGTGTTGTCTCCATCTTACACACGTACGACATACCAAATTTCCGTTCGCTAGTTTCAATAGGGTGCTGTCAGTTTTTATATTATAGTGAATTGACCTATTATCAAACTTAAAAGTAATAACATTATCTGTGTTCTCTTGTTGGTCTTTTACGATATTTCAATTTTTAAGTGAGATATTCGTATGCAAAGTATTAATATTTTAAAATGCTCATAATTCAGTAAAAATTAAAATATTGTTAAAAACCAATGAGAGACCACATAAAATGTTGTTACCTAAAAGTTTGATAATAGATCAATTCACTCTTATATAAAAACTGACAATACCCTATTGAAACTAGCGAACGAACATTTGCTATGTCGTACGTGTGTAATACGGAAACAACACATGCGAGTGAGACGTCCTCTTAAGAGTCCGTTAACTTTAAAAGTAGAATTCACTGGTTTTGAGCATCGCGACTGACAGCCAAGGAAGCTTGTAACTCAATTTTTCCCCCACTATGTGGCAAAATTGACAGTTACGTCAACTGAACAATTGACAACTTTTGAAACAAGAACCATACACCTTGTTATGATAATTTGTAGAAGAATAATAAAACTACCTATTGCCGTTCACCCTTAATGCATTGCTATAGATTAAATTCAAACATTTAATTTTTAAATTTTTATCTATATTCTGCTTAAATATACTTATAAAACTATATAATGGTTGTTAAATAGCTCAGCTGAGCACTCTTGTACAAACATCTGGTGAGCAGACCAGTTACTAGAGTGCAGCTATAGTGCAGATGCTCGGCACCAAATATAAACTGATCGGCTCATGTATTCTACTTTGAGACAGAATTTAGAACTTAAATCATGTATATTCTTAAATGATTTCATAGAATCTTGAAAGAAAAACATCTATGGTATTCTGAAACTCACTTAAAACTAGAAAAATTACCCTTTAGTGCCAAAAAAAAATGTCAAATTTGGTTATGCTATTTGCCCCCCCCCCCCCCCGAAAAAAAAGATTGGTTTCATGTTCAGATCAACCTTTTTTTTGCATAAACAAGGATATTATATATTTAAATAAGAAGGGCTCTAATTGAAACCCTGTTTAAACTAAGTATTTCTAAGCATAATTTTGTCACTGGTACAGTAAGCTCATTCAAATTAAATTGGCTGCTTTTAAATCTTAAAAGATATTTTTATTATTTTGTTATAGTTGGCGATGTGTCTTTTGTAGTTGTATACTCAGATGAAAAAGACAAATCTAGAGGCTGTGGTACGGTTGAGTTTGACAGAGTAGATTCAGCTCAAAAAGCGATTGATAAGATGCACCGTTTTGATATAAATGGAAGAAAATTAGTAGTTAAAGAGGTATATATTAGATCAAATTATATTTTAATATTTAGTTAATTGTACGTTTTAATTTGTTATAGGATGATATTGATAGAGATAAGACTGGACGTCCGTTACCAAATGGACCACGTAGTAGTGGTGGTGGTGGTGGTGGAGGTGTCGAAGGTGGCGGCGGCGGTGGTGGTGGTGGTGGGAATATCCCAACCAGTATCAGGAGTGCTAGTAGAATGCCAGTATCAGATGATTTCCAATGGGATAATACATATGGACTATCACCTCAATTTTTAGAATCACTACATATCCGTGGGCCACTTATCAATCGCATTTTTGTTGCTAATGTAATTAAGAAATTTCTTCATAATATTTTTAAATGTTTAATTTTATGTTTTAATTTTTTTTTAGCTCGACTACAAAGTTGATGAAAAAAAACTGAAAGAGGTATTTAAACTTGCTGGACGAGTATTAGAAGTTGAAATATTTTCAGATAAAGAAGGAAAAAGTAAAGGATATGGAGTAGTTGAATATAATCACCCAGTAGAAGCTGTTCAAGCTATTTGTATCCTTTGATAATTTTTATGTTAAAACTTTATAAATTGATTGAGTTTTTATGTTTCAATATTTCTTAACAATTACCAATAGCTATGTTCAACAATCAATTTTTATTTGAACGTCCAATGTCTATACGTCTTGATCGTACAGATAAAGACCCATTAGCAAGACTTCCTGAAGGGTTGAAATCAATAGGAATGGGTTTAGGTGCTGGCGGAGCACCATTACACGATGTTGAAAGTATGTTATGATAATATTTAAATTGTAAGAAACTATATATTTTAGTAAAAAAAATTCCTAGAGGATAAATTAAGTTTTTCTTAATATTTAATAATTTGATGATAATTGGTTGTACAAATAATAATAATAAAATCAATCAAAATGTAAGTGAACGATACATTACATTTTTTTTCTTTGGGACAGATAATTAAGTTCTTATATCTATTTATAATATGCATTAGATTATGATAATTTATACAATTTTTATATTATCACTAAAAATCAAAATTAATTTGCTTACTTATTTATTTAATATTTACGTATTATTTTTTTTTCATTGTTCTTTGTCCCATACACTTTTTGCAAGTTTTACTTCTTTTATTTTTGGGAAAGATAGCTCCATACCATCAAGACCTAACTGACTAATTTATTATGCTTAAAATGTTACTAAAATTTTTCGACCTTGAATTTATACATTACATCAATATATATATTTTTAATTAATTTTTTTATTTATGTTACTCTTGTAATAATTAGCTAATGTGTAGCAACTTAAAAATATTTATTTTTGGACCAATGAAAAAAGATAAAAAAAAATATATGATTGGACAACATTAATTACCTACTAGTCTATTATTATGGGTTCAGAGCATCATTTTACAAACTTCAAAATCATTTTTATAATTAAATAAATTATTTGTTTATTTTTTATAGGAAATCTTCCATCAAATAATTCTTCAGCTAATCAATCTCAGTCATTATCTACGCCTGTTAATACATCTGCTTTGGCTGTATTAAGTGGATTAAGTGCTGATAGATTAGGAATTGAGACCCAGAATAGACGTTCTCGTAAGTGATTTAAAAAAAAAAATGTTTATTTATAAATCTCAAATGTACTTTGGTTTTATTAAGTTGGTGGAGTTAACGGACTAGGAAACTTAAGTGCTAGTGATTTAGGCATCGGATCAAGCCTAGGGGCTGCTTTTGGATCTGGTATGAATACTAGTGGAGCTGGATCGATGAATAGTTCTTCATTACATCAAAGTAATTTATTATAATTATATATATATATATTTGTTTTATTAATGTTTTAAAATGTATAGTAATTTAATACAAGTCTTACTATTCAAAGCATTCTTAGTATTTTACTTCATTAGTATTAGTAAATGTATATTTTATTAGGTTAAGGCTACTCGGATAATCTGAGGGATATTTACCACAAACATAATATTTTTTGTAGTATGTACAAGAAATAACCATAAAAATTGTTGAGCTTAATAAGCTTTTCATTACCAAAACAACTTAGATTTCCGTATGTTAGTAAAATGAAAATAATACAATTGTATTATTATTGATTGTGTGGATTAATTATATTATATACTATTGCCTATATTATATTATATTAATATGTTTTATCGGTTCAATATATTTCAGACTCTCTAGGTGGTCGTGATTACGATTCTTTATCACTCAGTGTACGGAATTCAAGCAGCGGTGGTGGCGCTTTTGGTGCAGACTTTAGATCCGGTTTGGGTAATTATTTATTTATACTTTGAAGTTGTATATAAGTTTAAATCAAATCAGTTTTCTTAAGAAAACGTGATCGTCAACATTCCATCTTTAATTAACCTCAAAATTACTTTATTATTTGTAGGTGGAGGTGATATGCATATGGGTATGGGCCCGAAAAAATCTGACACAATTATGGTAAAAAATTTACCATCTAATACAACATGGCAAAGCTTAAAGGATTACTTCCGTGACTGTGGAGACATTAAATTTTCTGAGGTTGGAAGTAAGGGATTTGGAATTATTAGATTTGCATCTGAATGGGATGCTGAAAGGGCAATAAGTATCCTTTTTTTTTAAAATTAATTTTTAAGACTAAATACAAAATATGTTACAAAATTACATTTTTGTCATGCCTACAATGAAAGTTTGGTTTTCGACCCCGGTTGAAGGGTTGGAAAGCGATCTTTTTCGGTCAAGAAAAGTTGAAATCCCTAAAAGTGCCGGACAGTAAAGTGCTGGGAGCGTATTCCCTGCACAACCAGCAACTGAAATGAATACCACGGTCCTTACAAAACAAAAACATTTGGTTACATCTTATATTCATATTATAATCTTGCGTGACGCATAAACATTCAAACATATTTGATTTTTGCTGTTGCCACATAAGTGCGATGAATGTTACCAATAAGCTTATTCTTCCATGAGACTTTGTAGAACTATTTGTTGTTGCATAGATCCCTGCATTACCTTTTCTACAAATGCAGGGGCGTGACAAAAAATAGTATGTGTGGCTCGCGCAGAAAGGCGATTTCAGTCTTGGGCGAAATGCGGCCTGCGACTGAAATAACTCACTTCCCATCCTCGCAACACAATATACTATAGTTTAAAGTAAAAAAAAAAAAAGGTGTACTAATTAGTCAAATATATAAATATAATTTATGACTTTAGTATTTTTAGTATAATATGCCTATTTACTTTAAAAATAAGGAATAATATGGTTTTCCTTAACTATAGAATTTTTAGCTTTAAAAAATATGTCAAGATTTGATGGTCATCTTATTGAAGTAGTATATTTCTAACTACAAGTGTAAGTAACCATTTTTATAACTCAAAAATAATACATAATTTTAATAAATATTCTAGTGTAATACTTAATGTATGTAGACCAGTTTAATTCAATATTTTTTGTAATATAATTATTGTCTTTTTTGGCAGTTACTGAAATTGAAGGCTTAAAATATTTTTCCAATAGGCTAATGACTCAGTGTGTTTGTGTTTTAGAAATCAGTACTGTTTAAAAATAACTTTTTTTGGAGATAATAAGACATTTTATTCTTGGTCTATTTTTATATTTTTGATTTTACTATGTCTATGAGTCAATATCTTCATTTTCCTATTTCAAGAATTGAAAATAAAATTGAATTAGTTTGTAAAATTGTCTTTTTTTTTCATAGTTTGTATTCTTAGTGGTGTGTGAGAATAAATGACACAATCAGATTTATGAAATTTTAATTGGTTTGTTATTTTTATATTTTGAATTTGTTTTCCTCAACCTGTTTGTCTTACACCTAATTTAAATGTCTCACTTTGGCATTGGGTATTTATTTATTTTATACATTTGATGGTATGTGATGTTTAAGATTCGCATTCGAAATTAGAAAAATGTAATTTGTATTCGAAATCTATAATTAAAAATATCTTCGAGTGCAGCTAAATAATATTGAAACATACTTAACATTATATGTTTTGTTGTTTTAAGAGAATAAAAGTTGAGTTTGATGCTGGGAAGTTTCATAATAAATCAACTCTTAATAAATTTTTCATAGACAATTAAAGTATAATTTTTAATCATGTGAAATCAAAATATATATCAAATGAGCTGAAGTATATGATGTGTTTTATTAATATTTTGATAATGTAAGAAAATAAATTGAAGTATGTAGAATATATTATAATTCCAACAAATTTGGGTATAGCAGCCACCTATTAAATTATATTTATATAATGTCAATCAATTTAAAGTATTAAAATATTAAAACAAGAGCGTACATTTATTGAACCGGTTTTTTAATAAACCATTTAAAATTCCATATTTATCAAACAAATTTTAAAGTAAGATCTTATATAGTAAAATTTATAATTTACCTTCGCTCACAAAGTTATAGTGTGATTACGTTTTGATAATGGTATACTTGAAAAATACTGATCGGGAATAGTTCAAAATTCAGAGTATGAAAGCTAGTCCATAAGTTTCTTATAACAAATATCTTAAATTTTGTTCTGTCAATGTAAAAGTATAATATGTGATTATATTTGTTTTGCCATACAACTATAATCTATTATTGGAGGATTGTCTTGTGTTATGTAATCAATTAGTTTATCCTTAATCTTTTAAAAAATATATTTTATATGCATACATATTTATATAAGTATGCATATACTTATAGGATTTTTTTTTGTTTTGTACTTGGAACAGCCTTGGTTATTGAAGTAACCATATTTTCCAGTCATTGTAAAAATAGTAATTTATTATTTATGATCACATATCCAATACTTCATACTGTTAAATATTTTTTTTAGAAATAAGGTGTTTTTGTTTGAACTGAAGAATGGAGTTTTTATAGAAGTGAATAGTTCATTATATTTTTTATTCATCCTTTTAATATAAATTTATTATTCTATTATAATATAAAATCATTACTGACAGAAATATAAATGTATGTTTTATTTATTGTTCATATTGTTTAAAGAAAAATGAATTCTATGTATAAAATAAACTTATTTTCCTATTTCGGTTATTGGTAGAATTTAAGTGAATTCAAAAGTTGCCCCTTTGCTTATTCAATGCTGTTTTATTATTTTAAATGTAATAACAATGCGGTTATTATGGTTGATTCTGAGTGATCTACATGCTCGATCATTGCATTTAAATTTTCTAATAGAGTTCAAGTATTTTTTTATATTAGGCCTTCTTTCGCTGTCCTCTAGTTGTATTTTACTGTTTTGGAGTTTGAAACAAGTAAGTTATTATATTATTTTTTTTTTTGTCTCACGGTTCATTTACGTTTAAATGTGTATAAATAAGTTTATTTTCAGAGCAATTTTATTGAAGACTTATTGACAACGATTAAAGCCATTTTGACAACTCTCAGTTTGATGTTGTATTTTTTGTCTTGTGCTTACAACAGACATGACATACGTTTATGTTATGTAAAATGTTTGGACGTCTTGTCCTACAACAAAAATACATGTCTAAAAATGTCGTCTGTATTAATTATAAGTGGTATGCATTTGTTTTGGTTGGTTGTGTTTTTTGTCAACTCAATGACGACCCAAGAGCCTGCCATCAATCTAGTGCTTCATGCTCAAGATTTCATCTGTTTCATGTTTGAAATGCAATTTTACGTGATCTTATTGCTGTTGAAATCATCACTTGAAATGGTCACTCATAGGATATCCAACTTTTTTCATATGATCAAGGTAGAATCAAAGATAATTATTTGTTAGTTGCACATAATTTGTTAATCATTGATTTAAATTGTAAGATATATAACATTTCTCAAGACATAATTGAATTATGCTGAGAAGTAATCCAGTTGATTAAAATCTGTTATATGAATATTGTTTTTCAAATTTGTTATTAGTTTATGATTTTTATTAGAAAAATATTAAAGGAACCTGCAATTTCCCACAAATCTAAAAACTGAATTCTGAACCTGGCTCCTTCAGTATTTGTGATAGTAATTATAAGTAAATATGGTTTTTACTTTAAAAGTTAAAATATATTATACAGTGTGTAAACAGTAATCGAGAACACTCAATATCTTTGCGTAGAGACCTGCTATTTGAATTCCGTTTTTTTGGCAGTTGTTATGACATAAAAATACACATTTTTATGGTCTTTGAATTTTTTTACTTAATTAGTCACGCGCATGCGCATGTCAACTTTTTTTTTTTAAATGGCAACCCCCTGCTTTAACCACTAATTATTTTTTGCCTATTTTTTTAATAAATTTTGGTAGTTGAATCAACTTTCTAAGTCCAAAATTGACCAAGTTACAGCCAATCAAAAAAAAAAAAAATTAGAAAAAAAAATGCGCTCGATTTTCAGCTTTTTGATTGTAACTCTGAAAATAATTATTTTAGGATTGTTAAACATTGACATTTACGTATTAATAATAAAGCACCGTCGTGTTGAAAAATAATATTACCTCTTAGAGCTAAAGGAATATCATCAAACATCATTGGTAATTCATTTAGTAAAAAATTATAATATCGTCTACCATTGAGTGTTCCATCATAAAAAAATGGACCAAGTAATTTACCACCAATTAACACCAAACGTTTGTTCCCCAAACAGTTTGATTGTTGGTTTCAAATGTCCAATGTGGATTTAGATCGTCCCAGTAACGGTTATTCTGCTTATTAATTACACCATTATTAGTAAACTTGGATTCATCTGTCCATAATATTGAGTTCAAAATTAATGGATTTTCGTCTAAACTGGTCATCAACCACGCAACAAAAGCTAGTCTACGAGGTGCATCACCCTGACGGCTGACGCAAATGCTGAGCTAAATCTGGTCGATATGGATGCATTTATTTTTTTTTTAATATCTTACAAACTGTGGTATGAGATATTCTAAGCTCTCTACCAACGTGCCGTGTTGAACTTCTGGGATTTGCTCGAACATAGGCTAATAGGTTTCCCTCGACCTCTTCACCTAAAGCATCACCTCGTCTTTGTTGTAAATTATTTACCCTTTTAGAAAATAATCCATAGGTTCTTAGATTCCCTTCTAAGTTATAAAAAACACTATGGACAGGATGTTCTCTATCTGAAGTAAATAAAAATAACGTAAATCCATTAAATGTAAAGAAATAAACAACATACTAATTTACGTTTTTTCTGCTGTAATAAGTTATATGATTTATTACACAAATTAAAGAGAAAATTATTCAGTAATTGAAGTTAAAATAACGTATGAATATCACCGTAATAAATAGTTAGAAAAATGTCAATGTTTAATAATCCTAAAATAATTTTTTTTTTTTTTTATTTAAATAAGGCTTCAACTTCGGAGGTTATTAGCCTGTAGTAAATACAAAATACAAAGTAGTAGTCATAGAGTATTGATCTTAAAGCTATGGGGACACATTATGTTTAACAATAGAGGGAATTTGTAGAATATATGTACATTCAATTATTTTTCTAAATTAATTTTGCTAAGCCTATGTTTTTGAAAAAATTGTATATGTTTTTGGAGTTATCTTCGCCAAGTGCTTGTTGCATTGATAAGGGGTTCCCGAGGATTTGTCTGGAGTTGGTGAACTTGGGGCATTCTAGTGTGATGTGTTTGATTGTCAGCGCTTTGTCACAGAGTTCGCAGGTCGAGCTGTCTTCTTTTGTTATGAGGTGCAGGTGTGTTAGGCGAGAGTGTCCAATCCGGGTTCTTGTGATAACTACGTCTTCGTGCCTGGATGAGGATGGGGGAGTTTTCCATGGGTCGATTGATGGTTTAATTTCTTTTAGTTTATTTGTGTTTGGAGTCTTCTCCCACGAGTCTTGCCAGTGACTTTTAGTTAGATTATTTATTTTTGAGAGTGTGTCTTGAAATGTTATTTTATTTATTAGTACCGAGCTGGGTGATGCAATTGCTTCGTTGGCTGCCTTATCCGCTAGTTCGTTGCCGCTTATGCCAGTGTGGGAGGGGACCCATAGAAATTCGATTTTTTTTGTTGTGTTTGATAACTTTTCTTAGATGGATTGAATTATTTCATTTTTGGGGTAAGGATTTTCGAGGGCTAGGAGTGCACTAAGAGAGTCACTAATTATAAGTATTTCTTCAAACACTAAGGTCGTCGCGTGTGAGATTGCATTTTGGATGGCTTGACTTTCAGCGGAAAAAATGCTGGTTTCGTGAGGAGATTTGAACATTGAAGTTTTGTTATTTTCTATGAATGCGAAACCGGTTCCATTTGGGGATTTTGAGGCGTCCGTAAAGATTTTTATGTGGTAAGGGTATTTTCTTTCTATTATTTCTGAAAAGTTATTTATTATAGTTGAGGTTGAGGAGATTTTTTTGTCGAATTCGAGTAGTTGGTATTGCATAATCACACCACGGAGGGGAAGACGGGAAGATAATTTTGTTAAACATAATTGGTTTGAACTTCATTATATCTGCTATGTTCTTATACGTGTCATCGATAGTGCGAGGTATGTTTGGACTGTTATGTATATTCAGAGGTCTTCTGGTTGGAACTTGAGTTTTGTTATTTGAGAATTTAGTTACAAATTTTAGTGTTTCTTTAATCCTTCTAAATTCAAGTGGGAGTTCTCCAGCGTTGCACATAATACTTGCAGTTGGGCTTGTGCGGAAGGCACCTGTGGCTAGTCTAATGCCTTGATTGTGTATAGGATTTAGTATATTGGGAATTTTGCTTCTGGCCGTATTATAAATGACTGCACCGTATTCCATTTTTGATAGTATAGTTGCTTTATATATAGTAATGAGGCTATTTTTTTCAGAGCCCCAAGAGTGGTGAGATAAGGTTTTCATAATTTTCATGTTGTTGTTTGCATTTATTTTGAGGTTTTTTAGGTGTGGGTTCCAATTTAATTTGTGATCGAAAGTCATACCTAGTATTTTTATTTTATCTGTATATGATATAATGGTGTTATTTAAATTGATGTGAAATAAGTTTTCATTACGTTTTTTGTGGAAGATGATACTTTGTGTTTTGGATGGTGAGAAATTGAAGCCTGTTGTGGTTGACCACTTGAGGAGTTCATCCAGAGCTTGCTGGATGAGTCCTAAAATAATTATTTTCAGAGTTACAATCAAAAAGCTGAAAATAGATCGCATTTTTTTATGTAATTTTTTTTTTTTTTGATTGGCTGTAACTTGGTTAATTTTGGACTTAGAAAGTTGATTCAACTACCAAAATTCATTAAAAAAATAGGCAAAAAATAATTAGTGGTTAAAGCAGGGGGTTGCCATTTAAAAAAAGGGCGGGTAAGTGTATGTCGCTCTGCTGTACAGTAGGTTACAAGTGAGTCACTGTAATGGGTTGTGTTCGATTTTAATCCAATGATATAATATCATTGAATAAGAAAAACGATTCTGAGCGAAGACGGTCAGTCAGTCTATAATATCTTACTAAGTCTATAAATGTATTTGATGATATTATTGTGAATAAAGTAATTAATTTTAGTATTATACGCATTAGTATTTACTATAGTTGGTTAAATTCATTTTTCTCAAAAAAATTATATTTTAAAATGCCATTGCGTGTATATAAAATATAACAATATATTCTAAAAGTTTCATATACCAACAAATAATATTTTTAAATTATATCAAAATAACTAAAATCATTATTCTTGGTTTAAATATGAAATTTTGTCTAAATTTGAAATTAAAATGTCTGTAAAAAATAAATGTGTTGATATATTTTTTAGATTTTTTGGTTACAGTATGATTTATTTATGAGAATTTTTGTTTTAAATTTTCAACACTTAGTTATAAAAACTGAACATTTTATAATTTTTTAATTACAATGATTATATAATTTTCGAGATTTTGACAAATTTTGTCAAAATTCGAACTTTAAATGCTTATAAAAAAAAATCGTGCCTATGTATTTTTAAAATTTTTCAACTGATGTTGTAACAATATATAAAAAAGCTTGTATTAAATTTTCAGACTTTTTGGCCCACCAAATAAAATTTTATTGACAATTATAAAAAAAAAAACTAAAAAAATTTAAAACTAAAAATGTCTGTAAACAGCTCAAAACAAATCGAAATATTTTCAAAATTGAATGGTGTATAGAAAATGAGAATATAAACATTTAGTGACATTTTCATGCATCTACAATTATTCGTTTTGAATTACAACCAAATAAGAAAAACGCTACATGAGAAATCGAGTGAATATCCTATGTTGTAAAATTATGAACTTAAAACACTCATAAAAAATTATTTTTAATTGCTTTTAGATATTTTATTTTTGATAAAAGTAGAAAAACTTACGTTAAATCTTGTGTTAAAATTTAAAACCTTAGATTTAAAAAAAAAAAATTTTTATGAATTTTTAACTCTAAATAATTTTCAAATTTTCGTCATTTTTACGTATTTTGTCAAAATTTCAACTTTGAATGCTTAGAAAAAAAAATTGTGACTCAGATTTTTAATATTTTTCATGTGCCTTTGAAACAATATATTAGGAGCATTCTATTAAATTTTCAAGAATTTTTAACGAATAAATAAAATGTTATTGATTTTTAAAAAAAAAAACCAAAAAGATTGGAAATTTAAAATGTCTGTAAACAGCTCAAAATAAGTCAAAATATTTTGAAAACGGTATGTTATATAGAAACTGCTTATATAAACATTCAGTAAAAATTTCATGTATTTACCGTCATTTTTTTTAGACTTACACCAAAAACCAAAATCGATTTTATCGAAAATCAATGTTGCGTAAAAATTCCCGTTTTTTCCTTAATTTTCCATTTGTTTTTCACGGTACTTTTGAAAACTGTGCAACTTAGGTTAGTTGGTCATCATCAGAGTCATCAGACTCGGAATCGGAAGTGTTTCCGGTAATGGTTAAGACATGTTGATTCGAGGGTTCCGCATCCAACATGTCATCAGTGATGAAGTCGATCTCGCATAACTTCTCTTCCTCTTTAATAACGTGGCTTATAAAATTTTTCCACGTGTCGTATATTGTAGACAGTCGTCAAAATAACATTATTTAATATGTATGTTGGAAGGGTGGGGATATTTTAAATTATAAATTATTGAAGTAGGTCGGGCCAGCGAAGTAAGATGTGCTGAGGCGACAATAATATTTTCTATAATTCCCGTTTTCCCTTAATTTTTTATTTGTTTTTCACGGCACTTTTGAAAACTACTGGGAAATTTTAACTTTTAACCCCCAAAGTACGAACTAGATTCACTTTCCTATCAGAAAAGGTACTATTGAAGAAAATCTAAGCACTTTTACTGTCCCAAAACGTGATGACAGACACAAAAAAAATTAAAAAAAAATAAAAATAAAAATAAAAAACACACATCATTGTAAAACCAATACATTCATCGCTCCGCTCAGAATCTAAAAAAAAGTTGACATGTTCATGCGCGTGACTAATTAAGTAAAAAAATTCAAAGACCATATAAATGTGTATTTTTATGTCATAACAACTGCCAAAAAACGAAATTCAAATAGCAGGTCTCTACGCAAAGATATTGAGTGTTCTCGATTACCGTTTACACACTGTATACCACTGACTAACATAATTTACAGAATTGATTTTTTAATCTGTTTTAAATTTATTTTTTCCTTAGTTCATGTTTTAAACATTCCTATTTAGTTATTGACATAAATTATTAAATCATAATTTATGTGTTATAACACTGAATATAAAATATTAGAATGTTATTTGTATTTGTTTACACACAGGAAAACAAAATTGATACAAAACTTATTTTGCCAGATTACTTTGCAAATTGTTTAGAAGATACTAGATTGTTACATATGGAGATATTTGATATAATGGTTAATGTAAATAGAATATATGGGCTTAATACATTAACCCTAATTATTCAATCAAGAATTTTGCTGGCCATAAACTTGTATTCATATATAACAAGTTTTTCATTAATTGAACTTGTAGAGAGTATGGCAACATTTCAAAGAGTTGCATTGCTATGTTATT
The DNA here is from genome assembly GCA_027563435.1 of Nasonovia ribisnigri. Classification (NCBI taxonomy): domain Eukaryota; kingdom Metazoa; phylum Arthropoda; class Insecta; order Hemiptera; family Aphididae; genus Nasonovia; species Nasonovia ribisnigri. The sequence continues at coordinate 48,784 of JANEHU010004664.1, read as the reverse complement.
GCTGTGAACTGATCAAACGAAATGTTAGTTCTAAATAATTCTTTTTGATTAAATTGTATGATTACATAAGACTAAATAGTTTTCAGGAAAATATTATTAAAAGTATGGTTAATGAAATGGATACAAATTTATTGCCAGGGGAAAATTATAAGCAACAGGCGAGTGTAAATTCTTTAAGTTTAAAGAATTTGTTTTATTGATTATTTATTTAATTTTTCTTTAGAGACTTTTATTTAATCACCAAGTACAAAAGTTGAAGTTTGATTTGGATGCCTTAGAAATGTTTCCAATAAATTTAGAAACACTCTTATCTGTAAGTTGAATAAATTAAATTAAAATGTACTTTGGTTATGGTATACAATGCGTTCACAATATAAGCCAAGTGGCGCCCCTAAATATTTCAGCTGGTTGGCCTTGGGGCTCCGAACAAAATTGTATTTTTGGGAGATTCAAGAGAGTATCAAAGTACAAGTTTTAAGAAAATGTCTACATTTTAACTCTTTCAATATGTGATATGGATGTGCATTTCAAATTAATTGATTTCAAAATATGTTAAAAACCCACATATGTTACATACACACAGGTTTAAATAATTTTAATATTTCATAGAATAGTCGGAAATTTGAAATATTTATAGCATAGTCGTTGAATGTTTAGTGGTTGTTAGTAAGAGGCATTTTTACCATAATAATTATTATAAAATCTGAGCTTTTTTCATATATTCGATAAACCTTTAACAATTTGTTTTTGTAATTTATCCTAGTTTACAAAAACTATAACACATTGCAAAATCTATTTAGATTTTGTTATTTAATAAGCAGTAATGTATATTTATATATTTTCTGTGTACAAATAGTAATATTGTGAATATCATGAATTCTCGAGTATGAACTAAACATGGTTTAAATATCTCTAAAAAGAGCAATTATTTGTAAATTTCAACTAACTGGAGTACTGATACATTGTCAATTTTGGAAATCAGAAAATAACTTTGAACGCCAAAATAGTTTTATAAAAAGTATTTGAATCTGATAAAAAAAAAAATTGCATTAAAGAAGTTTGAAGAACTAGTATATATTATATAATTCATAATAGGTTTAATACTTATAATAATTTATTTAAAAACAAAAAATTAATAATTTTAATCACCTGTATTTTACTATTAACTTTTTACGCCTTGGAATTTTTGGTAATCTACCGTAGAAAAAGATTGTGGTTGCTATTTAAAAAATAGTTACTTGTATTGCGCAAGCTAGTTCCTGAAAGAGTTAAAATGTGTCCTTAAACATAGGTACTTTAATACTCTCTTAAACATCTGATAAGTGATAACCCCATTTTCCTTTATGAACACACTGTTTTTTAATTTGTTAATTATTTGGTCAGTAGCTGTGTAATTAAAAATATGTCTCAGATATTGTACTACAGCTTTTTTAAATATTATTTTTACTTATATTTAAAAAAAATACAGTATATGTATTTCAAAATTGAATGGTTTGACACTTTGGTAACTAATGCTAATCTTCTAGGTGATACAGAACACACTACTTATTAAAATTGTATATAATGTTTTTATATTATTGACAAATCAATTTTATACACTCATGATCTTTGTAACAAAATTAAAGCCATAATAAAAATACGCAAGATATTCACGGTGATAGGTTCATTTTGATACAAGATCATGGGCCTATAAAAATTGACTTATGCTTAGCAATTCATGCTTTCATGGTACATATTGATGATAAGTCATGGAACACTTATAAAAAAAAATATTAAATATTAAATACAATTGAAACAAGTATAGAGTATTCTTTATTACCTATTAGATTAGCATTTGCTATCATTTTTCAAAATTCAACCAATTTTACAAATTTTTTTTTTCTATATTATAAATAAACAACTTTACAAAATGGCTATTTTCAAATTTCAAATTAAAAACATTTCCCAGGTAAAAATGAACTATTGGTCACATTATATTACATTAAAAAAGTGCACCACAATATCTACATTATATTTTGAGCTAGAGATTCTGGCCATCCAATTAGTTAATATACTGTATATAGTATTTAAATATTATATAATGTATGTCATGACATGTATATTATCACATAATATTTTGATGTATAAATTTATTTTTCAGATATTAATAACTACTGCAAGTTACCTTCTTCTATTCAACCAATTAAATTTAACTTTATAAAGCTAATAAGTTTAATCTGCAACATTTATTATTAAATAATTAGTATTTGTTTTAATTAATTGTTTGGCCAAATATTAAATTATTTTATATAATTACTGATACAACAACTGCCTAGTTTGTCTTGTATAACTATTACATACATGCAATTTAATATGTACAATGAAGTTGTCAATTGAAAATTTATCAAACAAATTAGGAAATTGAATTCTGATCTGCTGTCAAGATGGGTTTTGCTGAACTAAGTCATGTGAAGTCTAGTCCTTAATTGTTTCATAACTAATAAGTATTTTATTAGAAGGACATGAACATTGAAAAAATAACTAAAATGTTGGATCAAATTAAAGAATGAATAAACATTTTTTTGTTAGAGAAAGATTATTTTTTTATTTAGCTATTTTATTAATCTACACATAGTACTAATGTACAATATGTTAATTTTTGAATATAATTAGAATGTGGACTTAAATTACTTGCACAAGTTACCCGGATAGTAAGAACTAAAATAATAATTGGTAATTTGGTGTAAAATAAAAATTATAAAATCTGAAAAAAAGTGTTATGATTATTATATATATATATTGGTTATTGTTACCTATAATATTAATTAAATTATGAAAATACATTTAACTAATTTGATGTAAGTCTATCTTGATTCAAAAGTATAATTTTAACTTGTACAAATAAAATAATTAGAATATATGATACAATACACAATAAACTGAATACAATTGAATATATTCAATAGTAGTGTAAACATTAATATGAAATTAATTATTAATTGTTTTTTATTACCCAAGAACAATACACCATAACAAAAAAAATAATTATAATTATACAAAAGTATCTATAACTGGATTTTTTATTATAATTAAAATTGATTTGTCAAACTAAATATTTAAACTTTAGTTTTGAGTAGCTGCTAATTAAATACCAGTTATTTATTATTGACTAGAATAAAACCATAAGAAATTTTTTTGACACCTTCCATAATAAGATCACTAAAATTAAAATTCCAATAACAAATATTAACTTGATTAACAAAATTTCTGTAGGAACTTTGACTTCTTTTACTAATTTATTATTCAATAAATACACCATTTTACTTTCTTTTAGTAATCTAAGTTTCGTTTCGTCATCTAGCTTTTCCGCCAAAGCGTTCATTTCATTCCGCAATTGATTCTTTGCCTCTCTTACATTAATATCAAAGTAAAATGCTTCAGATCCTTTTCCATCTGAGAAAGCCATCCTTTGTTTAGCCATCAGTATTTGACCTCCAGATAAAATGCCCATATACATATGATATATAAATGGCGACAACAGAACATGATTTTCATTTTCTAAACATGATAAGTAGTTGGAGTATTCAGCCATGGCTTTAGTTGTTGGGGAGGGCCATTTTTCTCCTAAATAATGTCGTAAGCTGCTTTCAAATGGTTGTGTACGAAACAATCCATTAATTTGGCCAAATTTATGTAAGTTATAATTTTCTTCTTTTTTCATAGCAATCTCTAGATACTGGTATACAACATAAAATCGACGTAATCCTTCTACCCACACTTTGCTATCAGTCATTCCTGAAATATATAATATCTGTGATTATTTCTCAAAGAGATTTTGTTTCTTAGAAATTATTTTAAGTAAATAAAATCTTAAGATCATGTAAGATGAGTTAGTGGCAGTTATAAGTAAGGACTAGGGGTCAATAACATTAATATAAATTATAAGAAACATTTTTCATTTTAAACTGAAATAATACTAATAATAATAGTAGTAGGTTCAGATTAGTCTATAAGAATATTTCACTAAGTAAAAAATTGAATCTTTAAAACCATTAGTTTTTAATGTTATCTTACTCATAAGTTTAATGATGGGTACTTAACCACCCTTATATTACAATGAACAGCACAGAAATTATTAAACTGAACAAACATTGACCATATTCTATGGGTTAATAGTCCTCTTTGCACTTAAAATGTGTAAAATTTTAGAAGTGTGGAATAAAGTGGAGTATGTTGCATTAATAGTTGTAGTAATCTTCTACTTCTGATAACTGTTTAAACATTCAAAAATATCCTCTTAACATTTATCCCATTTAGTATGAGTGGGGTTTGACACAAAGTCTTGGTCTACCTACATCATCCAATTAAATAGTGATCCTATCAAAAACTTAATTATAGTTGTAACTCATTAATAACTCAAGTGATTTCAAATAATTAATATGTTTAGAAATCATAAAGTAATGAGTAATGACTAGAGCGCGGATTTCTATGCAATTGCATATTTTTTTCCTTTTAATATTTTTGGATTGTTGTCAGTTATCTCCATGAATCATCATAATTTGAAGCTAATGGTGAAATTTGTTTTTGCATATTTCTGCATATTTAAAGGTTATTGCATATTTTTGCATATTTTGGCAAAATTCAAAATTTATTGCATATTGAAGCGAAAATTTAAAAAAATTTACAAAATAATATTTTGTCAAGTAGAAAAATTAAAACTAAATTTCATAGTCACCAAATAATAATTTATATATATATTATTATTTAAACTTTTATAAGATAAATAATCGATTACGACGTAAACTTAATTGCTGTGTCAGTCGGTTATCGACATAAAAATAAAGGTGTGTCTACCTATAGAACTGATAAACGACACAGCTTCACAGAAGAAAAACTTGAAATGCATATGATTATTCATTTTAATAATAAATAAAATTTTAAAAATAAATTAAGTTTTTCAGAAAATTCCCTAAATTTTTTTTTATTAAGTATTTAAGTAATTAATTATTATAAGTTTTATTGTAAATTTTAAACAAATATAAAATTTTTGCATATTTTTTACATTATTTCATGATTTTGACTGCATATTTTGTTGCATATTTTCATGATTTTTACTGCATATTACATGGCATATTTCGATACTTTTAAGTGCATAAAAATCCGCGCTCTAGTAATGACTAATATTGGGTTGGTTCGCCTAAGGGGAACAAAATTAAAACAAAACCGTTTGTATTTTGTTAAATTAATTTAGATTGTCCTTTCTATATTGGAAAATCGAAGTTTAGTTAAGTATAATACTGGACCAGACATTAAAAATAATATTTTAATTTTGAATTGGTTAAATTTATTTATTTATCGAATAATGAGAAGAAATCCATATTAAAACATAATGTTATTGCACCAATATATTATATTTTAATTAAGAATATGACAGTTTAAAACTTAATTTATTACCAATGGTCATTTTTGCATTAATTAAGGCATCACTAATTCGATGTTCTTTCCTAGTGGCTTTTCTCATTCGCTCGGTAAATTTGATTTCTTCAGCTGCTGAAGATGGCGGATTTTTATTATTGTCATTATTTTCCGTTTCAGTTAACATAATTATCAAATCGTCTATTTTATAAAATAGATAGGGTTTAGTTAAACAGTAATGCTGGATTTGAATTGAAAACAATTAATGGTACATCATGCAATCATTACATATTTAATACAATAATACTATACATTTTTATTAAAACATAAATTGTTCAGGTAAGTTAGGTAACACAAAAATACACTGCACATAATAGTTCTGACTTTTGTGATAATAATTATTAAAATTTATAATCACTGAATGCCGTTCTATGCTTTAATCTATTCTGTGCTATAATCACGGTTAGAGATAATATTATATTATCTTTAATAGACCACTGTACAGCTGCAGCTGCTTAGGTTTTTTCTTGAAGCAAAATAATTCGAAAGTTTCCCGGGATTTCCTCCTGAAAAAACAATGATTGGATTATATTGGTATTCAGTCGAAAATCAAAATATCGAAACCAAAATAATTTTTTCTCATTGCTACTTAGGCCAATCCTAATTTAGACCATAATCTACTGTACAATAATATAATATCGTTATTCGATGCGAATTGTTGTGTTTTTTTTTTTGGGAGTAATAATGTATATTTATTGTTCTTGCTTGAATAATAGCTTTATTATACTTTATTCCTCAAAATAAACAAATCATTGAAATTATTTTATCTAACGTTACAAGTAAGTTCCTGTAATGATGAAAATATAATTTTTCTAAATGTTAATTGTTTTATTATATTATAATAAGTAAAAACAAACAAGTATATTATTATATATACCTGCCTATCTAGATATAGCATTTAATTTAATTTGTCATACAAATAATTATAATAACATGCTTAGTAAAATAATAGTTAAATTTGGCTTAACGTGAAAATAATGTTTGATAGATAAATTGACTATTAAAAAAAGTGTTGAAAGAAAAAAACTTGGCCAACTATTTTTAATTTTGTACCACGTTCAGACGAATGAGCTACAGACCACCATCTATAGACACCCAATTTTTTTTTGTTCATTATTTATTTTTATAGATACCTACGAAACGTCTTTCATGTGAATACTTAATAATCGATAACTGTAGTATGTAAACGATTAAAAGTGTTTTGACAGTTTGACTTACGCACAAATTTAAAAAAATAAATGAATATAATTTTTTTTTCCCGATTTATATAAAATTTGGACAGACGAAGATGTGCTGCAGTTTATGCTATAGCACACTCCTTATAGTTGGACCTATGAGTTATGGGTCCTCAGTAAAAATATTCTGTTATAAGACTGTAGATTGTGTGATATCAAATGACAAACATTGACCATTATGACAACACTCTTACACGAAATTAAAATTGAAAACTATTTCCACTGTCGTCTTGTCTGCAGTGCAGACTGCAACCACATTAGAAACTTAAACAACATTATAACTATAATACTTATAGTTTACTATTATCATAATCTGTCACGTACTGCATAGTCGTTTCTACGGGGAGGCAGGGTGGACAGCTGGTCCCCAGTGAGATTTGCGACCTGTAACATATTTCTCGACTCTCGTCAACTAGATTCCAGAAATGGTCTATCCCAAAAATATGGGTGAGCCCGTTTTCCTCCTAAAATGATATACCGTTTTCCTCAGGTGTCCATTTTCCTCCAAATATTACAATTTGTCTATGGTTCTTTTTTTCAAACAGGTATTGAGGTATCCATTCGTTTTAGAAATGTCTTATAGGTTAATAAAAAAATATAGGTACTTACCTGAATAATTGTTAGTAATTCGATTCGATTTTTATTTGTAAGAACTATTATATTTGTATTAGGTATTTAGGTGGATGGGTAGCGGAGGGACACCCCCCCCCCCACTAAATCCCTATTATAATATACAGGATCCAATTTTTTCTTCTATATATTCCTGATGCCCAGCATTACTTTTGTTGCTTTAAGCTTTTAAGTAGGTATTATGTTACAATTTGGGCAGTATTGATCATAAATACTTATAATAAATAGAGTATAATACTAAGTATAGAAGTAATATTAATTAACATTCCGTCCAATATTAAATCTCCTTACAACAGTGAACAGTCCCATACAATCTATATCCTGTATATTTTAGTCTCCATAGAACGGTAACTCCTTCATAACAGAAAATCGAGGTATCGTCGGTATCAAGTGATTCCATTTTAAGGAGGTTTTACTGTACAATTATATGTTTTTATAAAATTATAAAGTACTTTGTACAGTTAATATTTAAAATATTTGTTACCTAATCTATTGGACATTTCTAGGTTGATGACTGGTGCCCACTATACGGTTTATGATAGATCTCGAACCGTGGTGTTCACGTTGCAGTCCAGTGTTAAACTAATAAAAAATATAAAACATAAAAGTATAAATTCTTGTATTTTATATAAACTATATACCTACCTATTACCTTTAAGGGTAGGTATACGCCTATATCTATCTATATAATAAGACCAGATGATGTATAAGGCCATATTATTTTCAAACTATTAAGATTTTTATACTACTTGAAGATAAATATAACTTGTGTTTTTTATACCTATATCAGTACCCCCATCCTTTTCTATCGTAAATTATTCCTGAAAATGACGATGTATCAAAATCAAAATTTGAACGAGTAATTTTTGTTATTTAACTTTGTCCTAATGGGTTTGGAAGATATGTGTGTTTTTATTATTATTATTAATACACAATCTATACCTGCAAACACAATAATAATAAGAGTACCTGAGTACCTATGACTTATGAGCTATATAGACTAAAAGAAAACTTGAACACTATTTGATTTCACATTTCATCATAATTAATATGAATCAATCATTTAAAATTTGTAAAAATGGTCTATAATAAATATAATAAATATACTACCTATATAGGTAGATAAAATACCTATTACAATAATTTGTATTTTATATTTTTATAAAACCATATTTAAGGACTAGAATCCTTACTATAGACATTTGAATAACTGAGTAAATAATCGTTCAAATTTTGAATTTAGTACATACAAATTTGAAAAATAATCAAAAGTGTGAGGTTTTCGGATGTTACCATATTTTTAACATAAATGTGAGTGGGGGAGGTGGTAGGGGAAGGTATTCGATCCCACACAACTAAAAACTATATTTTTTTTGGGGGGGGGGGTGGGGCTAACCCGGCTTAAGACATTTTGAGGCTCAGGGGCCAAAGTTTAAAATGAGGTCGCTGTACGAAAAAAAAAATAATATATAAATATTATGTAGCTGTTAAAATGTTGCTAAAAATAATCATCGATTTTTTTTAAGTATGCCGTGTATGCAGACTATAACGATAAAAGTAATGGAGAAATCTGAGGCCTCTAAATAAATTCCAACTACCGAGGCCCGGGGGCCGGGGCCATGGCCCCCCTGCCACCCTTAATCCGGGCTTGTTGGGGGGCGGTATAGGGATATTTGAGGTGCTAAGCCCCATCAAGCCCCCCCCCTACAATTGTACAAGTGTTTGCTAAAACCTAAGTGGCCAAACTCATGATAAAATCACGGCCAAACTTAGTCCGTGGTTGTAGCCTGCTTCTGGCAGCGCTGTTAGGATGTGTAATATGTCCGTATCTAACTTCAAACTGACCTTGATAATATTGATTTTTTTGTTGATAATCCGATAAAGGCGTTCTAAATTTCTGATAAGAAAGTCCAATTTTATGAGAAAATTAAATAAATAGATGGATAATTATTAACTAATGTAAAAATGAAAACAATACTTAAAATGTTTTAATTAACATTTGTTTCGATTTGTTGGTGATATGACGCTATTTCAGTATATTAATGTATGTGTTAAAGATGAAGAGATATAATTTGGGAACTTAAATTTATAAATTTGATCACCAATATTTGGTGTAAAACGTCAAAATGTAAGTGTAATAATGGGTATCTTTACCTTTGAAGATTAACGGTTTAGAGGTGAGAATATTAAATTTGTTTAAAAATGTATTTTAATTTTAATTATTCATTATTCAACATAAGATCTGTTTTAAAATAGAATAAATAAAAATAAGTATATATGTCTGATGTAAATATTTATGTAGTCTTGTAATTTTCTTAACAAAAAAGTTTTCTATATAGTTATTCATCTATTAACTTAATTTTTCATTTTAAAAACATTTTACTGCAATAGGTATCTATTATATATTTATCTTAAAGACAATATAGTTTAAGATTATAAAAGCTTGATTAACCGATGCAGGTAGGTAATAATAATCTTAAATTATATGTGGATATTAAGAAGTTTCATTAATGGTTGACTAAAATAATTAGTGAAACGTATGTTTTTGAGAACTTTTAACCTAAACATGAAATCTTTTTACTTATTTAGTATAGGTATTATATATTTTAACTTATCTCTAAATACAATTTATTTTTATTTTTGCATCATTTTGTTAATATTTTAATAACAATTGAATTCCTTTAGATTTTTTTATTTTACCAACAATGAATATAATGCGAAAACTACGTGGTAGTAATACTGCCACATCTACAACTGGTGAAAATTCTCGCCTGTTTGAAGAAGATTCTAGTCAACATACTGCTCTTGGTTTAATGCATTTAAAGAAACTTTTTACTGATTACATTCATACATCACACCTCCTTACTGACAAAGAACGTAGTACAAAACTGTATACTATGATTCCTTTATTTTGCAAAGTAAATCATTTTATTAAATTAAATTAAATACATTTTAAAATGTTAACATTATTTTTAATTAGGTTTTTGGCAGAAGTTCTTGTGCAGAAATTATTGAAAAATTTTGTGACATTAATAGCTGGTGCTCAGAAATGTCAGCTCTAATGGTTGCAGAAATCCGGCAACGTGCGTCTAATCAATCAACAGAAACAGCTAGTAGAGCTATTGCTTGCTTTTTAGAAATAGAGAACTGTGAAGAATCTAGTAATGGATGGATGCTTTTATCTACATTAAACTTATTAGCAGCTACTAACCAACCATCTCTTATAAAAGTATATCTATATAACAATTGTGTAGGTTTCTTTTTATACATCATTTCTTTTTATTTTAGATAATGGTATCTGCATCTCTTCCTTCAACATTAGTAAAATGTTTGTATCTTTTTTTCGACTTGCCTCCTTTGGAGAACGAAGATAAAAAAACTGATCAAAGCGATTTTACTCCAAAAGAACGTCGTATTTTGTTGCAAAAAATATTTGTGCAAATATTAGTGAGACTGTGCAGTAATCATTTACCAGCTGAAGAATTAGTCACTAAAGATGATTTATCTTTATTATTCTCTGCTATTACAAGTTCTTGTCCATCTTATAATGCTGTGTGGAGAAAATCTTCTGCCGAAGTTTTAATAACAATTTCACAACATGGAATTACACCAAAAGTTATACAGTATATTCATGGTATGTTTGGAAATACATTTTTAATTTAATTTTTAAAGTACCTATGAAGTATAAGTATAATATCAACTAAAATATTTAATTTTGTTATAGGAAAGAACTGTATTGAATTGTGTGTTGAAAATATGCGACAATGTGCAGATTTAAGTCCATTAGAAGTAGTTGATATGTTTGTTACTGTATCTTATTTTTTAAAAGATTCGTCTGAGATATCACAAGTATTACTTGATGACTTTAATACAGCACAAGGTTATACATTTCTATCAGACTTTCTTGTCAGGTAAAATAAAAATATTTCCTTTCTGTTGTGCTTTTACTTGTTAACTGAATAAAATATTATTTACAAAAATAATGTTTCCTTTATTGTGATAATATTCAGTTTGGAAAATGACGAATCTATTGAAGCCCTTGAAGCGATGAGGAATCTTGTATTGATAATTGCATCTCTTTCTATGAGTGGTTATATTGAACTGAAACCAAATCAAGAACAACCTGATTCATTGTTACAACTTTTAGGATTTACTTTACCTCAACCTACCGGGCGTGGTTAGTATAAACATATTTGTTTTTTGTGTTCTTATATATTTTATATACTTTATAATCAAACAATTTACTTTAGGTCAAAGTGTACGGAATATATGTGCATTCAATGTTCTCCAAACTACATTTATTCGATCTGATTCTAGTGCATTGTGCTGTACAATTCTTGATGCAATATCAAATGTTTATCATTCTGATAATGCCAATTATTTTATATTGGAACCACAAAATACATTGCCAGAATTTACTGAACATATACATTTAAAAAATCAACAGATCCAAGATAAATTTTTCAAGCTTTTAGAGTTTATTGTTTTTCAACTTAATTTTGTTCCAATGAAAGAATTAGTTTCAATGGCTCAATTATTAAAAACATGTAGCTCTACGGAATGTACTAGAGTCTGTTTACAGACTCTATTAAATATACTTAAGCACAATAATACATTTAAAGATGTATTTAGAGATGTTGGAATACTTGAGGGATTATCAAACAATTTAAGAAACTACACTCAAGACTATCTCTCTGATTGTGAATCAAAAGGTAATATTTTAACTATTTTAAATTATTTTATGGAAATATATTCTAGAACTGGTGTCATTTAAAATTGTTTTAAATAAATGGAAACAACACGTATTGTTGTTATTAACTTGTTATTTTTGATATCGTACATTTTGTTATATTAAGACGAGAAACATGATGGTGATCTAAAACGTGTAATCAACTTAACTGCTGAATGTTTAGTCAATCTTATGATATCTTCGCCAAAAAATTGTAAAGTTTTCAAAGAATGTGGCGGTGCTCAAGTACTGTACATTATACTTGAATATCCATCAACTCGTCAGTATGCAACAGGTAATTGTACCTATACTCCTGCTCATGAGATAAGGGACTTGTGCCTCAACAAAAACTTGTCCAAGAATTCATATCCCCCGTACTGCCTTTTATCACAACTGATAAAATGTTCACTGTCCACCGATCAACATTGGTAGGCAACGCAGTACCGTGTTTATCATGCCACCAGGAGTATCTGAGTGGGATAGTGGAGGGTATAGAGGATATTCGTTGGCGGTTAATTGTATGCACAAAACAAGTTCCTTATTTCATTGTCCAGAGTTTAATTATTCTTTGTTATTAAAATAAAACTTTGGAATTGTGATTAAACATATGTATATTTGTAATATTTAGCTATATTACGAGAAATGATATTAAGCACTGGCGGTGAAGAAGAAATGTCTACACTTTTGGGCACCCTCCATACAGCTGATAATACTTGTTTACCATTAAAATCTAGTATTTTAAAATTATTTTTGAGTTGTATGAAAGAAAGTCACCGTACAAGAACCATGTTTCGCAAAGTAGATGGATTTGTTTACGTAATAAGTGCATTGGTGTCAATGGAAGGCTGGTTTTCAGATGAAAAACGTGTTGATCAGGAAGCTTTAAAGTTTGCCTACATAATTTTTAATACAATTACCATAGCTATGCGCTTTGAACCAGCAAATGCAAAATATTTTCACCAAGAAGTAAATTGAATCAAACAACTTTAATTTTTTAATTTTTTCATTATATTTATTATTTTTTTATTTAGATTTGTTTGACAAGTTTATGTGACACTTTAAGATTATTAGGTTGTTTTTCAAATGAAATTCAACTAGATGACTATATTGATTTAATAACTACATCATTAGAAGAAAATGTTTTTCATAACATATTCACAAGCAACACAAGCAACCCTGTGTAAGTATCATTGAAATAATTTAATAAACATTTTATTTTTTACACATTTTTTTTTTTTATCAGTGTAACAAAAATTTAAATTTCATTTTCAATCATATTTTATTTTTTTGATAATATAGATAGAATAAATGAAAAAGATCTCATATGTTCACTATCAATTCTTGTGTTAAGAATTATTAATCAAAATAAGTTAAAAGTAAATTTTAATTTGATTCATGTCTGTTTTTATGGAAATAGCTAATAGGTAGTAATGTTTGATTTTCTTAAATATACTAATATAAATTTAGTTTCGTTAGTGAGTATTAAAAATAACGTTATTCTTGTGCTGTGATTTTAACAATTTGAATAAAATTTTATTGAAAAATAATACTAAGTTGAGTAATATTGTATATTATATTATAACTGATTTTTAATAAGAAAAACAAGTCTATAGATATTTATCAAAAACTTAATTCTTAAAAATTTTGTTTTCAGAATTACTGATAATGTTCCAAAGTTTCTATCTTATGCCTGTATAATAATGAGAATGCTTTATGATGTTGCTCTTGATTTATATGATAAACAGAGTAATACCACTGTTGTATCATTTAAGTCACCTGCCCATAGACGATACAGCGAAGTTTGTTTTATTTATTTTTTTAATATTCAATAAAGAGTTTAAATACTAATTTTAACTAAATTAAGGTGGCTACAAAACCTTTAGATTGTCAAAATAATAATCGTCGTGCAATTCAACTCAACTTAACTCCTCCTGCACCAGATCCTATTATTGTTCACGCTGGTGTTGTTATTGCTATGTTACAACTTCTACCATCAATTTATAATCCAACGGCTCCTAAGGTATTATATATATAATTTTTTTTTAATTCAATTATTTAGTGTATAACAACTTAAAATATTTTCTTTGTTTATTTAGCTATCACTTACATTGCAAGTGTATATAGGTGAAGTAATCAGATCTTTAGTTCGTGGTGAAAGAAATCAACAGCTTCTATGTGATTCTGGATTTCCAACTACTGTTTTAAAAGTAGGGCGAATAGCATTATTGGAAGAAACGCATCCACTTCATACAGTGTTTCAGTATATGTTAGAGCGTTTAGCTATTCAGCTATTAGAACCAAAAGATTTGCGAGAATTTTTGAGACTTGGAGAACCCCTTTGTTGTGTCCCATTAGATTTACTGGACTGTTGGATAAGTCACAGTAGTAAAAAACCAGGTGGAACAGTACCACTAAGCCGTGTTAAAACTCTTGTATCTATGACTACCCCTAGAGATCCTTGTATGCTTGCACTACCACCATTTTTTGAAATGGATTTGTCTTCTGAGGGTTTTGGGTGCTTATTTTTACCCAGTATTGCTCCTCAGTCTCCAATTAGTGGACCTTCAGTTGTTAATGTTGCTACATTAACTACTCCTGATATGAATGTAATTGGTGGAATAGGAACTGGTTAGTATAAAAATTTAAATTATGTATAATCAAGTATATTTAAGACATATTGTTTTTATAATATAAAAATATTTTTCTTCTTTTAAGGTGATCGAATGTTTCCGCCTCAGAGTGGTCTAAGCTATTCAACTTGGTTGTGCGTTGAAAAGTTTTCAGAACCAAGAAGTGACCCTCACCCTGTTCGGCTTCTGACCTTAATAAGAAATGTGCAAAATACTAGAGACCATTTAGTTTGTTTAGCAGTAGTGTTGTCTGCTCGAGATCGAGCACTTACCATATCCACCCAAGAGACTCCAATATCAATGAGTATGTTACATTATTTCTTATACTTGATATTTATGATTTACAATAATTTAATAAAACTTTTAGCAAATGCTGATTGGGAGCCAGAAGTCATTGGTGATTCATGTGTAAGAATTTGGTATCCAGATTTTGTACAAGAAGGCCAGTGGCATCATATTGTATTAGTTTTAAATAGAGCCGTATTAAAAAATTCATCATTTTCTTTGTATATGGATGGCCAACATGTACATACTCAAAAAGTAATATTTTTAATTTTATTAGAGAAATATATATACATTTTTTTTTAAATATTATTTCAGCTACATTATATATCTCAAAATCCAGGTGGTGGAGCAGCTAATTTAACAATTGCATCTTCTGTTTACGGATATATAGGAACTCCTCCAATTTGGAGAAAATATTCAAAACTGACATGGAAACAAGGGCCATGTTGTTTATTGGAAGAGGTATTAAATCCTCATGCTATAAAAATTTTGTATCAGCTTGGTCCTCATTATTTTGGAAGTCTACAAGCACCTGATATTAAAGGTATTCAGTCTAAGTTTTAAAATTTTTATTTCTCTGTTTAATCTCTATTGTATTAAAATTTTTACCCCTGAAATCAGATATCCAAAGTTTCACAATACCTTTAAAACATTTTCTTATGAACATTTTTGTAATAATTGAAATAATTAATGATTAAAGGCTTAAAAATATGTGTAAAACTTCTTGCTTCAACACAAATACAGAAATTATTAGTTTTTTAAAAAAACGTATCATATGTAATCAATCATTAAATTTGAATATTATGTTTATTTTTATTACCCATTATTTATATTTATATTAATTACTGAAATTATTAGAATTTTAAAAACGTATCATATGTAATCAAACATTACATTTGAATATTATGTTTATTATATATGCATTTATATTCAGTGTCAATTGTTCCATCAACGGGTGTCAAATGTCCTAGACCCTTTACAATCATGTGTTTGAGTATTACTTTTGAAATTATTGTTAAATTTCAATTAATACTATTTATATTATTTATCAGATTTAGAACATATTGGACCTTTGGTATCTGAAGAGAAAGTAATTTTTGGATTGAATGCACGGGCGGTTTCTCAGTTAACTTTGGCAAAAATACGAAAAATATATAGCAGAGTGGATAGCAAATCAATTGCAAAACAGGTAATGCATGATTGATAAGTAATGTTAGTAATAGGAGGAATAAGTTAAAATAAAAAAATTGAAAAAAACATTTTTTATTTAAACTTAAATTTTTAAACCAAATATCAAATTAATTTTTCACTTATTTGAATAAAAATTAATATTATGAAATTAAATATAAAGTATAAAGTACTTTCAAAATATCATACTTTTTTAAGTTTCAATACATTTTAGGCTGTTTTAAGGATAATATTTAGAATTAATATCAAATATATACTGAGTGATCTATTTAAATGTCTACTCTCATTATTTCAAATTTTTTAAAATTTTTTTTAAAAATATTTTTCTTATATGATTTGATATAATTTTAAAATAGCATTTTTAATTATAAGGTTTAAATAAATAACTACCTACACATTCATAATTCAATTTTTACGTATACAAATACTGGTTTGTCATATGAAATGAAAAGTATATGCTGTCAATCAAAAGAGTAAACACTTAAAAAAATTATAATTATCTAAAAAAAAGTTATCAATATTTTGATCAATAATAAATATTTATTTGCTATCATGTACTTTATTAAAATTATATTAGCTTGGGATGTCCACTCATGAAAATGCTACTCCTATCCGTATAATGCACAACACAGCTGGACATTTAGCCGGTTCAGCTAGAAGTTTAGGTGGTGTTATATTGGGATATTTAGGAGTTCGTACGTTTTATCCTCGTCCAGTTTTAAAGTTAATTGATAACATTGGAGGCTGTTCTGTATTATTGGGTAAGAAAAAGATGTTGATATACTTGTATAATATAATTAATATATTTATTATTTTATTGTTATTAGGATTAATTGCAATGGCAAGAGATATGGAAAGCTTATATGCTGCCGTTAAAGCTTTAAGTGGAGTACTACATCTAAATATGACAGCAAAACGAGAAATGGAACGCAGGCGTGGATATCAACTTTTAGCATTATGTCTTCGTAGACATAAACACATGTTAAATGCCCATATTCTACATATCATACTTGATTTAGTTATAACAACTAGAAGTGTTGAAGCACCTACTATACCAGATGCTGTTGCATTTAATGACTTGATTTGCGAGTTAAATGTATGTATATTTTAAATTAAAATTGTTATTAATGCTCTATTTTTTATTTAAAATTGTTTAGCTTTGGCAAGAAGTTCCAGCTGGTCTTTTACGATCACTTATTGAACAGTTATATGAATTAGTGTCAGACTCAAATGAAAAAAGAAATAATTTAATTATATTAAGAAATATGGAAATGGTTCGTAAAATGGTGAACTTTTTACCAATTGTTTTTAATACTTCTACGTCGTCGACTACAGAAGTATTGTTTTCATTACTCGGAGCACTTTTAGCAAAACACCCATTGACTGAAGATTTATTATGGTAAAGAACTAAATATTTTATTGATAATACATATTTTAGTATCAACTGTCAAGTATTAATATAAACACATTTTTGTATAATAAAATAATTAGGTTTTATAAGTTTTATTATCACTTTGCTTGTAATACTTAATCACTTTAGATTTTTAATTTCAAATAACACTAGGTTTGATTAATAGTTTGCTAAATAATATGTTTATTTTTATTGATTTAAATAATAAAATCGAAGTTGTAGAAAATTTCAATACGTATGTTTACAATCTTTAATAATATACTTTGTAAAGGCTTACTGTAATTGTTGATAAAATCTAAAAATAATTTATTTCTTATACAAATTGAATACTACAGATAATGTTATGTAATATTAATACCTATTTTTAATGTTACTTATTATTAATTATTTCTCTATTTAATTTTTTTTTCTTATTTATTAAAAAAAGTTTTTATTTTGATTAATTTGATTATGGTATGAATTAAAATAACATATGAATATGTCGAAATTAATTATACACTTTTAAAATAAATCTAAAATTTGTATTTTTAAGTCTTGGTCAGAACATTGTGTCCACATTGAATACCGGCCTCAGTACAGAATCAAATCTTAGAGTTGAAGAGTTCGAAACAAAAACAAAGACTATGGAAAATAATGCTGAATTGACTAATGAAGAAAAAACCATTTGTCTAATACTATTACGTAATCGTTATCTTCAACTTATACACTCTCTTTTGTTCACTAATAAAAACTTAGTTTGTACTGGGTAAATATAAATAATGTTTAATATACATATTTATCAATAACACCTTAATAATATGTATCATGGATATTTTTTCTTGTAGGTTCTGTGATGATCTTGTTCGAGTATTAGGATTCGACTGGGTACTGTTATTTATGCAATCAAATATACATAGTTCTTCAATAATTTGGATGTATAAAATCCTTACTACATTGTGTTCTGTACCATCATTAATGGTAAAATTTAGAGAAGCATCCAGTAATGGTGGTTGGCTGTTAAATACTGAACTTTTGCAAAACAATAGAGCAAATTTAATGCTAAGTAATGTTCCTTATAATACCTATATGATTTACATTTATTAATTAAAAAATCATGTTATATTGACTACTTATTTTAGATTACCAACTTTCTCCAAGCTTACAAAAGAATAATAAAGATATACTTAACAAAATGGAAGCATTAAACATACCAGGTTTTCAACACCTATCTTGGTTTTTATCTTATCATACTGAACTTCCTGAACTGTATTATTTTCTAATGGCTTTAATGTTGGGACAACCAGCTAAGACAATTCCTAATGAAAAAAAAGTTAATATTTTTAAAATATCCCTTTAAATTAATTATGCTATGAATTGTATTATGTATATATTATGTTGTTTTTAGTTGAATCTTGATGGTATTTGGATTTTTATGTTTGGTGTTCCAATTAGTCAGTCACTTTCAGCTGTTAGTGATCGTATTGTATTGTGTCCAGAAGCTGTAACTGCTCTTTTGTCAACTGTGAGATTAATCTTGAACCAAGATAACAGAGAGTAATTTTTTGAAATTATTATTTAATTAGTTTTACTATTTAATAAATGGTTTATTTTTGTTTTATTTTAGAATTAAATATGAAGAGTGGTTAGAAGATCATCCAATTACTATAATTCAGTTTCTTTTTTATCTGTACCATAACTTGCCAGATTGGATGCCGGCATTTATGACATCTGAAATTTTACATTCCTTAAGTGCGACACTTTTTCCATTTACAAACTTAAACTTAAGTGAACCATCCACACCAAATGATGATTGTTTTATAAAAACACCAGATGGAACTCCACCTTCAACTGTTCAGAAAGAACAATTATTAACTGTACATCCTTCTAGAAAATTTGTTATTGATTTCTTAAGAGTAATTGTTGTTGATTCACTTCTATTACCAATAAATAGCAAATTATTACCACCTCTAGATTTAGTTCTTGATGTAAGTAGTCTTCTATTAATAAAATGTATATCTGCTTACATATTTGATTTATGAATGTTTGTATATATGTAAACATTCTTTATAGGCTTCACCAGAAGGTGCAACTTCATCTCAAGTATCAAAATACCAAACTGAACTGCTATCAACATTAATGGATCACTTATTAGCTGCTGATATTATGATTGGAGAACAAGCTGCTGTGTCCACAGTTCCTGGGGGTAGCGCTCAAAATATTCCTCAAAATGTTTGTTATTTAACATGCCGTGTCGTTGACAAACTATGGCAGGGCGTTTTAATAAAAGATGCACATGAAGTATTTGATTTCATAATGAAATTAATTGTTCAAGCAAAACGAAGACCATGTTCTGTACCCATGGAAGGATTTTACCATTGCCTTAATAGAACTACTTTGTATTTGCTTTCAAGAAATACTGATTCTATAGCCTCACAAATGCCAGTTTTGGAAGCATTACACAAACTTACCACTAATAGGTAAAAAAAATATTAAATATTTTATCTATAAAATAGTTAATATTGTTGTTTTTTAAATTTATTTAGAACATTAGTGTTTGGATCTGGCAATCATGAACTGGATTTTATTGGGTGTCTTATCTATTGTTTATTGCAATTGACTTCTGATATGAAAATAATGTAATATATTATGATTTAATATAATTATATAATAGAATAAATAAAATATATTTTGTAATTTGATCTAGAAGAGCTCTCATTTTAAATTAATTTGTGTGTTGTTTTCATAGACTGGATACAAATGCAAAAACAACATGGCATATAAATCCAAATCAAACTGCAGAGGTTGAAGAACAAACAGCAAAACAAGGACATAATTTGATGGCAGTTGCTGCAAAACGTGTTTGGGAAGAATTGTATATATCAAAAAAGCCAGCCATTGAAGAGGTAATTAATTTAATAATTTTTACGACTTCAATGTTAAAACTTGAACTAACATATAAATATATACATGTATATATTTTATAGTAATACATATTTGTGATCCCTAACTATTCTAAAACTGAATTATTAAAGTATATAATTGTATATTACATAATATATACCTATTATATATTACTTTTAACTTTTTTTAAATAAATATTTAGGTTTTCAAAATTCCATTACCAATGTCACCAAATAACAAAGCTCCAGATCTACATTCTGTTCGTGAACTTATCTATGAGATTGCTCAAAAACATTGGTTAACTTATATTGACATGGAGAAAAAATCATTGTATAAAATGCCATGGGAACTTCAAACACAAATTCAATCAGTATGAATAAGAGATAAATATGTACAGTGGATAATAAAATAGTTTTTAAAAACAAAATTTTTTGTTATCATTTTTTAGAAAATACAGAAAGTTACTGGTGGCTTAACTAGACTTGCATCTCGTGGCAAAGTACTTAGACGTGATGAAAGCCGTTGGCAAAGTGGAAGTCTTTCAAGTATTTCCCTACCATTATCAAGAATTACTAAAAGTGAATGGTCTACATGGGCTAACCATGGTTTAAATGCGGTATGTGAACTAGTTTCTATGCAAACGGCACGGCAAGCTCAACATCAATCATTTACTGTGCGTTATGTTCTGGATCAATGGTATTTAATAGAACAAGAATTAACTAGGGAGAGAGGACTTTGGGGTCCTTTTACTTCCTGCAAGTAAGAGAGAAATCCATACATTTTGTTTTCTGTATACTAAACAGTTATTGGTTTTAGACTAGACAAGTGGATATTAGACATGACAGAAGGTCCGTGTAGAATGCGTAAAAAAATGGTAAAAAACCATCAGTTTTATAGTCATTACCCATATCGACCAGAACTTGAGTCTGGAGACAATGTAATTTATTATAACTAAAATACTTGTATACTTACACATGTATTGAATTAAATTGTTTTATTTTAGAAAGGATTAAAGTATCGTGTGGCTACAAGTTATGATAGCAAAGAGTTTTGTCAAAAAT
The DNA here is from genome assembly GCA_027563435.1 of Nasonovia ribisnigri. Classification (NCBI taxonomy): domain Eukaryota; kingdom Metazoa; phylum Arthropoda; class Insecta; order Hemiptera; family Aphididae; genus Nasonovia; species Nasonovia ribisnigri. The sequence goes on along the minus strand of JANEHU010004664.1, from coordinate 27,281 downwards.
ATAAATTACCAACATTAATAGATATGGAAAATTTAGCTCCACAATCTAATGAAAACAATAAATTTATAACACAAATAGTTGGTCAAGATACCTTTGACTTTGACAAAAATCTAGATGATAATGGTAAACAATTAATAACCATTTTTTATTTATTATTTTATGATTTTGGATATAAATCAAAGTATACAATTTTTAATACTAAGATTAAAAAATGAATAAATATTTTGAAATAGTTAATTAGTACACATCAGTGCTGTATTTTGAAATTAATGGTACTATTAGGGTAATTGTATTGGTGATATATACATCATATTATATAATATTCAAAACTGTACAAAACTTAACATATAACCAGTAACAGCTCGTGAATAAATATTCTGGAGAGACTTAAATTAGCTTCTACAATATTATTAAATGTAATAAATTAATACGGTGTACAGTGACTAGTGGCAGCATGGCATATTATATTGTCCTGACCCGGTTTCTAATACCGTCTATAAGACCCACCTAATTTATTTGGCCCTCTCCTTTGACCCGGGTTTGATTACACTACATGTTATAATTCTAACTGTTGGGCTGCAGTTTTACTGAACCGGCGATCGTCATCAAAATTAAATTACTAAAACAATATTACCATCGAAATAACTATTTATAGGTTTTAGATTTGGTGGTCTTCAATAATAATAAACAAATAAAACCATACAATATACTTTCAATTCCGATATTAATATTTTTTTTATTTTTTATTAATTATTATTTACGAGTAGCTGGTTGTTTATTTAATAAAAATGTAATAATGTGTTATTTAATAACACAGTTTCAAAGTCTCTCCTGGCAAGCTTCCCCTGTTAATAAAAATTTAAACTGAACACATAAATATCCTTCCAGGGGGAAGGATATTTATATGCCTATATATGCCACTGGTGTACATGTTACATATATCACTTATTTTATGTAATATTTATTTGAATTTTTAGAATTACCATTCAAAGGATTAAAAAGAGTTGTTAGAAGATCAACATCTGAACCAGATGATGGAATGGATGATAATGACACGGAAAGTGGAATTGAAGATCAAGCACCGCCAGATGACAATCATACAATTATTAGACTTTTGGAACCGAATGAAAAAGTACGACTATAATAAAATTATTATCAATATTGTGTAAGTAATTTTTTTAATAATATATGATAAATTTTTTTTTTAACTTTCTAGATTAGTCATATGTTTCGGTGTGCAAGAATTCAAGGTCTAGATACATATGAGGGTTTACTTTTGTTTGGTAAAGACCATGTCTATATTGTTGATGGGTTTACATTACTTAAAACTAGAGAAATTAGAGATATTGATACTTTATTACCTAATTCGTATGAGCCATTATTACCAAGTCCTGGAAATGGAAGCCCAAATCGTGTGCGCATTAAAAAACAAAGTTCTAAGTTTTTATATGATGATATAAGGTACTTACCATAGGTTCACACTTATTGTAATAATATATTTTTTATAATTTGATCTCATTTTATACAATATTTTTACCAAATTATAGGGAAGTGCATAAAAGACGATACTTATTACAACCAATTGCTGTAGAATTGTTTTCTGCCGATGGACGTAATCATTTATTGGCATTACCAAAAAAACTAAGAAACAAAGTTTTTAATAGGTAAAAATTTAATGATGTCCCTTTTAGTTAATATATATGTAATATGATTAATATGTTTTTTTTATGTAAATAGATTTAATATACGATAGTTTCATCTTTTTTTGTAGTACATCGTGAGAGTACATCATAATATTTACTATATATTATTAAAATTAAGCAATTAATTATTCTTATTTCTTTTTTTTATAGATTTATGGCATATTCAACATCAATTGCAGACAATGCTCATCAATCAGTTGCTGGGCAAAAAAGAACAGCAAATGTTGAACAAAGCACAAGCCTTCTTTCAAACCTTATGGGAGAAACAACAGTTACCCAAAGATGGGTGGTAAGTTATAAGTATAATCCAAACATACTTAAACTAGTTATTCTATTAACTATTTCAAAGTTAATTAGTTTTATCAACAAATAAAATTGGTTATATTTTTATAGAAAGGTGAAATATCTAACTTTCAATACTTAATGCATTTAAATACATTGGCTGGACGAAGTTACAATGATCTTATGCAGTATCCAGTATTTCCTTGGATACTAAATGATTATGAATCTGATGTACTCGACTTTTCAAATTCTGCCATTTTTAGAGACTTTTCTAAACCAATGGGTGCTCAATGCCCTCAACGTCTTGAGCAGTTTTTGAAAAGGTACTTAGTGTTTTGTATTATAGAGTTAATATTTTATTTTATTATATTTTATTTGCTCTTCCTAAATCATAACATTCATAACAGTAAAATAATGATTTTATAATAATGTCTTCTAATCTTTTTTAAATTGCCAGATAAAAAAATCCTTACAGTGGACTGTTATGCTCGTTGATTCTAATATTTAACCCAGTATACCCCATAGTCCCTTTGATCCACATTCATCTGAACTTCTTTTACACACCAACAAATTTAATCTCAGAAATACAATTTTGCTTTTTATAATAAGTTAATAAACCAGTTGTTTCTCAATCAAATTTCATAGCTAATAGATGTAACTATATATTTGAGTCTATTTCTGCTTTTAATATACAAGCTACTTAAGCTTACTTAAGCTACTTACTATATTTTTTTATAAAATCATATTGTCAATATTTAATTTTTGATCTTTACAGACATTAATTTTATTTTAAAATGTGTTATTTTGATTTTTCCTCTGTTTTATTGTACATAATATATTTTATTGATCTCTGTAGTTTATATTATCATATAAATGTTTACATATAAAAGTTAGTTGTTGAAATGTATTGGTTATTTATTTTAGGTACCGTGAATGGGATGACCCTCACGGTGAGACTCCTCCTTATCATTTTGGTACCCATTATTCTTCAGCTATGATAGTATGTTCATATTTAGTTAGAATGGAACCATTTACTCAGCATTTTCTCAGACTACAGGTTGGTTTTGTTCTATACATACTATATATAGCACTATTAATAAATATGAATATTAATACAATACTTATTAATATATTCTTTTAGGGTGGACATTTTGATTTGGCTGATCGTATGTTCAATAGTATTCGAGAAGCATGGTTATCTGCTTCAAAAACTAACATGGCTGATGTCAAAGAGCTTGTACCAGAATTCTTTTATCTACCAGAGTTCTTGATTAACTCTAATAATTTTGATTTGGGTATTTGTTTAATTAGTTATTCATCTATGATTCTTTTTGTAATATGACTATTTATAGGATGTAAGCAAAATGGAGTACAATTGAATGATGTAGTTTTACCTCCGTGGGCCAAAGATGATCCACATGAATTTATTCGAGTACATAGAGCAGCACTTGAATCAGAATATGTATCACAACACCTTCATGAATGGATAGATTTAATATTTGGCTACAAACAGTTAGGCCAACCGGCTGTACAAGCTTGTAATCTTTTTCACCATTTATTTTATGAAGGAAATGTTGATATATACAGGTAAATGTACTAATTTTTTTTTTTATTTAAAAACTATGTGATTGAAGTTGAGAGTTATCAAAAATTAAAATATTATATGATTGATCGATATTTTCAGTATAGATAATATAATTTGGTTTACAATTTTATTATTCTATAATTTTTATTTGTAATAATTATTTTATGTAGTATTGATGATCCATTAAAGAAAAATGCAACCATTGGATTTATAAACAATTTTGGTCAAATTCCAAAGCAGCTTTTTAAGAAACCTCATCCGAATAAAAAACAACCAACTAATAAGGCATCAATGCTTGATGCTGCTAATCCAATTTTAAGTTCCAGTACAAATTTGAATTTGGGCGACAAACTTTTTTTTTATCATTTAGATAACTTAAAACCATCATTACAACCAATCAAAGGTATTAAAAATTTCGCCAAACCTGCATTTGTTGTCTCTGTCTTTTTAAGCTGCTTTCCATGACTGGCTTATTTGCTGAACATACGTCACTTCTGGATACAAGTAATGTCATAGGAACGGTCCAAAGTAGCCAAATGTTTGTACAATTATTTATCACAGCTGCGTTTCCAGAGGTTTGTCAGAAAATGTGTCACTAGTTAAATATGCCAGTCATTCAAACTTTCATTATCGGTATAACTTTACTATTAGATTGGATGATTGACTTATTATCATATTTAAAGGTAAGAATATTGATCTAAGGCACGTCATAGGAGTTTATTAATCTTTCAATTTAAAAGTGAGTTATGCACATTTAAAATTTTTATAACTCACTTTAAAATTAAAATATCAATAAAATCCCATCGGCACTTTAGATAAAATTTATACCATGAAGTATGAGAATTAGTCAAATCACTCTTCAATATTTATCTTAAAATTAACCACCCAAATTTGGTTTTGTTGAACTCAAATTTGATATGTTGTATGTTTGTAAGATGGAGACAATACATGCAGTTTAGGCGTATTAATTTTAAGATATTTGTTATAATTTAACTTTACTAAATAAGAATGATTATATTATTATTATTTTAATGGTCATGTGGTTTTAGAACTAAAAGGTCCTGTCGGTCAAATTCTCCAAGTTGAAAAGAATGTATTAGCAGTTGAACAGAATAAAGCATTAATGCCACCAAGTTTCAATAAGACTATAACTTGGGGTTTTGCTGATCATAGTTTAAGATTAGCACAGTATGAAACCGATAAACCAATTGTAATCTGCGAAAGCTCGAGTCAATCACCTGGTGAAATCGTAACTTGTGTATGCCCTACATCTAAGACTGTTATTACCGCTGGAACTAGCACAGTAATATAAAATACATTTCATGCATATGTAATAGTATCTTCATAGTTTTTATTTTTTAAAGGTATTAACTGTATGGGAGTTAGATTTAAACAACAAGTCTTTAAGAATTGTGGATAATCTGTATGGTCACACAGAAGCTGTAACTTGTTTAGCTGCTAGTGATACATATAATATTGTTGTTTCTGGTAGCAGAGATTGTACGGCTATAGTTTGGGATTTATGTACAAAAGCTTTTGTTAGACAATTAAAGAAACATAATGCTCCAGTTGCAGCTCTAGCAATTAATAACTCAACAGTTAGTAAAAATATAGATTATTTATTTATCTGCAATTTTGCTAATGTTTTGAAAATTATTAGGGTCAAATAGCTTCATGTGCTGGTACTATGTTACATGTTTATACTATAAATGGTGAAGAATTAGCTAATGTAGATACAAGTGTTGGACGAGCTGATAGAATGCAACAAATATTATGTGTAGCTTTTTCACAAGCTATCGATTGGGATCCTCAAAATGTAATTATCACTGGGTCATCGGATGGAGTTGTTCGAGTATGTGCTTAGTGATTATAATGAAATTTATCTTAATTTTGTGTCTACTACTGATGTATATTTTACAGATGTGGTCTATGGAATACGTGCAAGTTCCTAAAGTTCCATTGAATACCTCTTCAACGGAATCTTCAGTATTAAAAGAATGTAGTGATGAAAAGAATAAAGATGTTAGTGAGAATTGTTGTATATTAAAAACACGGACAATTGCCGTTCAGAGACTGGTCAAACAATTGAGTATATCATCAGAAACTATTAATGAACAAGGATCAGTAATAAAAAGTGGGTCTGAGAGTAGTCTATCAGAACAGGAGCCAAAAACCCCTATAAAAAAAATTGGCAGAGCAGATAAAATAGTTTTTGCTGACGAAAATGATTCAACACCCCCAGTTCCCATTATGAGGAAAAAAAGGTATTCAACTCTTTTCTTCTGATTTTGGAATAAAAAATTTTAATTTTTTTAGATTCTGCGCGGAGCGATAAATGTATTGATTTTACAATGATGTGTGTTTTAGATTCTGAGCGGAGCAATTTTTTTATTTTGTTGCAATTCAAAAACGAATAACTGTAAAGTAAAAAGTAAAAATAACTTTAAAGTTCGAATTTTGACCAAATTCATCAAAATCTCAAAAATTATTAATCATTGTAATTAAACAATTATAAAATGGTCAGTTTTTATAACTAAGGATTGAAAATTGAAAATAAAGATTCTAATAAATAGTACATACTGTAAACAAAAAATCTAAAAAATATATAAACACAGTTATTTTTACAGACATTTTAAGTTCAAATTTGGACGAAATTTCATATTAAATTCAATTTTAACAAGTAAAAGTATATATTATAATATTTTCTAGCATCACTGATAATTTTAGGTTAATAATTAAATAATATGAATAATATTAATTCAACTTAGCAGCTACCGTAAAATAACAATGTCAATATAACTTAAAATATCCTAGACTGACATACCGTCTCCGCTCAGAATCGTTTTTTGTATACAATGATATTATATCATTGAATTCAAATTTAATACCATTCATTATACAGTGATCTACTTGTAACCTTCTGTACAGCAGAGCGACATTCACTTGACCCCCTTTTTTTGTTTCAATATATTTTTAGGGCAATGAAACCTAATCCATTACTTCGAAAATCTGAATGTAGCACATCAAGTTCAACTGATGAGCCAAATATTCAACAAGAATCTTTAACAGTCATTGATTCAGTATTAAGATTAAGTAAAAGTGAAACTAATCTCATTGAATCATTTGTTGTTGTTGACCAAGATGATTTGAGTTTAAAAACTAAACCTGTCAGTCCTTTACATAGATTGAGAGATGGTACAATTTAATTTTATTATTTATTTAATAAATGAAAAACTCACAATAAAATGTATGTTTTGTTTCACTATAGGGTTTCAGTGGCAACGTCAGTTAGTGTTTCGCAGTAAATTAACAATGCATACAGCTTATGACCGTAAAGACAACACTGAGCCAGCTTCAATAACATGCATATCAATTTCAAAGTATGTCAATAATTGTTGATGTTAAGATACCATAGTTACCATTGATATTTTATTCAGAGATCATCGGACAGTATATATTGGTGATGCCAGAGGACGAGTTTTTACATGGAATGTAGCTGAGCATCCTGGGAAAGGTGTGGCTGATCATTGGTTGAAAGATGAAGGATCAGAGCAATGTAATTTGTGTGATGTTCGATTTTCATTGTACGAAAGACGACATCATTGTCGTAATTGTGGACAGTTATTTTGCTCAAAGTAATAATTAATTAATCTATTTATTTTATTAATTCCTCATTTCTTACATCAAAATATTACATTTTCTTAGGTGTAGCAAGTATGAATCTGAAATATCAAGATTACGAATACTGAAACCAGTACGTGTGTGTAAACCGTGCCACACATCATTGCAGTCAGCAAAACACACTTAGTTCCTAAAATCTACAATAAGGACAATAGAAATTAATTCTGATCCAAAAGATGATTTGTTAAACTATTGAACCAAGGCCAAGGCTTGTAAATTCTACATAATGTGCCATGCTGACAAGTAACAACAAATAATTGTATTTTTAATAACCCACCAAATTTCTAGTCTATATTGACATTTTATATGAAAAAGTATTATTTAAAATTGTTACCATATAATATTCTCATAGCAGTTTGACAATAATTTAAATATTTTATATGAAAAAAAAATCTGTTGAGTTTCCATTAGCCATAGATTTTGGAAATATATTTATTTATGTAAATTATCCCCCATCACAATTTATAAAATGTGAATGCCAATAGAAAATCTTACAAAATTCAACAATTTGATTAGTTATATTCAGTAGTGTCCATCTAATGTTTCGTGTGTTGATTCAAGAATATATTGTTATCATAATATTAACGTTAATATTTAAATAACAATAGTTTCTAACAGTTTAGCTTAAGCTTTCCTTGAAAAAGTGTTTTAGTATATTGAGTATAACACATCTGTAGAACATAGCTGGTGACAAGTATTATATAGATATTCTCAATACATATTTTCTAAGATATCTACACTGATTATAGTGTAAATAACAGTGAATACAATAATTTTCTATTTAAATTTTTTCGAGAATTAATATGAAGTTTTATTAGGTCAGATCACTACTATAATCGTTAATTATTATTATTATTATTTTTTTAAATGTGTTATTCATTTGTTTTTATGTTTCTTTAAAATTAATGATGCCCAAGTTTTACCTATTAGTTTCCGTCCAAACAATTTTGTACAGATATTACTTATAATAATATCGTGATTTTTCAATTCATTGTTCTCTGATCAAATGTATCCAAAATCTAATAGGTTAAACTTAACTTCATATATTTAGGTATTAATATATATTTTTTTTAAATTTTATATATTTACAATGTCACTTGAATTTTATATTATTATTTACTATCTAATTTTATTTGATTATTTGAGTATAATTGTCTTGTTTGTTGCATGTTATTATTTATCTATTTAAAAATATTTCATTAGTATATAAATTATTAAACTCCACAAACTAAGGTTAGTATTTTGTAACTTTTAGTTTGTTATTAACCCCATAAACTAAAAAGTTTATTTTATATTATAATATATAGGTAAGACATACTTGTAAAATAGAGCACAAACACAAACAATATGACTTTGATGAATCTTATTTTAATTATTATCGTATGCATGTAACTTTTTTAAATTATTATTAGATACCTATTGTATATATACTAGCGCACATGAGTTTTTCTCATTGTTTTCAACCATTCTTTCACAAATAATATTTAGCTTTTTTTTAGACCATAAAAACTTCTTTCTTCTCTATTTTTCAGTTTTTCAAGTCTTAAAAATGTGCAACTTTTGTATCCACTTTTAATTAATTTCTACCGTTTTTTACTTCAATACTCATTTTAAATTTATTTTATTTTACTCTTCCCTTTCCATGTTCTATCATGAACTAGTTTTTTTCAATTTCTTCAATAATCCCAAAAATCTAAAAATTCAAATAAGTTTTCACAGTGAATATTCACCTATTTAACTATCTAAAGTATACTTTTGTATTCAAATTTTCATTAATTTCATGTTTTTTTCTACCGATATTTACAGATGATGATTTTCATCAAATGTCTCAAATACTATATGTTCTGGGTAACTCTGTTTCTGTACTAGTCTAACATTTCAGTTAAAAAAGTCAGAATTTGTAAAAATTTTCTCACCATAATTGTCCTTAACTACTTTCAGTGTTACTCATTATTTCAATCAAAATTGATCATGTTCTGCACTATCAAATTTACTTTTTCAATCATAGCATTGTTTAATGAATCACTGAAATATTTATCTCTAGATCTAGTTTAACCTAACCTGATTGGTTAGAAAAATCTACCATTCAAAGTTTTAATACCAGATTATGTTATTATTAACGAATTTCAGGAATTCTATGCATTTTTAACTGGTTGTACTTAGACCTGTTTGTACTTAGAAGCCTGGTTTGCTCCAGAGAAATCACCAACAATTGACGGCACGTTCCTAGCAATGGCTCAATAGGATCTGAAAATATCTAACAATATCTACTTAATATTTGTTTTACTACGTCAAAGTTGTGAAATTATTGTGATAAGAAATTTAAAACATGTATCTTCAGTTTTTCTTTTATAATACTAGTTACTTTCGTGTATTGAGAAATTCTATTATCACTATTTGAGATTAAGGCAGCACTTTCTACGCAACCACAAAGGGAAGATGTTTTCCTCTCGACCATCAATTATTCTCCTTTCAAGATGAATCTCAAATGTGCTTTGAAACAATAAAAATCATGTTTATTACAGTTAACAAAGTTATTGTACATAAGACACTGAAAGTTAGAAAACAAAATATTTTTTTAGCTACATTTATCCAGCAATTGTTAAGTAAATTTTTCAAAAGTAAAAAAAAAATTACAGCTAAAATAACACTATTGTCTGTTAGATGATTTTAAAAAACCGAACCAGTATCGGAAACTGAATGACATTATCAACGTTTGATATTAAAATAAAAAGTTAACAATTAGTTTAGTTAACCTTATCTTTTTTGAGATCGCTTTTCTTTTATCGTAAGACAAAGGCTTTCCTTTGAAGAATAAAAACAAACCCAAAGTATAAAAAAGTATGGAAGTAGGTTGATACCTACTAGGATTTTTTCTATGAAATACCGTGGCTAATGAAGTAACAATGAAATTTCAGGAGGGCGAAGAATAGTATCAATAACAAAAAATAACTATATTTCGAAAAATAAACTAGTTTTATATGTATTATGTATTTTGTATACTTGTATGTATTTGATAGCTAGTCATTTTTTAAATATGATTTTTGAAACTTAATTGAAAAAATATATTAATATTAACCTGTATTGATAATTTAGAATTTATGTACAATTGATAAAAACTGGGGAATGAACATTTTAGAACATGAAATAACTTAAGATTTAATTTAATCTATTTTTTATTTAAAAACAGATAAAATATTCACTGTGAAAACTTTTATGAAGTTTTGAATTTATGGGGTTGCTGCTAAAGTGGAAAAAACTATAATTTGCCCCTAGGCATCACATGAAAAGGAAAGAGTTCAATAACTGAAATTTGGAATGAATACTGAAATTGAAAAATATGAAATTTTCAAAACTAGAAAATGTATTGAACGTTGAAAATAATTGCTACATTTGAATACTTAAAGAGTTGAAAAATTTAAAAAAAAAGGAATAGCTAAGTATTCTTTGTAAATAAAGGTTGACTTTTAAGATTTTTTGAATATCTCGAAATATGATTAAAAATGGAAAACTGTTGAGCACTATTTAAAAACTCTATAGTGCGTTACTAATAAGTAATATACTTTTGTACGGTATCTTCTTTTATTCGTTTACAATTCTAGAAAATATAACAAAAATATTGGTTGTAGATACGAGGTATAATAAAATATTTGATTATAGTTAGTAATAAAACATATAATATTTTTTTAGAACTTGAAGTGACCCTTATAATCTAAATATGGTTTATTATATTTATACCTACTATACATTCTAAAGTGTTGATATTTTTAGTTAAAGACAATTGGTATAATGAACTGAATAATTTACTTCATTTAATCGTTGGATAGTTTTTAATGAAATTAATCTGTGATAAACAATTGAAAATGTATTTTAACAAATCAATAACTTTGTAGGTATTATGGCAATATACATATATACCTAACAGATTTTAAAATTTTGGATCTTAAGTTTCACTATGTAGAACAATTTATTATCAAGCATAAAAAATGATTTATTTATTTATGCAATAGTAAAAAATTTAAGATACAATTATTATTACTGTCTAATTAAAGATATTATAAACCATTAGTGGTTACACACATACACAGTGGCCTGTTTTGAAATTTTTGAAGTAGAAAAATCAGTTCTACTGTCCCAGACCAAGTTTGTCACATAGGTAATTTATTTAAGATAATATTTAGGTACATTCCCCCAGACCTTTAGTATTGGTGTTGTTAAAATATTTTATATCTTTTTGAGTAGCATACAAATTTAATTGACGTTCCAGATAATTTGATTAAATGCACCAATTGTTGTCACTATTTGAACATTTAATTCATAATTAAAGGTTCCCTTTAACTTTTATGGACAATGATGTGCAACTGGTGTACAGTAGTTATTATTTTATGATTTTGGATACTAAAGATAATATACTTTAACTAAGATGGTCTTAGACTTGTGTGGTATAGGTGCTTATGAATGAAATGCAGTCAATAATAATTTACACAACATATACCTATATGTTATTTTGTAGGTTATGATTTATAGTTATTATTAGATGGGTATCTTTCTATCTAATTGTATTTGTTATTTATAAACTAATTAAAATCATAAATCTGTCGTCTCAGTTTAAATTTAAAATGAAACAATTCATATGGTTTGAACTATAAGTAAGTATATAAGTACCTATGTTAATGAAGATTCATCGAGTTATATTTGTTTATTAATATAATTAACAATAATTATACAGTTTATAATGTTTGCTTTATGACTATTTTTGTTACCAATATATAATATAAATTATTTGTGTTTAGCAATAAGTATGCATACAAATATTTAGTCAAATAGTATTATACATTGAATTGAAGTTTTTAGGTGAACAGCATTATGTTAGAATTATGTAATTAAGTAATAGGTATTATTCAATAGCTAAGTTTAATACAAAAAATATGAAACATTTATGCATTTAAATAAATAATCATGTGATGTCGTTAATTTTGTTTATTAACTGTATATGCATTTAAAAATTAATCAGAAATCTTACAATATGACTGATATGATAGGTACCTACCTATTATGTAATTAGAAGGTTATTATATTAGAGGTTTGAAATATGTTTAATAAAGTACCTTGTGGTTTCATATTATGTGTGTAATTTAAAAATAAGTACCTTCCCATCCATTATATAATTGTCTTCACTCAGGCACATATACAGGGAAGGTTTTGGGAGTTCACTCCCCCCTCCAAAAAATTTCTTTGAAAATTAAATTAAATTATATACCTATTATTATAAAATATTTGTATTACTAGTTCTCTATTTATTAGTCCGGTATGAAATTCAAGTTTATGCATAGTATTATAATTAAATGATTGAGGTGATGATTACTGAGAATCTTCACATGTGTGAGAATCATATCATTGCGATGTATATAATATACCTAGAAAACTCTTATTTTGTCGATAATCTTATCTTATTTTCCATACTCGATCAGTCGCCAAAAATTCCACCAAAGGTTACGATTTGGATATTTAGCGTAATAATTGTCACATTAAAAATAATGAGTAAGGAGGAATAAATTGTTTTATTAAGTTGCTGTACAATTTGTATTACTATATTTTGTAAGCCCGCCCAAAATTTATTCTGTGTGCCTGTCTTCACTCATGACAGATCAATTATAATTGAAAAAGAAATGTCTGGGATAATTGATAAGTACCTACTACCTACCTACCCTTCTAGAGTTATATATAAGTATGTGATTGGCCTGGGATCTGATTATGTCTCCTCATAAGAATAAAACTTAGTAAAATTGTATTACTTAAGTATAATTTAATATTTTAAATGATTGGTTGTAACTTTTACAATGATAATGTGTACCTATGTTTTATTTTGTGTCTGATAGCACTTTTAAGAGCAGTAAAAAATAAAAATGTTTCAATATTGAGGGGGGTTTCTGTAGAAAATTGGATTTGTAGTTGGTACTTTAGAGCAGTGGTGCTGAAACCCATATATACATATAATATTATGTAGGACATTTTTGATTGATTGGTTAGGTGTGTGGAAGGTGAAATAGAATAAAATAATTGTATAGTTTTATTTAATTTATAATATATTATTATTTATATTTTACATATTTAGATTATTTTTAATCTATTATAGTATTATAGATACCATAAGCCTAATATCACCATTCTATACTGTATGGCAGTTTTGACTTAAAAGTTAAATTAATTAACTAACCTAACCTAGTTAGTTTTAATAACAATAATGTAAATATAAGATTTTTTTTGGAAAAAATTAGTTCAACCTAGGTACCGTCTTACTATTAAGAATAATATAAATAAACTATAATAAGTAGTACCTACCACACCATCTCCACTCTGTATCATTTTTGTTAGGTATCCAAAAATGTATTATTCAACTCAAATTTGACATACCAATCACTACATTGATGACCGATAGGCCACTCTACAGCAGAGGGATTTCTTCAGTTTTTTAATACAATTGTCCACTGATGTAGGTATTATATTTCAGATTTCTTCATTATTGCACGATTAAACATATTATAAGTATTGTACCTATATCTAACCAATAATTAGTTTTTCCATTATAAACTTAATACTGCAATGCCACAACTAGAGAGGTACACAGGGGACATGTGCACCCCCAAAAATAAAAAAAAAACATACATTTTTATTTTTCAATGAAAACATTTTATATGGCAGGATGCAGGACAGCCTATGATTGTGAGAGCGTTTACATTGTGTTATTCAAAATATATTATGATTTTTAGATAAACATTGAATATTTCAATGTTTATATTACTACCAATATCTATTCTATAATAATTAATAATATTAAACAAATAATAAGACCTAGGTATAGTAGCTATAGTATTTTTAAAAACAAATATATATTTTACAAGTAATTGATGATCTAGGTCTTACAATCTGTGCACCCTCAAAAATATTGGTCTAGTAGCACATATGAAGTTTTTGTAATATTATAAAATGATTTATTTTTAAATAGTACTGAGAATATTTGTGATTCTATATTATGATAAAATTACTAGAAAATTGCATGGAGAGTATTATAGAAGTGGTTTCTATAGTGGCCCTTGAGTGCAATGTTTTTTGTGAAAATTCAAAAAAATATCTTTCTAAAATAATTGAATAACAATAAATATTGAGGAAGATATTTTTTATAAATATTATAAATAATCGTTATACTAATTGTAGGTACCTATGTGCAATCTTTATTATTTTTTTTTTTTCATTGAAATTTAGCGTTAATAAAACATGAGAAGTATGTTTGTAATTGTAGTGATTTTTTTAAGGGTCCCTAAACGCTGAATTTAAAATGTTAGGGTCAAGCTCATATGCAAGAAATGATAGACGAAATGTAGCAAATGTAAACCTACTTGTTTATAAATTATTATACGACAAGTTTTTCTATTTTTCAATGAAAACATTTGATGGGTAATTTTATAGTTGTTGTATAAGGAAATTAAAAATAAACATGTATGAATAAACTTTCTATATTTTATTTTTCTATACTTAAATTTATTAAAATCAGATGTTTTAAGACTGCATTTTGTGAATAACAATTATAATATTTAATTTATTCAATATAAATCATACATATTATACAGCACCGATTTATCAATATATAATGTATATGTATTAAATATTTAAATATGATACTTACAAATTATTAAGTAATTACTGATTTATTAACCAATTCCTTAAAAAATGATTTAAATTTATTTACATTAGTGCTAAGAAATAACATTAATAAAATAAAACGTTTTAAAATTATTGTGTAATAAAACAATTGATGTAATACGGAAAGAAAATAATACATAAATAAACATACATTTTTTTCAGTTGCCGAATAAAGTTTGAAAAGCATTAGGTAAAAATTCAACAATATCTGTTGTAATCATATTTCGGCCCTTTGCTTTAAACGCTATTTTATTTGTATGCCTAGTAAGTGCACTTGCTGCATAAGCAGCAAGAACTTCTGGATCTAATTCATCACAATAGTGAGTTTGCTTGGAAGCCCAATAAGCAAAAGTGCCCATACTTCCAGCTAATATATCTCCTTGGCCTCCACATCGCCTGGCCGAACCGGGTTCAGTACACACTAGAGTCCCCCTTATGTTTGCTATTACATCTTCAGCTCCTTTTAGTACTATAACGTAATTACCTCCTAACTTGTTCATAAGAGCCTGAACATCAGTCACTGTTGGTTCATAGGTTTGGCGCCCGATCAGTCTACTAGATAATTTAGTTAATTCGTGAACATTTGGTGTAAGATAAATACAACCGTTATAAAATCGGAATGTTTCTGGTTCAATTACATTAAGAGAGTCTGCATCAGCTATTATTGGCATTCTTTTATTGTTAAAATTTGATTCTCTACTGATGTGTTCAAAAATACGTCTAACAGCATCTTGAGCAATAGGGCTAGTACCAAGTCCTGGTCCAACTACCAGAGAGTGAAGTTTTTCTAACCAGGGCTTTAAACGGTCAATACAATCCGGACTGTCTAAATATGGCAACACAATAAGTTCTGGTGAGTATGACTTTATGACTGGAGCGGCAGATTTGAAACAAAACACATAAACAAGATCAGCTCCTGTACGTAACGCACTAATGGCTGCATAGTAGGGGGCTCCTGTGTATTCTTCACAACCTCCAATAACACCAATCCTTCCTGATTGTCCTTTATGAAGATTGTGCGATAAAATCGGTAATAGTGTTTTGCATTTATTCATCATATTTATATGCGAGGTCATTGTGTAAATTATCTAAATACAAATAATATACAATAGGTAATGTTAAAAAAAAAAATTCAAACTATAAAGTTGTAGCCTACCTATGGTAAGTTTGATTGAATTGGCAGTTTATTTTCAAAAAATGTGTAGGTATGTTTTGCTATAACGAAAAAAAAATTTAATTTTGACTAGGTAATTATAAAATACAAACACTGATATTAAATTACCAAGTATTTACGAAAAGTTAAAGTGAGCATATTTTTCTAGTTTAAAATATTTAAATATAATAACTTTTTACACATTATTGTTTATCAAATGGATTATCTTTTGTTATCTAAATTATTCTCTGATAAACGAAGTTCTATTTATTCATAGATAATAAAGATAATCACACAGAATCATAGAATAGTATATTAGTAATTAGTATCTATCCTGTGTGATAATAACACAGATAATGCAGAACACTCATTAGTCGTTTTCCCATTGATTTCTTATTTATTATATAGGTCCATGTCGTTACGATATTTCGAAAATTGCATGGTATTGCACGACTATTGCGAGCCCTTTTGAGTACTGAAAAAGAATTAAAATGCTTGAAAAAAGAAACCCGATCGATTCACATTCCACTGAATAACGAACTAATAACACTTATCAGTCACTACTCCATATTATGTAATAGCTTTATAAAACTCCATCTACAAGTCATTAAAAAAATTCATGACAACCAATCAACCATTATTTAATATACAGTAATATACAATAATATAGTATGAGTAGGTATTAGTTTGATAGTATTCTACAGTTACCATGACAATTACAGGTTAACTTGTTAAAAATTATAAAATGTTTGTAACTTGTATTTGGATATACTATAACTAAAAACAAAATTATAATAAAAATAAAGTGTGCATAACGTTTTAATGTAAAAAATAAATAATCAATCCATCAAACACAATTGGGGTTAAAAAGTATCAAAACAATTCGCTAAATGTTTGTGTATCTATCAGATACAGTATTTAATTTTTTTTTTTTTTTTTATTGATCTTTTTTAAGCCCGGCAACTGTGGCCATTAGCATTCATTGGGTGGTTTGTTTGTGGGGGGAGGATACGGTAGGTTTTTGGATTGGGTAGATTTGGTACACGTGTGTGTGGCAGAATTTTTGAGTGGGCACCCGTGGGTATCTGCCATGCCCGAGAGGGGGAAAGCGATTACTCTCTCCAGACACCGTGACTTGCCCGAAGAGAGGAGCCGCCCGTGACCACGTCCCCCCGTAGTATTTAATTTGTGGAATCATGACATCGTGTTTTCATATTTGACCAATAAAGGGAAGAACAAAATATACACACATTCACTTTGCTTGTGCAACTTTTAAGCTTGTTTATTTTAACAATCTTTATATTTTATGTTTTTTTCAGTATATTATATAATTACTGTTATATCAAAGTTTACATTAACAAAAACAATAAAATATAAATACATTTTTGAGACTTAAGAATAATTATAATAATAATTTGAAAAGAATGAATAAAACATAAACTGTTTTAAATTACATTTAACTATTTAAGTATATCTGTTTTAATAATAATAATAATAAATTAGTACATTATAGCATAATAGTATTTCATTAATTTATATAAACTGATTTCACCAACTTTATTTTTTAAATAAAATTATTATTATTGTTTGCTTCAAGAATAATTATACTACATTGTGATAAATGTAAAATTTTTCTTCTTATCATCTAGAAAATTAATTTAATTTATGTTTAGTACTATTACAAGTACATTAATATAAATTAACACTGGTATAAAAGTATTGTCAATTGTAAATATAAAAAATTAATATTATAAAAGTAAAGTTATTTAACTATAACATTTTAAATAACAATAAAATGTAGTTACTTATAACCCATTATAACAGTAATAACTAAAAATAAATAACTTTTAAGATCTAGGTTCTTTTAATTTAACTATCTTAATATTATCAGCACTTTTTATATGAGATATGTCTTGTGGAGTGAGAAATATGAATTGGTTTTTACGATTTTCAATAGCCATCATCAGTAGTTGAGTAGTGGCTAATCGATTAACATTATCCATGTATACATCATATTCATCAATGGAGTAAAATGGCAATTGCATGTTGCTCCACAATGCTAAAATCAAAGCCACTGTAGCAAATGTCCGTTCACCACCAGAGGCACATGAAGTACTTATGTTATCAAACATTGAAATTACCATACTTTGTTCATGTTGATTAATTTCGAGTTTGCCTTTAATTTTGCGTAATATCAGTACCAAATCAAAAGATTCAATTACTTTCAGTCGAACATATTCAATGTAGTTTTTAAGTGCTATTGTACTAAGTTCAACAGATTTCTTGTTGGCTTTATAAATCTCTACAATTTGTTTATTTAGAGCACTTTGAAGAATATATTCTTCTTTTTTCTTCTTATACTCATCTCTCAAGACTAGATGGTTTTCACCTCTCTTATTCAACTCCATTTCTAATAACTGGTATTTATGAACGCTTTCTTCTATATCTCTTCTTATATCTGCTTCATTACGCGTTACCTTCATTTTTTCACATAGTTTTTCAGCTACTTTTTCTTCTTTTTCTATATTTTTTTTTTCATTTTCTGCTTTTTTAACTAAATCATTTAGTAATTGTTTTCGCTCAATTGAGTTATTATTAATTTGCAACATTTCTGTTTTATATTTCTTAATTTTAGCCTGGAGGCGTTCAATTTCTTCCATTAATATAGAACGATCAGCCTTTTCAATAATAGATTTTAATTCTTGCAGTCTTTCATTTATTAAACTAATTTCTTCTTCAAACTTTGGAATTGGTTTCATGGAATTATCTTTTATTTCTTTGGCTTTAGCTATTTTTAAATCAACATCATTTATTTCATCAGTAAGAGTAGCCATTCTGTCATCTTGTTCTTCTTCACATTTAGTTTTAAGTTGATTTACTTTTTTTAAGTATTCATCATACTTGGCTTTAAGCAATCGTGATTCCGATTGAGTCTTATCAAAGTGCTGTTGCTTTTCTATTTTTGACCGTTCAAAATTTTCAAATTCTCTGTTTAGATTATTAATTTTTACTTCCAACTCTTTTTTCTCACGTTTTAAATTATTAACAGCAACTGAAACATCACTTTGCAAGAGAACTGGTTCAGTAGCACTCTGTAAAGAATACACTCTATATGAAGGGCTAGGATAAACTTGAGTTCCATCTAAAGTTAAACTAAAATTACAATTTCTAGGAACTTGGGACATATTTTCCATCATAGGCATAGCTTCTGCTGTGTCATCTACAAGCATTATTGTTTCAATACGATTGTTATCAATCAGACAATTAGCTACTATAGGATTAGTAAAGTTTAACATACGGAACAAATTATTTTGAGTTTCTTTAGCATTAATGTTATGAACTTTATCGAAAAATTTGCTTGTAATGACAGAGGGTTTTTTAATGTTTCCTGTAATTACTCTATCCATTATTGATTGAAGTACTTTGTTATCCGTAAAGTTATCAACTAAAAATGTTCTTAAAGTCGCACGACCTAAGAAATTTTCGATTGCAAATATCCATTTGTCATTGTTTACTTTAATGTACGTCCCAATAGGACCTATTGGTTTTTTTATAAATTTGTTTTGATTAAAAGCGATTTCAATAGCTTTAACTAATTGTGGCATCCAGTTCCCATAAAAATTGATCCTGTCTTCTTGTTGAGACATACTGCTGATATTTCTATTAAGTTCACCTATTTTTCTTTGTAAAGGAGTAACCTCATTGTTCTTTAAATTTCCAATTCTCTGCTTCAATTCATCTACTGTATTTTTTAGGGTTTGTTCATGCTCCATATTTGTTTTCCATGCCGCCTCTACTTCAGAACAATTTTGCTCATAGCGTGCCAACATTTCTTTATACTGAGCTAAAGTATTAGTATTGCCTTTTTGACGTTCAACTTCAATGTGTTTTTCTAAATCTTTCCTATCACTGATTAATAATTTTAAAGCAGAATCATATTTTCTAACAGATTGCTTCACTGAATCAAACTCAGTGATTTTTTCCTGCAATTCTTTTTTTGTCTGCACGAAAACCATATGATTGTGTGAGCGAGATTCTTCAACATTTGTCAGTTCTTTTTTTTTTTCTTTCAAGACTTCTGAAATTGTTTTAATATTCTGTTCCAAAATATTTGTTTGTTCTATATTCTCAGACATATTACTTTTAAGAGATTCAATTTCGTTTAAATATTTTTTGTAAGTTATTTCATGTTGACAAACAAAATGCCAAGCATACTCATTTTCAAATTGAGTTTTATAATTTTTCAATGTTTCTAATTGTTTACATTTTTTTTCATAAGTCTCATATTCACTTACTTCTTTGAAACATTGTGATAAAACACTTTTAACATTTTCAAGTTTTTCCGAGTACTCTTTTGCAATTAATTTTGTTTCATCAATATTTTCATTATATACATTTGCAGATATAGCTCTATAGAAAAGATCATACTTAGCACTCGGATTTGCACTTTTATGAAAAGTTTTAACCATTGCTTGATTCATGACACATATAGGATTATCCACTAATATATTAAAATGAAGCGTCAAATTTCTTAATTCATTTTTTAAGCCTTTAACAACCTTATTATTTTCATTTAAAAATTTATAGGTGGTAGATGATTCCGTAATTTGTCTCACTATAGTAATTTGTTTTCCATACACTTCAGGCTTGTAAGGACCACAGTCACAATTTCCTCCTCCACTATTTGCTATGGTTATTGATATAGTAGCTGATGTTTGTCCATATTTGATAAGCGACTTTAATGAAGTAGCACGGTTGGTGATGCTTGCTCTAGCACCGAACCCTACAACAAGAGCAGTTTGGATAGCACTCTTTCCACTACCGTTCAAACCTGATATAAAATTAATTCGAGGATTTAATGATAAATGAAAATTTGAATGGCACATAAAATTTTCTAGAGTGATTGATTTAATACTTCCATTATACCAATCTTCATTAGTACACTGTGAATTCATCTGACTTAACTCTAAGAATATAAACAATACATACATTCATTAAATTATGTAATTATTGATGAATATAAAAAAGCACAATACAATTGATTCTTACTTTGACTTAATTTAGATTTTGAATTCATGATTAATGTGTAAATTAAAACAAATATCCAAGTTGAATAATTTCTGAAAAATAATCAATTCATAATGTTAGTAATCATTTCATACATAACAGTGATTCCTAAATAATGATCCGCATGCCAAAGATTTTTTCATTTTTATCAATTTTTTCAATTTTAAAAAAGATTTCAAACTAAAAATTAAAAAATAAACAAAATAGCAAGTGACATTTAATTCCGTATATTTTTTTGCCCAACACTGTGTACATAGTTCTTTCGGCCACGGCAAAACATTGTTTGATGATAACTAGCACTCAGGTTTATATGAATTAAAAAACCAAAATATATAAAAATACATACATAGTAAAAATAGTTGATTTTTATATAATAAATAATTACAAAAAGTAAAATTCATAATATAATTAGACCTTATTTTGGATCTTGATTGCAATGCAATACCATATAAACTATAAATACTCAAATTGTTCTGGTCCTAAACTTTGAAGTAGGGTAATTTTTAAGTGTAAATTAAGAAAATATGGTGAGCTCAATTAGTTTACAAGTTTTTAAATTTTTAAAAAACACTATCCACATATTAGTGTTGCTGAGAATGAGACATAGCTACTTTTAAATTAATTGACATTGGTTTTGAAAGGAAATATGTGGACACATTTATCTGAGCTAAGGGAGGAATGAATGTTTTTTTAATTACTAAAGATATGCATTATTATTTTTATGAGAGATGAAAATAAATACTTTTTTAATTGATATTAGCTTGTTTTGAATACGCAAGTGGATTTTATTATATGTGAATAATATAGTTTAAATTAATTTTACTATGATGAAGAAATCTTAGTTATCAATTATACCAATTATACTATTATACATTAATGTTGTAGAGCCAGAAAAACTTTTTCTACAGTCATTATATTTTTATATTCTAAGATATACTAAATAACAACTGTTGTCTGTTTCCTAATCTTAAGTACAAATAAACGCATCTATACATTAATTACCCCACGTAGCTTATCAGTTTTTGATCAATGATATCCACTATTGATTGAGTTATACATGGACATTAGTACATCATACTATGTACTGTATACAAAATAATTTTGGAGACTTGGCTGATATTATGTCATACTCCCCGCAACACAGCCCTGTAATTTAATATATAGGTACACTTGTGATTACCATAAAAAAAACCAAAGTTATAACAGTAACAGACATAATAATAAGAGACAAATAAATACTATCCATGTTTAAATAGATACTTTTGAAATACTGAGTAATCACCGTTAAAATAATCATTCTCTACTACAGCACAATAATTATTATAAACAACTAACCCAATAATTACTGTAATACTTACATATAAACTGAACGTTTTCGAACCACATTCGGGACTACTAAATAAACTCATAACTCAAGTACAAACTATAAATTCGTTGTAGATTGAATATTGTGGTATTTTTCTCGAAATTGGTCAAAGCACCTGAAAGAATAGTTCAGCAGTTGAGCTAATGCACTGTAATAAAAAAAGAGATGATAATGATATGGAATATTGGAATATAATACATTATTTAAATATAGAAAAATTTATTATTTTCGTTATTTTGGTAGGATTCTTGTATAATGTTTGGTGGTAAAAATTGGCGGTATACTCATAGATAACAGAAGAATGGATAGGCCATGCAACCTTATCACACGGGAATTATATTTGAGGTTACAAATGTTACAATACACATAATAATATAATATACATATAAAAAACAACATATAAAAGTCCACTTTCGGGAGTGAGAGACCGCCTTTCACTGTTCCCCACTTCCCCAGACCCGGTCATCTTGCCGCAGATTTCTAAATAGTGCAGCACGGTCTTGTATATACGACCGTGTAGTGTAGTATAGAAATCTGTGCCCACGGACTAAGATAGAGAGGACTAGAAACGATATGGTGTTGGGTGACGGGTAGCCGGCCCGCAATTGCATCGGTCCATCAACCCTTCCATGCTCACATTGGTACACAGCTCACATGCACGCTATCTGCTTGGTAAAACATCAACTATTCTGATTTTGATTTTTCGAAATATATAAATATAGCCTGTAGGCAGTAGGTACTTCAAAAAACCATGATTTAAGATAATATTATCTTAAATCATGATAAAAACTAATTACTATGGTCTATGGAGTATGACATATGTAATTTTTAGTATTCTGATTTATTAGTATCTAAATAATATTCTAATTTATATTTATCATCATTCAATTGTCACTAGGTAGCGTTAAAACCAGCTAATTAGCAGAGGCACTTCGGGTCCGTTAAAATCTTCCAGTCCTCTCTATAATATTCTTAGTCCGTGCCTGTACCTCTTGCGTAAATTGTATGCATATTTTAACAGGGCCTGTATTATTTGTTCCGCAAAATAATTGTTCCAATTACTATTTGTTCCAAAAATTACTTGTTCCAAATGTGGAGCAAATAGTTTTTGGAATAAATAGTAATTGGAACAAATATTTCGTGGAACAAATAATTATTGGAACAAATATGTTGCGGATCAAATAGTAATTGGAACAAATTATTTGTGGAACAACATAATATATTTAAATTAGGCCCTATCTTTTATTCCATCATAATATTTGTTCCATAAAACACTTGTTCCGAGAATATATGTTCCACAAATAAGAATAATCATGAAGGGTGTGGATAACAAAAAAAAAATAAATAAATAAAAGTAATTTTATTGTTGTAAAGAATAACATTTTTGTTGAAAACTCAAAAATTAGAATATTTCTGCAAAACCTTGTTTCCACGGTGACACAAAATTGCATGACATTATAAAATTTATTATTTTTCATATAAAACGACTATAGTGAAAATAAAACAAATAAATTGATATAAATGTGGTAAATCAATTATTATTGAATATACCTACGTATAATTATTAAGTACGTCGTCGTCCGTTGACTTAAGTACTTACCGGCTTATTGCATAATGCATATAGTCTATCACCATGTTAATGTTATTAATGATTGCGATAGACCCATAAATAAGCTAATAGGTCTATGGACTATGATTGCAATGAATACCTATGAGCAGTCAATGCAACGGCTACGGCTGTATTCATTACAGTGAAAACTCTTTATAACGAATCTGAAGGGACCAAGAGATTTCTTTCGTTATAGAGAGTTTTCGTAATAGAGAGGGTTTAAAAAAACCGGGCAAGTGCGAGTTGGACTCGCGCACAGAGGGTTCCGTACAAACCTGTAGGTATATAAGTAAAAGTTTTTTTTATTTTTATTGCAAAATGAAATTTATAACATAAAAATATGGAAAGCTGGAGGATCATAAATTAATGACAAAGGTATCTTTATCGTTCCAGTAATCCTTCATTTTATATTAACATCTATCATTTATTTTATAATATAACAAGGGCAAGCTTTTTTATCAAAGTTATTTATTTACAGTTTTTTAGTCACTATTTAGAAATCTGGTACAAAAATGTTAATTAAGAATTAAATTTGAACCAGATTTGTAAATGGTGACTGAAAAAGTTATGATTAGTACCACATTGAACATTGAAGTTCGAAAAAACGTTATCTATAGTTGTACTACTTCGTGTAGTGCTAGTGTTTATTAACGGAAACATGTTTAGGGATGAAAAAAATGTGGAAATTCCATTTTGAGGATTCATTCTAAAATCGATATTGAAGTCTCCCACAGCAATCAGACGAGAACATGATGTATACCTATTGAGGTTGTTGTCGTATATTGCTGTATTTATGCATTCTATTGCAACATTAATTGGACATTGTGGTGACCTATATACAGTTATCACTCTGACATTAAACATTTCAAAATGCAAGCATTCACAATGGCCGTTTGCAGCGCCTGGGTTATTTAAATAATATTTTTACATGATCCATCTGTCACGGCATCTTTGAGACTGCGACGTACATACGCGATAGATCCCCAACCTGGATTTGCATTAGATATAGCTGGACCATCGGATTGCGTTGACATAAAAGTTTGATTTTGTTACAGTTTAAAGGTATTATAGACTTAAGTATTTAATATGAATTTTAATTTAATACCTCAACGCGTTCATGAGATAAGGAGTAGTAACTTGAAATTTTCAAAATTGTCAAAAATATTTTTCAAAAATATTTTTTTTTTTTATATGATGAAACTAAAAATTTACGGTTTTCGTAATTTTTCCTATATCTGTACTATATGACGTGACTTCGTACGAAATTTCAAGATTCTAAGTTCACGGGAAGTACCCTGTAGGTTTTGATTCCCGTGCGAGTTTCGAAAATTTGCGGAAATTTGCGGCCTAAATGGCTGTATCTTTTGATTGCGTTGGCTTAGAAGGTTGATTTTTCTACAGCTTCCAGGGACAGTAGACTTGAGTATCATATACAAATTTCAGTTTGATACCTCCACGCGTTCCTGAGAAAAACGCTCTTGACAGACGGACGGACGGACGGACAACAAAGTGATGTTATAAGGGTTCCGTTTTTTTCTTTTGAAGTACGGAACCCTAAAAAAACAAAGTTTTAATTATTTATGTATAAAGGTATGTACCTATGTAATATTATATATCAAACACATCATTATTTTTACATTATTTTATATATATTTACGTATTATATTAAATTATTATTATTATTACCTATACATACTTATTAAATATAATTTAATTTTTATACTATACATATTTATACTTTATTTAAAATAGTCTGTCATCTTAGTTTGGACTTTTTTATTTTTATAGTTTATATATGTAATAGATACGATAACACGTAAATTGTATTATGAAACATAAAATATTGTTTCGTTATTGAGAGTGACTAATACGTTATAGAGAATGAATTGTCTAATGGGTTATATAGCAAACCAACCATTATTATGTAATGTTTACGTTATATAGAGTTTTTCGTTGTAAAGAGTTTCGTTATAAAGATTTTTCACTGTAATTGTAATATTACATTACAGTTAATAATAAAATTGGTATTTATAAAAAAGAATTTGATAGAATCCTATGGCACAAATCACCTATTTTTCGAAGAGGCATATTTTGTTGTTGTTTGGGGACAGTGGAACTTGCAGATCAAAAGCGGGACTTTGCTAAGTATAACACAAGGTCATTGATTATATAAAAAACTGTAATTTTTTGGAAGCATATACTCTGATGTCAATATTAAAACAAATTGGCGGGATATTTACATTACGATTAACATTGAAGGAATATTCGAGTATTCGACAGTATAAAATGTCGATCGTAATCATACAAATCGACATAGGCGGACATCGGGGGGGAGGGGGGCCTCCCTAAATATTTTAATAGCCCCCAAAATCGAAACTTAATTTGCTAAAAAGCCTCCGCGGGTCACTTTACATTGGATTATTATAGCCCCCCTAAAATTTCAACCAAATGTCCGCCTATACAAACCGAGTATAGTTAGTACAAAATTAATGCCATATACGAGTACGGAGTAGGTAGGTACTTCATTTATTTATCTTATATTACGTTAACTTTTAAAAACTTTGCAATTCTGAAAATATAGGGCTCGTCAATGCAGGTCAAAGAGTTAAACTGATTCAAAATTTCAAAATAAATCGATTCAGTTGGAAATAGTATATAATGTTCTTTAAAATTTAACACAAGGTTTATTATAAGTTGTATTTAATACTTATCATAGAAAAAAAATCAAAAATCGTTAGTCACAATTTTTATTTCTAAGCATTTAAAGTTCAAATGTTTACGAAATATATCAAAATTTAAATTAAATTTTATACGCTCATATTGCGTATGTTGGCCAAATACTTTTTTTATTATACAAACAGATACTCAGGGTTTTTTTTAATGATTTTTTCTGACTGCACAAACAATATTTTCCCCAATCTTCTGGATTTTAGTAAGGAATTAAATTGATTACAAATATCGCCTATGATACAATAAAGCAGTGGCGTGCTCACGGGTTAGGGTCTGTGACAAGTCAAAAATGAATATCCCCCCCCTTTCAAAAAAGCTGATCACGCCACTGCAATAAAGTACCAATTTTCACTACACAATTACTTTTTTCACTGCACAAAATGTGTCTCACTGCACACAAAAAA